>CP092869.1:104149749-104324434 GCA_030710605.1 Cordylochernes scorpioides | reverse complement strand
TTGTCGGGCAAATCTATTTTCTATTAATGCTATTGTGTTTTCTGAATAATAGAGAATCAATTATAAGCCTTTGATATTTGCTGTTTATGTTATTGTAATGTATTCTAGGTTCTCCTAATGCGAAAGTGTGACCTGTTCCTTTGCAGTATTGAAAATTAGAGACCCTATTGTCTTGATTAATAACGTTGCGTCTATGTTCATATATTCTACTGCTGACCCTCCTTCCTGTCTCCCCTGCGTATTTGGCTTGGCAGCTGTTACACTCTACGGAATATATTGCCTTTTATTCTCTGTTTTGGTTAGTGGGTTTTATGATAGTAGGATTATTTTTAGATAGTGGACTTTTATGGTGGAGCCTATGTTAGGGGAATTACAGTAATATGTTTGGATGCCAGGGTTTTCTTAAGTAGTTGGCTATTGTTATAGATGTTTGTGAGTATGGAATGTAACATATCGCCCTATAGATATTTGTGGTTTTGTTTATTGGGTTATTGATAGTTATACTTTGTGGAAATGTTGTAATATAAAGGTGGTTTGGTATCCTGCTTGCTGGACATTATTTATAATGTTCTGTGTCTCAATCATTTTGAATTCTGTTGCGAGCACCATTGATTACAATTTCTTTATTTTACTTTCTCAAATTATTATATACAGTATGAGAAATGAGGTTGGATTCCCATGGTTCAAATTTAGAACGGTGATCAGTGTTTTACAGTAGTCTACTGAAATGACTTAGCATTTTTTTTCGACATAGCTCTGATATAATTTTCTCACAGCAGAGATGAGTTCTGATAATTATTGCTGGATACAAATATCTTAACTTCATTTAAATAGCGCTTTCTATCAAATCATACTAGCCTGTGCATCCAGATTAGGGCTAACATGCTGAATGATAGTTAATCGATTTTATTTTTTTAACGCATAGTGGATTGGGAGAGTGGCAAATATATGAGCCTTAAGGTGAAAATAGAATTGAAGATCCAGTTAGCGTACCCGTGAAGAGAGAAGTTTGATCACCATAGAAAGACGCGTTTTTTTTTCTCTTCGTAAAACCTTTTTTTATTTGAAATCAATAATGGATAGAAATCTGGTTTTAACATTCCAATGGCAGAATCTCAAGGAGTGGATCTGGTGACCAATTTGCGCGAGTACCTTTTAATCACTGTGGAACTATTTATTAACTTATGACAACTACCTGGGATAATCTTTTAAAATATTCAAAGGAAAGGAGATGACTGGAGCTTGTGTCTACAAGACAGCTGAGATATCCCGAGGTGTGCTTGGACAGCTTTAAGCTAATGACAAGGCAGCAAAAGCCACCTGTGTTAGAGACAGGATCTATCTAATAATGGGGGTATAGGAGACAGGAGAGTTTATCGAGGCTCGATTTAACACTTGTATATAATGAGGAAGTTAGCGGAATGCGAGCCTCCAGTGCGGAGTAAAATCACCTAAAGGCTGTGAATAAAGATTGATAAAGTCGGGACACCCGAGCAAAGATATTACATTGAATATAATTCGGAACCTATATGCGTGAGGCGGTATCGTGATTGGATTAGATGGCTAGACACGCAAGGAGGGAGGCCCCCTTTGACGACGTTTTCTGCCAAGTATGATCACTGGATACCGATAGGACCGCCAAAAAGGGTGTGCCCCCCGCATTGGAAATGTCATTGAAGATGTGCCAGCATGCAGAAA
Organism: Cordylochernes scorpioides; assembly: GCA_030710605.1. NCBI lineage: Eukaryota > Metazoa > Arthropoda > Arachnida > Pseudoscorpiones > Chernetidae > Cordylochernes > Cordylochernes scorpioides. The sequence continues at coordinate 104,322,736 of CP092869.1, read as the reverse complement.
AGAAAGATCTAGGACGAGATGACGTTTCCTAAAATTGACATTTAAGGTGATACGCCTGGACTATAGATGAGGCAGTGAAGTCCATCTAGAATATGGCGCTAATTCCAGAACAAAATGTGGATGGATCGAGCTGAGGTGACGACTCCATATTAAATATACCTCTATAAATTCTTAAATGTCCACATATATTTCCACAGTGAATTATACAAGTTGCACACCTATCTCATGAGCCAGGAATGTAATTATCAGACTGACAGTAAGTAATAATATATAATTTCCAACCCAGGAACAAACAAAACCTCGGATATGCAACACAGTCCTACAAAATAATTTCCCTATCAAATTCTCAGTGTATCATCATAACTAAACAGAAAACTCAGTCACAATTAGTATCTTAAAAGGCGAAATAACTTTGTCATTTCCCAGTTCAAAATGCACCTGTTACCCCATAGACAGTGATCTTATAACCACATTTGATTTCGTTTCAGCATGTTGTGAGAAAATTGAACTCATGAAAATGCAGCCTTTTAATTACTATGCCTCATACTGTATAAATACATGAAGGAAATTTCTAATAACAGCCGCTAAGTGACAACCAGAGCGAACTCAGAAGTAATGAGACGAGGGGAAGTTGACAGAGTTAGTGTGAACAGTTTAACTTTACGCAGGTCTACAAGGGTGAAAAGGCCCACACAGTGTAAATTCTGCTTAGACTGTCGCCACTAACTAGGATTTTGGAGTGTGTACGGAGAATCAGCTCGATAGAATGAGAAGTTTAGAGATTTCAACCTTTTTTTTTTTCATTTAAAAACCTTTTTTTTTTTTAAAGTAGAACTTCATTAGGATTCCTTTTTTTTTTCTATACAAACTATTTCTTGTTAAAACCCGAGTTTCAAAGACCAATGAGAATAATGTATACCATTGTGAATTAACTATTTAGTGTAAATCTGAAATTTTAGTTATTATAAGGAGTAATAGGTGAAGGAAGGTGTAGGAAATCACAACTTAGAGGGGGGCTATGTCTAAAACAACAAACCTAATAGGCATCCTATGGCTTGTGTTGGGTAATTCAGAAACCCTATAATCCCTGGCCTTCAGGTAGTAGCTTTGAAATAGGTTTCTAATGAGAACATGAAAGGTCAATCTCTCAGAGTGAAGTTGTGAAGTATAGGGACCCTAAGCCAGGGGTAGAAGTTAAGTAGGCCCAGACTGTAGTCGATCCTTGGAAAGCACTTGAGAATGTTAGTGTTGGGTAGTGAATCGTAAACCCTATAAATCCATCTTTCAATAGAGTGCTGAGGTAGGACTACTGCAAAGGGGGCAGACGCACGAGGAAGTAAGAAGAAAGTGACTTCACCCCACGGTGGCTAGGGGAATGACTCAATCCGCTTTTATGAGGTGTCACGTTTAATGGTTCTTTATTCGCCCCAATAATTTGTGTGTGTCTATATAAAATTGTCGTGAATAGTCGCTTAGTGTCAAGGCAAGGGCAGTTTTTGAAGTTACACTGATTCTTTCTTTTTTTTTTGGTAGATTAGCTTCCAGGTTATTTAGACTTGTCAACAGTTATTGTTAACAATCATTTAGTGAGTATAATGAATTAATATATATGTAGAGCTTGTGCAGAGGCATTTCGTTTAAGTAAATAGGGCTTTGGTCCCCACTTTGTTTTAATTAGGTAACTTTATTTGATTTCACGTCTAGTCCTAGAAGATTTTATTATTGTAAGGGTCTATTTGATAGAAATAATTGAGTGTTTTGGCGTCTATAGCAGCTTCTAACTTTAGGATGAATGCCCTCAGTGACTGAATTGTGTGAATGTGAAGAGGAATAAATGTAGAAGAAGGTTAAAAACTATTATATTGTGAGACCAAAACACATTAGAATAGGGTTAAGGACTTTAATAGGATCGATTTTTATTTATTTTATTTTTTATTTCGAATTTTGTTAGGACCGAGAAGCCTCAAACAGGACAACTACAACTCTATCTAGTTAGAAAATATTCGCTCCCTTTTGTTAGGTCCCTCGTTAGGGGGTATAATTTTCCTTTGATTTTCTTTTATCTTAGTTTAGCTTGAATTCTAAGGATTGTGGATAAATGATCCCTATCCCGACCCTCAGACTTGGAGATAGTGGAAGGCAAGGATCAAGCCGAATTTCCCACTCAACTCCTCCTCGCAAGAGGAAACGAAGAGGTATAGATTGAATTTTATGCAGGATGGGGGATTTGTTTTAGCCATGCCGTATAGCCTGGGGTATAACGGCGCGACTTTGGGGTGACCGATCTGACACCGTAGTTTCGACGCTTTTAGCGTGGCTGGAGCGAGGGTGTTCCAGACGGGAGGTCCTGTAAGATTGGCAAGTAGGCAGAGATTGCCCAGTTATTCTAGACGAAGTGTTTCCGTCTATTGAATTTTTTGGTACCAGTTTGATCCCCCATAGCTAGCGGAAGTTTCTTCTAATAAAGGATTCGCCCTGCCATACGTTTTGTTGGAATGAATTCGAGCATAAGACCGATTCGAGAGGCAGAATAAGTAATTATTAGGACCTTCAACGAGTTTAGACTCGTTCCATGTTAGGATAAGATTTTAAAGTATTAGTTAACTATAATGACCGCGAACGAGACGCCAGAACAAGCCAGTGAGTCAAAGTTTTAGAAGTGTTGTATTGAGGACAGTAGAATTAAGAGCAGTTATACAGGGAGTAGAATTCTGAAGGAATTTGTAAAAGGAACCAAAATTTCAGATTGATAAAATTCAAACTTATAAGATGTAGATTTATAGGATTCAGGTCAATGAATAGAGGGTATATTAGTAGATGAAAGTAATGTGAATTTCTTGGAAGGGGGAGGTAGCTGAACTGTACACACCCCAGAGGCAAGGTAAACGAGCCACAAACAAAATAGTAGAAATTGATTAGTCGCTCTGCCAAAACAGAAAATTTCTCTTCATACGGTTGTCACCCTAGATTCAAAAGGACTGTGTAGTTTAATAGAGGTCTGGGCTATGTTCCATTTGACCAAGATTCTGAATGACGTTCCCACCTGGGTTGAGAGTATTGTAACAGAGGAATCTAACACATAAGAGAAAACACACCCTCCAGTAGGATCGGGATAGACGAATATTACCCAGTGACCAACTCGTGATTCCAGACTGAATAAGATTGAAAACTTAACTGAGATACTAAACCTTGATCCTTCAGCGCACAAATATATATAATGTGTTTTCATTTTCTTATTGAATAGGTTATTATTTTATATCATTTATATTATATTATAATCATATACTATTCATTTCAACAAATTTATTTCCTTTGATATTCATGATATTAGTAATATTTACCTGCCATGTTGCATTTTTTTTAACATGTTGTCGTGGCTTATTCTTCCCTCAAGGCATGATCTATTTTATCCTTATTGTCTTTTATCCGCCTTACTTGTATATGTATATATATTTTGTCATCATATATAATTTTGTAGTGGTTTTCTTTATCATCTATCATGGGATGATTTTTATCATATTTAATCACTATCTGCATGATACGTGTTTTCTTCAATATATATATTATACCCATCATATAACATGGAAGGATTCATTTTATCATTACATATTTCGTGCCTTATTTAATAATTACTTTCACAATTTGTTTCTGTAATTTTTTTAATTTAGCAAAAGTCATCATGTCATAGGCTAATTATTATATACCAAGATATTTCTTTCAGCTAACTATAATTATCCTTTCCTTTGATTGTATATGTATAACTATACCACACGAATGTCTTGATTGGTACTTAAATAAAGATGCTGGCATGTTTTAGGAGTTGGACTAGTCAGTTATTTCTAAACGACTTCTTGGCGCCCAATTTTTTATATATAATATGTAATAGGGAAATGTTCTAACTGTATTGTTAGCAGAAAGAAGGTAGCAATGAATCCAGCACCCCAAGAGGCAAGGATGGGGTTGAGAGGACTTACCACAAGGAAGGCCTACTCCTCAAGGCCAAAGAAGAAAGTGGAAGGGTGGTATATATACCCATGAATGGTAAGACAGATGACCTTGCTTACTTCCATACATATGATATGACTGTCCCCCATAACCTATGTTGATAACAGTGTGCTGACAGAATAATAACACATAAAAAACCCCTTTGCCAGGATGCGCAATGCCCACTAATGTTCGGAATAATAAACATCTAGAATGGCATACCATCATTTTGACTAGCCTTATCTTCCCTATAGGTTTCGGTACATCTGGCTTCACCTAGTAATGGAAAATGCATTTTGCTAGAAATGGGCCTGCTTTCATAGTAACTGATAAAAGGCAGATGAATAATGAGTAGCACAAACGCATTTGTCCATTACTTGGCAGGGGGAGGATTGTTGGGGCACGTTTTTGTAACCATACCCCAACAGAAGGCGTATGTATAATCAAATCAAATGGATACATGGCTTCCCTCCCACATAGACTTACAGACCACCTTTTTGCCCAGAAACCTAGACAATTGATGACACCAGACTTCCATGCCGAAAGCTGATGCCTGGTGAAGAAGACACCAGTGACATCCAGAGACATCCGCGCTGGAAGCTGTTGTTCCATATGTACATATATTCCCCTCACCAAAAATTTAGGTAAAGGTGACCAGAAAAAATGGAGAAGGAAGATTTCTAAAAGACTAAGCCTTATAAATATCCTTCTCGAAAAAAGGAAGCATCACATTACAGTCCAGGTAAAAGGGGCCTGGGTCGATTTTTAGCCAAGACGGGGGGCGATATATATACCGTCCAGAGAAAAGGGAGGATCGTATTACAGCCCATGTGGAGGAGGCCTGGGGTCTGTTGAAATTTTACACTATTGCCGTGGCTGTTTCTCTCTTTAGATTTTTTTGTTTTGGTAATACTATATGTTCTATTTTGATGGGAGAGGCCTGGGGCGTCTGTGAAATCGTATACTGGAGCCGTTGGCCATTTTGATTGGTGTTTCTTTCGGCGAATGAAAATGCCAGCCAATAGAAACTTTGGCGCGGTCAGCGAATGAAAGCGGAGAGAGACAAGAATAAAAGAGGGTTTCTTTGCCAAAAGGCAGATTGAATCTGAGTCGCTCAGTGAGAGGACAGTCTTCAGACGGGAGACCAGACCTTTGCCGGCACTTTCGAGAAAAGGTAAGCCATTTGTCATTATGACTTAGCGCCCCCCCCCCCCCTTTTTTGTGTAGTAACCAACCTAGATTTCGCATGGGCCCTAAAGGGCTATAAAGTAACTTCAGGTCACCTCTATCTAAATTTTACTATGTAAATAGCATATCTCGTCAGTATAGACATGTTCCCAAATTTTAATTTATTTAAATAAATATCTAGAGAAATCTTCTTGTTTCCCCTCATACATATTTCATTCCTTTTGCTTTATGGTACTACCCCCCCACACCTTAATTTCACAAATTGTACTAAATATAGAACTACTGACTCTGTTGGAATAGAGTTGTGTACTATATCTTTGCTGTGATATATTGACACAGCGACAGTTGCAAATTACGACTTTATTAGGGCTACTTTGAGGGTATCTATCTGTCAGGTTTTAGTAATGTTTGTACTTTTATGTGTTTCAGTGCGTTATTCCATCATATTTACCATTATACCATATTTTCTGATTCCTCGGGCTATTGTTACGCTGTTAGGAGGGTACGGCATGATGCAAACAGATTTGTATGTTTGACTATTGTTTGTGTTATTTGGGCTATAAAAATGCCTTAATATGAATCTATTTACAGTTGATCTGTAGAAATTATAGAGATCTGTTGCTATAATTTTCCTCTATGAAATAGCTCCCAGCGTCTTCAGTGGGTTGCTAAACCTCCAGAAGGAGTCTTTTATAGATTGCCCAATTTAATAACGATTTCATGGGTTGTCTGATGAAATTGTATACTAGTGTCGTGGCTGTTTCCATCTTTAGACCTTTGTTCTGACAATATTATATGCTCGATCCCTGCTTTAGCTCAACTCTTAATCAATTACAGAGTTTCCCCCCCCCTCTTTTTTTTAATTTTATTTATCCTGTTTGCACAAATTGTATTACATGTGATGATGTAGAGACATATGTCGATAGTGCATCATTGACAGCTGTGCTTCTATTATACAACATTAAGGTCTTGCTGCGGGTTATATACATGGGGTTGTTGGCCTAAATTGCTATATATATATACTTAAGTAAGGAAACTTTAATGGGTCACATCGTGTATCCTCCCTTTTCATCTATCCAAACCGGGAACGCAACACTTCTGTGGAGGGTTGGTCAGTTTGGAAAAAGTCAGTGTCATCTCCAACTGGGCGTCTTCCCGGCTCTGGTCTTTGGAGCATCGTCGGCCATCTTCTCGGCCTTTCCTCGGTGGGGAATCCTCCATCTGGACAACAAGCACTTCGACGAGATACTGTACATATATGATGTAAAATGTTTACATCATTGTTGGGTCTGTTTTGTGAAAATATGGCCCAACATATCTCATCCTATTGAGAATTGAACCAATGTTCGCGTGTATCATACAAAATTTCTAGACTTAGAAATATGCCCATACATGGTCTGAATGAAATTCTTCATTCCTTGTTCTTTTATTTTAGTGACTATATATATAATTAATAGTATATTGTTTGTGTATTTGCTTTGTTGTGTTTTTGTCAGTTCATCAATAATTTAATATTTTATTTCGACACGTCTTAAATCCGACCTAACATTTAGAAATATGTCTATACATGGTCTGAATGAAATTCTTCATTCCTTGTTCTTTTATTTTAGTGACTATATATATAATTAATAGTATATTGTTTGTGTATTTGCTTTGTTGTGTTTTTGTCAGTTCATCAATAATTTAATATTTTATTTCTACACGTCTTAAATCTGACCTAACATTTAGAAATATGTCTATACATGGTCTGAATGAAATTCTTCATTCCTTGTTCTTTTATTTTAGTGACTATATATATAATTAATAGTATATTGTTTGTGTATTTGCTTTGGTGTGTTTTGTCAGTTGTTCAACAATTTAATATTTTATTCCGACCTAACACACCTATCCCCCCCCCCCCCCGATTTACACGTTTTTCTCAGGAACTTATCTACCGTGTAAATCGGGGGGGGGGGGGGGGGATAGGTGTATTTCGATAATCTTAAAAATATTTATAGTAAAATTGTTAAAATATTTCCAAAAATCGAAAAATACCGTTTAAAATGAAAAATGTTATTAAACTGTAAAATGTTGAATAAATGAAAACTGTTATTTAAATGTAAAATGTTGTTATTAAAGTATAAAATGTTGTCTTAAAATTGCAAACCTATAGTTTACAGCCGCGCTATCTGATGGTCGACTTCACAGAGTTTGTTCTAGAAAATATAATTCAAAATAAAAATTTAAAAATTATATTACATATATCTTTGAATAGCAACTCATTTTTTTTCTAGCTTTAAAACATTTAACTTTAATACTTTAATAATATTATATGTGGAAAAATCATTAATATTAATTAAATGATTAAAAAGGTTTCTGGAGATTAGGTTTTTTTTATTTTATTCAAGACGCCTCAAGCTTTCAGCATGCTAGGCATCAGGCGGCGTTTTATTCTTTTATATATGTTCTCTTGTTATATATTATCTCTTGTTATATATGTTCTCTTGTTATATATGTTCTCTTGTTATATATGTTCTCTTGCATTATATGTTCTCTTGTATTATATGTTCTCTTGTAGAAGGGCAGAGATGCCCGAAAGCTTGAGAGTACTTGTGTGAATAAAATAAAAATAAACTCATCTGCATAAACTTTTGTAATCTTTTAATTAATGTCCAGGAGATTTAAATCGATTAATATGAATTCATTAATATAAGGAAAATAATTTATCAGTCATAAAATACTTGCTTCAAATTAATTTCTATTCAAACGTAAATTTAATATCACAAATTTTGAAATTTTTTAAAAATATTTTTCTGAATAAAAATATTTTTGAATATTGACTAAATTTGCTTCATATTTATTTACAAATTAAATCTGTGTGTATTTAAAGCTAATATTAGTAAATTATGGTAAACATATTAAATATAAACCATTTATTTTTGTTAAATTAAATATATATTTCAGCCATGAAAGCCATTTCAAGGATAAGGTAATATATGTTTATTTATATGTAGAGATATTATTTATCTAGGTATACTTTATTTGCAGACTACAAAATTAATTGGAACTTTAAATTATATTAATATATGGGAAAAAGGAATAAAAACAATTAATTTATAGTTTAATCCTAATTAGAATAAACATACGATATTTAAAAATTAATTCCTCACCCACGCAAATTTTATCAGGATTAGTTTTAAAATTGGATAAGAGGAAGAAATTTATTGTTTCTAATGTGTGCATCTATATAAGATATGTTATACTAATAAAAAGATACCAATATATGGCTAAGTAATACCTAGCCTATCCCCATTTTCTGGTATTTATTTAGAATTATCCTCCTATACAAAAAAAAATCATTTTAAAAAATAAGATTCCATTTTTTGTAACATGGTTCCATTCTTTTAAATTATGTTCATATAAATATATCAAGATTTATAATAAACTAATTTAACATTAAAACGTTTTTAAAAAATAAATTGTTATTTTGGCAAGATACTTCTTTCTGTAGCAATGTAGACATGCCGCCAATTGTATTATTCTGCTCTAGGCCTACTTAGCAAAAATAGTTACATTTTTAAAACAGCGCAACCAAAACTAACCTAATTTAATGAACCTAATACACTTGGCAGCACATTGAAATGACTACCTCACATTTTCAAGAGTTTAGATTGGAAGACATTTGGTTGGTTGTTCTTTTCATGTGAGAAATACAGAACTTTAGGTCACAGGTTGGTACTCTGAAATAATTGGTTGTTCTTTTCATGTGAGAAATACAGAACTTTAGGTCACAGGTTGGTACTCTGAAATAATTGGTTGTTCTTTTCATGTGAGAAATACAGAACTTTAGGTCACAGGTTGGTACTCTGAAATAATTGGTTGTTCTTTTCATGTGAGAAATACAGAACTTTAGGTCACAGGTTGGTACTCTGAAATAATTGGTTGTTCTTTTCATATGAGAAATACAGAACTTTAGGTCACAGGTTGGTACTCAGAAATAATTGGTTGTTCTTTTCATGTGAGAAATACAGAACTTTAGGTCACAGGTTGATGCTCTGAAATAATTGGTTGTTCTTTTCATGTGAGAAATACAGAACTTTAGGTCACAGGTTGATACTCTGAAATAATTGGTTGTTCTTTTCATGTGAGAAATACAGAACTTTAGGTCACAGGTTGATGCTCTAAAATAATTGGTTGTTCTTTTCATATGAGAAATACAGAACTTTAGGTCACAGGTTGGTACTCTGAAATAATTGGTTGTTCTTTTCATATGAGAAATACAGAACTTTAGGTCACAGGTTGATGCTCTGAAATAATTGGTTGTTCTTTTCATATGAGAAATACAGAACTTTAGGTCACAGGTTGGTACTCTGAAATAATTGGTTGTTCTTTTCATATGAGAAATACAGAACTTTAGGTCACAGGTTGGTACTCTGAAATAATTGGTTGTTCTTTTCATGTGAGAAATACCGAACTTTAGGTCACAGGTTGGTGCTCTGAAATAATTGACTCCCCTCATGTGTGAAAGACTAGAGAGGAAGTTTGTCTACCTTTATATTTTTGTCACCCAAATTTTTAAGATAATATTTAAAAATTACAAGCTCATTCTCAAACAAATGTTTTTTTTTTCAAGTTTGGAGTTTTATTATAAATATTTAAAATTGTAATAGAATAATAAATGCATTTAGTTATTACAGCCTAAACATATAGGGCTTCCATTTTTAAATATTTCCAATGGAATGTTTGTTTAAAATGGATGTCATGCTCATGGGATAACTTAGCTAGCAACCAAGAAATGGCAGATTAATGAGTCATGCAGCAGTCACACCCATCCATTGGGGAGAGCTATCAACGTGTTGCAAAGTTTTCTGAGTGGTGACAAGGCTGAAGTAAAAAAATTGTTGATCTGCATACTTTTTATTAAAAGCTTTTAACTTGCTTCCATGTCTGTATGTCCATGTCTGTATGTCCATGTCTGTATGTCCATGTCTGTATGTCCATGTCTGTATGTCCATGTCTGTATGTCCATGTCTGTATGTCCATGTCTGTATGTCCATGTCTGTATGTCCATGTCTGTATTTCCATGTCTGTATGTCCATGTCTGTATGTCCATGTCTGTATGTCCATGTCTGTATGTCCATGTCTCTATGTCCATGTCTGTATGTCCATGTCTGTATGTCCATGTCTGTATGTCCATGTCTGTATGTCCATGTCTGTATGTCCATGTCTGTATGTCCATGTCTGTATGTCCATGTCTGTATGTCCATGTCTGTATGTCCATGTCTGTATGTCCATGTCTGTATATCCATGTCTGTATGTCCATGTCTGTGTATGTCCATGTCTGTATGTCCATGTCTGTATGTCCATGTCTGTATGTCCATGTCTGTATGTCCATGCCTGTATGTCCATGTCTGTATGTCCATGTCTGTATGTCCACGTGTCTGTATGTCCTTGTCTGTATGTCCATGTCTGTATGTTCATGTCTGTATGTCCATGTCTCTATGTCCATGTCTGTATGTCCATGTCTGTATGTCCATGTCTGTATGTCCATGTCTGTATGTCCATGTCTGTATGTCCATGTCTCTATGTCCATGTCTGTATGTCCATGTCTGTATGTCCATGTCTGTATGTCCATGTCTGTATGTCCATGTCTGTATGTCCATGTCTGTATGTTCATGTCTGTATGTCCATGTCTGTATGTCCATGTCTGTATGTCCATGTCTGTATATCCATGTCTGTATGTCCATGTCTGTGTATGTCCATGTCTGTATGTCCATGTCTGTATGTCCATGTCTCTATGTCCATGTCTGTATGTCCATGTCTGTATGTCCATGTCTGTATGTTCATGTCTGTATGTCCATGTCTGTATGTCCATGTCTGTATGTCCATGTCTATGGGGTATTTTGTACATCAAACCTGATGACAACCTGATGACAACCTGATGTACAACCTGATGACAACCTGATGACAATGCAAGTGGACAAAATTTCTGGGTGGTCGGACTATTTTTTCTATATTTCTTTAAAATTTGGGATCAATTTCCTTCTGGCCATGTCTGATATTTTGATAGACTAATTCACATTGCCAGTGGACAGAACTTCTAGATTAAAGCATATATTGAGTCAAGAGGTATAATATTTGGTGAACACTTGCTTCCTATTAATTCATGGTTGTTCCCTGTCACTTTTATTTTGACTCAATCTAATTGTTCAATGGCAGAAATATTTATTTTCTCCTTTTTTAGTGTATTCCAATAAAAGCTTTTTAAAAATTATTTTAAATATTAATAAATAATGGCACAACATTAAATTTGAACGAAGCAATTGTCTGACCCCGGCCCAGCTCGGATCAATTGATCTGTAAGAGGAAGTAGTTGTGAGAGCTCCATGTGTGGGCTGCATTTGTTGGCTACCAACCAAATCACTGAAATCAAGTTTTTATAATGTAATTAGACTGGTGGCAAGTAGATAGGCAGCAAGGTGCCACTTGGGGTGTTTGAGAATAAAAGATGTATTCAGAAGGTACATATAGCAACACACCTTGTTTTGTTCATTTTATAAATTAAAGAAGGCTCAAAATATGTTTAGAGAATAAACAAAAATATTTACCTAAATGATATTCTAGGAAATTACCACTTTTTGTCTGATTGTTCAATGGGTCGATGGTTGACTCCCTTTAAAACTTTATTGTCTTATGTACGATGATGGCCAAGCTGGCATGTCTACATTTGGGACTTATTATAATTATGGTACATGTCTAGTGTATATTGTACATAAATACACTACAAGACACTGAATTGGCCAAAAGTTGTGAAAATCTGCATAAAGGTAGTACCACAGTAACAAACAATGAATGATCTTTATTATAACAGGATACACCCTATACATCGCCGTCCACTCAATATGTTGTGGGACCACCGCAGCAACACATCTTGGTACTGACTTGATGAATGACAACCATCAGCCATCTTCTGGCTGTGACGGCATCAGGTCCCATTCTATAGGTGTGAGATCAGGACTGGTGCCCATGGAAGGTTTCATGCATGCTGTGTGAAGTTGGGCGTTATGCTGCTTGAAAATGGCATTTAGTGTCTTCTGAAGGAAAGGTAGTTGATATTTTCCATGTTAAAACTAAAATATATATATTTATAAACATATTTATTTATCATTATATAGCCTATTATATCCTTGTTTAACACTTAGTAAATGGTTATAGTAAACTAGTTTTAAAAAATTTCATTAAGCATTAAAAATGTATTTTATTTTAAAAAAAATAAATTATTTGTTCAACTATATGATTTTCTGAATTGTCTGCTATATAGTGGGAATGTCTATAAAATCAATAAATGACACATGTGTCCATTGTTTGGAGGTGTCCGCTAGCAAGAATGACGGCTACTGTAGTTTCTTCATTTCTATCAGTTTTTTTTTTAAATAATTTTTCTGTAGTTCTGTTCATAGTCATAGGTATAACTGAAGTTGGTCAACTTGTGAACTCCCAAGAATCATTTGAAATAATTGGATTATAGCTACAAGACCTAATCCTGATATATAATAGCTACAAGAATGATAATTTGGATCAGGTCTTATTTTCTTCCTTTGAGATAAGTTGATTCAATCCTGTCTATAGCAGGATTGGATGGTCTCAGATCTGTCTGGTAGAGGCTGCTGTTGAACACAACTAGCTGGGCAAACAACAACCACCATCCACATTTCCTTCATTCCTCGGTAGTTATACAATAGAGACACATTGTGTTAATGTCTGGTCTCACCTGGAGTTTTCTCATCAGTGTTTGGGATGAAAGACTCCTCATGACTTGGCATTTTCTGATGAGAGACTACCTCCAGGAAAGACCAGGTATGGCCATGTTTTAGGCTACGGTCTCATGGGAGGAGTACTGTAATCCTTCACTCTTCTTTGAACAATATAATTCACAGGTTTGGGACTGAAATATAGAACTCCCTATCCCCTGGATTCTAGGTTGGTTTCTTTCCTGATATAATGGGTTCATTGTGTGCCCCCCATGGTCTTTATAAAGTAATTTACAGTCAGAACATCAAGATAGGAGGAATCAAAAAAAGATATGCTTGACAAATCTTAAATCAACTTTCAAAACATTGTTGCACAAACATCTATATAAAAAAAATTGTTTTATCGCCAGAAATCTCGCTTTTCTTCTTGGAAAAACCAAAGGAAACATCACATTGCAACATTTGAAGTCCGGAGGAAGACCAAACTGTCTGAATGTGATGTATTGGTATGTCACCATCCAACAGGCCAAGGCACAAGCCAGTCCACTTATGTACACAATCAGACTATATATAAATATATGAGGGCCAAAAGGTAACAAGACCAAATCCAAATTATTGAAATGTTTGTGGTGTTTCAATAACATCATTGTTACCTTGTCTGAGGATGGCAACAACAACATTTCCAATTTCTATAATCCACATTGTACCTTATCATATATATGAGGGCATAACTGCCCTATGTATTGCTATCATGAACCTGCCATATTTCTGGAAATAACAAGGAGGTTATTGCTGGTGTAACTTGTATGGCAGCTGTAGCTTGTACAAGTTGTCTTAGTCCTTTCTCTAACAATGTTCCTTGTCTGGGGCTGTTGTCATCTAGAAATTATCCAAGTTGTCAAATGCATCCATTGGAGATTTTAAAACATTTAATTACACATTTCAGACATTGTGCTACCAACAAAGTTTAAATATCTTAAATTGAACAACATGGGTTTTATGCTCTTTCTAAATCTTGATTTTTCCAAAAGGTGCCAAAAGAGTGTTGACCACAATGTGTTACCACTCAATCCAAATTAGGCATTTGAACTTACATTTAGTATATATGATAATAGAAGTTGGGGAAATAAGTACAGCATAAGTTGGAGGAGGGACTGGCAAAACCTCCTGTGTCGCACCCCAACTGTCCTAAAAGTCCCGAGGTGTTAGCTAACTAGTAGTCACCCCTAGGAATGGTATCTCAGTGTGGGTATATGTTGGTAAAATAAAATGTTTTTTTTTTTTTGCTTATCCCTAGTACACGTGGTACAGGCCATGATAATCATGGTGGGTAGTTAGCGACTGCTTTTTGCTGTAAGCGCACCACATGTCTACACATGTGAAAAGCAGTTCGACTTTGCACTTACAAATGCCAGAGCCCGGTTTGGTTACTTGCACTCGCTGGTGGGGTTGGACTTTTGCAAGAATCGGGGGCCATTGGAGCATTTTTTTTTTTTTTTTTTTAACAGAAAAAAGTGTCCAATGCGGGATCGAACCCGGGTCCTAGTGGTCGAAAACCAAACGGTTTAACCAGCCTTCCACCGACCCCCAAAATAAAATGTAAATATAACAAAGGGAAAGTTTTTATACTACATATATGTATATGGGAGTAGGAAGAAAGGGATTCATTACTTCTATATTTGACATATTTTGTAATAATTTAATTCAAAATATCTTCAAACAATTTGAAAACCATTGTTGCAATTGTTCCGAGTTGTGTTTGCTAGAAATCAAACCTGTGTATTGGCAGGGACTCTCCCCACCACTTCTACGAGTGCTACTGCGAGGTGGTCCTGCCAAAGAACAACAACAAACGTGAGTGGGACAACCAAGGACAGCCAGCCGTGACATGTTGTCTGTGACAGCCTGGATCCTGCAGACCTACCCGGAGAACTTCAATGACCAGGTGAGAGTCCCCCCACTGAGTGACTGAGTGACTGAATGACTTCTGTGTGGCAGGAGGTGCTGAACAAGGTGCTGGAGTTTGCTTGCCCCTTCAAGGAGGAGGAGCTGTGAGTGTTGTTTAGGAGATAACCACCTTGTCTACCTTGAAGGGGGTTGAATTATAAATAAATAGTGTGTGATGTTTTGATAACAGTGTTGCTACCAAAATGTCATACACTATTTATTTGGATTTGGTCTTATTACCTTTTATTTCTAATCTACCATCAAAATTGTACCTTATCATGGGGTTGATTTATATATAGTAAGTGTTGAATTATAAGGTAGGACTATCCCCGATATGGAAGTCAGCCGTCGCCCCATTTTCTGAGCAGTTCTTCTTATCTCTTCCTACAGTGGAACAACCTCCCTGTGTATGAAGGTCAACACCTAGTTGCCAAAGTGTGGAGTGTTTCTCATCATTACACCCCATCTTCCAACTCTACTACATTCCTACAGTGGAACAACCTCCCTGTGTATGAAGGTCAACACCTAGTTGCCAAAGTGTGGAGTGTTTCTCATCTTTACACCCCATCTTCCAGCTCTACTACATTCCTACAGTGGAACAACCAAATGAAGGTCAACACCTAGTTGCCAAAGTGTGGAGTGTTTCTCATCATTATACCCCATCTTCCAGCTCTACTAGATTCCTACAGTGGAACAACCTCCCTGTGTATGAAGGTCAACACCTAGTTGCCAAAGTGTGGAGTGTTTCTCATCATTACACCCCATCTTCCAGCTCTACTAGATTCCTACAGTGGAACAACCTCCCTGTGTATGAAGGTCAACACCTAGTTGCCAAAGTGTGGAGTGTTTCTCATCATTATACCCCATCTTCCAGCTCTACTAGATTCCTACAGTGGAACAACCTCCCTGTGTATGAAGGTCAACACCTAGTTGCCAAAGTGTGGAGTGTTTCTCATCATTACACCCCATCTTCCAGCTCTACTACATCCCTACAGTGGAACAACCTCCCTGTGTATGAAGGTCAACACCTAGTTGCCAAAGTGTGGAGTGTTCCTCATCATTACACCCCATCTTCCAGCTCTACTACATTCCTACAGTGGAAACAACCTCCCTGTGTATGAAGGTCAACACCTAGTTGCCAAAGTGTGGAGTGTTTCTCATCATTACACCCCATCTTCCAGCTCTACTACATTCCTACAGTGAAACAACCTCCCTGTGTATGAAGGTCAACACCTAGTTGCCAAAGTGTGGAGTGTTTCTCATCATTACACCCCATCTTCCAACTCTACTACATTCCTACATTGGAACAACCTCCCTGTGTATGAAGGTCAACACCTAGTTGCCAAAGTGTGGAGTGTTTCTCATCATTACACCCCATCTTCCAACTCTACTACATTCCTACATTGGAACAACCTCCCTGTGTATGAAGGTCAACACCTAGTTGCCAAAGTGTGGAGTGTTTCTCATCATTACACCCCATCTTCCAGCTCTACTACATCCCTACAGTGGAACAACCTCCCTGTGTATGAAGGTCAACACCTAGTTGCCAAAGTGTGGAGTGTTTCTCATCATTACACCCCATCTTCCAGCTCTACTAGATTCCTACAGTGGAACAACCTCCCTGTGTATGAAGGTCAACACCTAGTTGCCAAAGTGTGGAGTGTTTCTCATCATTACACCCCATCTTCCAGCTCTACTACATCCCTACAGTGGAACAACCTCCCTGTGTATGAAGGTCAACACCTAGTTGCCAAAGTGTGGAGTGTTTCTCATCATTATACCCCATCTTCCAGCTCTACTAGATTCCAAGTTGTATCCAGCCAGAATGGTCATCCTTGGAGTGCCTTCCAGTTCCTTTTGAATACCTCAGTATACAAATTTTGCTCTGTATACAACTTCTGTTTGGTTGACAAGATACATTTTCTGTGTGTGAATTTTTGTGTCATTTTTAAAATCTCAGAGAAAGAATTAAATTACCAATCAGCTGTGTGAGAGAGAGGTAATAGAAACCCACTACAGTCCTGTAGCAAAGTTCATTCTGGTTACAAATCAACATATCCCAAGTACAGACAGCTCTGATGATGGGTAGTTATCAACTGCCTTTCACTTTGAGTGTCCCACATGTCTGCACTTGTAGAAAGCAGCACAAAACCTTGTTTGGTCACTGGTAAGGTTGGACTGGTGCAAACATTGAAGCCATTGAAGCATTTTTTCATCAGAGGAAAAAAAAGTGCCTAAAGTGGGATTCAATCCTGGGTTTCTAAGTGTTGTTGTTTGCATTCCTGTGATGGATGCCAACAAGATTGGTAACCAAAATAAATGTTTTGTTGGGTTAGAGAACTACAATACTTGTAGATAAAACTTCTGGTTCTAAATTGATAAGTGATTTAAAAGTCTGCTGTTGGCAGACCATCAGTCCGGCACTTCTCCTTCGTGCTCACCACCCTCAATGGCCAGTGGCTCTTTGGCTTCGCCAGGTTCTCCCCGGAGGCCCCCACTTTCTCCCTGCTGCTCAGGTACTTCTTGTTCAGTCTTGGGTGGAGTGATGCAGCATGTTGACAAGCTCTGCCATAACATTTTGCTGCCATTTGTGTCGCCAGCTACCTCCCCTGGCACAACACTTTCTTCAAGGTCATCAACAAGATTGGAGATCTTTCCAACTCAGAAGAGGTACTTGTCACACCCTGTTCTAACCTCCAGAGTTGATGCCACCATTCGCTCTCTCTTTGGATTGTTGCTGCTTTTATTTCGGGGTTTCTCTTTTCCAAAAGGATTTAATGTCCTTCATTTCTCAAGAATTCCCAGATTTGGTTTGTTATTTTGGTTTTAAAAATGTATTGCACTAAACTCACCAACCATCTAGTTATTTGCTTTCTGTCAACCAGCTGTTCATCGAAATGCTGTGTAGATTTACAAACCCATTAGAAGAAAGCGCAAGAGTGCTCCGGCTTTCAAGGTGAAGTATTGAGAAAACTTATAGAAGACTAGCTAGCTTTAGTTAAGCAAGAATTTTCCAAGTTCCTTTTTTGTTCCTATGTTGTTGCTCTTCCCAGTGTGGCTCCAATTTTGCTCTGACACTTCCTGGCATGACTCTGAAACTTCCTGGTGTGGCTCCGGTGTTGCTCTGTATCTTCCTGGTGTGGCTCCGGTGTTGCTCTGTATCTTCCTGGGGTGTCTCCAGTGTTGCTCTGTATCTTCCTGGTGTGGCTCCGATGTTGCTCTGTATCTTCCTGGTGTGGCTCCGATGTTGCTCTGTATCTTCCTGGTGTGGCTCCGGTGTTGCTCTGTATCTTCCTGGTGTGGCTCCGGTGTTGCTCTGTATCTTCCTGGTGTGGCTCCGGTGTTGCTCTGTATCTTCCTGGTGTGGCTCCAGTGTTGCTCTGTATCTTCCTGGTGTGGCTCCGGTGTTGCTCTGTATCTTCCTGGTGTGGCTCCGGTGTTGCTCTGTATCTTCCTGGTGTGGCTCCGGTGTTGCTCTGTATCTTCCTGGTGTGGCTCCGGTGTTGCTCTGTATCTTCCTGGGGTGTCTCCTGTGTTGCTCTGTATCTTCCTGGTGTGGCTCCGGTGTTGCTCTGTATCTTCCTGGTGTGGCTCCGGTGTTGCTCTGTATCTTCCTGGTGTGGCTCCGGTGTTGCTCTGTATCTTCCTGGTGTGGCTCCGGCGTTGCTCTGTATCTTCCCTGATGTGTCTCCAGTGTTGCTCTGTATCTTCCTGGTGTGGCTCCGGTGTTGCTCTGTATCTTCCTGGTGTGGCTCCGGTGTTGGTCTGAAACTTCCTGGTATGGCTCCAGTGTTGCTCTGTATCTTCCTGGTGTGGCTCCGGTGTTGGTCTGAAACTTCCTGGTGTGGCTCCGGTGTTGGTCTGAAACTTCCTGGTGTGGCTCCGGTGTTGGTCTGAAACTTCCTGGTGTGGCTCCGGTGTTGGTCTGAAACTTCCTGGTGTGGCTCCGGTGTTGGTCTGAAACTTCCTGGTGTGGCTCCGGTGTTGGTCTGAAACATCCCGGTATGGCTCTGGTGTTGGTCTGAAACTTCCTGGTGTGGCTCCGGTGTTGGTCTGAAACTTCCTGGTGTGGCTCCGGTGTTGGTCTGAAACTTCCTGGTGTGGCTCCGGTGTTGGTCTGAAACATCCCGGTATGGCTCTGGTGTTGGTCTGAAACTTCCTGGTGTGGCTCCAGTGTTGGTCTGAAACTTCCTGGTGTGGCTCCGGTGTTGGTCTGAAACTTCCTGGTGTGGCTCCGGTGTTGGTCTGAAACATCCCGGTATGGCTCTGGTGTTGGTCTGAAACTTCCTGGTGTGGCTCCAGTGTTGGTCTGAAACTTCCTGGTGTGGCTCCGGTGTTGGTCTGAAACTTCCTGGTGTGGCTCCGGTGTTGGTCTGAAACTTCCTGGTGTGGCTCCGGTGTTGGTCTGAAACATCCCGGTATGGCTCTGGTGTTGGTCTGAAACTTCCTGGTGTGGCTCCGGTGTTGGTCTGAAACATCCCGGTATGGCTCTGGTGTTGGTCTGAAACTTCCTGGTGTGGCTCCAGTGTAAATGGCTGCTTGTCGTCAGGTCCATGACACTTCAACCACTGCAGGCCCTGCCATGTAGAGTGGATCTTTGTATGGTCTTAGATTGAAATGGGAGGGAATTGTTGGTTGGCACTTGTGAAAGTCAAAACAACTTTTTAGAACTACCTCAATGTAGCAAGTCCAAATTAATAAATAGTATGTGATAGAACTACCCCCATGACAAACGAGCCCTCCATAATGTCCCCAATGTGTAGAGTGTGAGAATTCTAAAGCAACAAATTTAATTTTGATTGAGGTGGAATTAAAGCACCTTTGTTCTACAAAATGTCCACAGTTTGCTGTTTTGTTTCTATTGGCCTGTTAGATATCAACAAATATTCCTTTAAGCAAATTATTATTTTGTTAATTCAATATTTTTAAACCCCATCATGTCACTGTAGCTGCTAACACCTTGGCAGATCTGATTAAATCCACCCTACCTGATGGGAAGCCACAAATTGGTGGAGTTCCATTTACATTTAGGTTTTATTGGGCCTTAATGCCTGGGGCTGAAACCTTGATAACTCCATCAGGCAGTGTTTAATGAATGTTTAATTGCTTCTACCAATTGAATGACATTTGGTCAACAAACCATAAGTGAGAGTAGTTCCTGGCAAATCTTTCTCCTAGTGATCTTAGCGAGGCAGGAGCTAAAACAAGGCTTTGACAAGTTGTGACAAAGTGGTTGTTGCAGGGCATTCTCCAGAGGTTCCTAGAGGACCTGTACCACTACCCTGTCCCAGAGCCGGGGAACCTGATGCATCTCTTCTACAATCAGAGGAAAAATGTAAGTACTCCGGGGGACCTCTCCACTTTGTATAATTAACAAATTCTGTGCTGATTGTGCAGTCCTTCATTGTGAAGTGTGACGACCACCTCCTGTCCCCCACCATTCCAGAAGATGTGAGTACCCACATCACATGTCACCTCCATGCGCTGCTTGCTCCGTGTGCAGAGGAACCTGACGGAGTACTTCCGGCCATCTTCCATCTCCAACCTCATCACTGTCTTTGTCAGGTGAGAGCTGTCAGTCCGCACTAGAATCTCCCTCTGATAGAATTTCCAATCGAGGAATTCCACAAAACCCTAGCGACACTTTTCTCACAATCTGGCTAGTGCCCTGGGCTCATCTTCAGATCCTTACTTGCAAGACATCCATATACTGTGTGTTGTTGAAACCACTTGGGACCATATGTTGTCTCACAACTGGTTAAAATAATCTGGACTCTTGGCTTTGTTTACAAAGAGGATTTGTTATAATGAGATTCCACTGTATATAAACATAATTTATTTTCATAAAATATTTTTCTATAAATTTTTACAATTCAGTTTCCTGTAATAAATCTATTGCGTTGCCCTTGGATACTATAATGATTCCATATGCAAATTTTATTCTTAAAGAAAAAATGCAGCATATATGTAGATATGTATTAATTTTCTGATAGAAAATTAAATATGTAAAATGATTGGATGTATATAGAGTGTAAGAGGAGAGTGAAAGTATCTTTTTTATAGAAATAAATGGTTTATACCTTATAGTGTTCGTCAAGTGCTATTTTTGTTAGGTAGAGAACACAACAGATACCATTTGTATTTTGTAACTTCGCTGTATAGAAAATATAATGTATTTCCCCACATGGAACTATCAGAAACTAAGCTATGTGCCTGGGGATGTCATTTAACCAACATATAAGACAGTTATGTCTCCCATTGTACAGCAAGTACACTTACCTTAATTCCACCAGTTTTTTAATCCCACTGTTTACAATAAATTATCAGCATTGTTAGAACGAGGACCTCTTTAAAAATCCTGAGTTCAACTGTTGATAGACCTCAGCAAGGCTTCCTCTCCAGGTATATGGAGGAGTCAAGTTGGCAGCAAAGGCTTCTGTGTCAGGAATGGTCACAAATTACAGGCAAAGTCAGTTTTTCACCAAAGTGTGCCATGATCAACGAAATCTGCACCCTTACACCCTATTCCATGAGATCATATGTTGATTTGCATGCTGCTTCACCTGTCACGCAGAATAAACAGGGGCACATCCAGGACTTAGGTAGAGGGTTCTATCCGATTAGTATAATACAGTCTCCACAAATTTCAAACTTTGCAGCTTCCAAACAATTAAACATTTTGCAGTGCAACCTAAATGGAATGTGCTCAACAGAAACAAAAATAATAATTTAACAGGCTGTATTCAATACTCTATTAGTGTTGCCAACAAATTGTCCTAGAAAAATGCTCACTAGCAATGAATGAATTGATAATTATCCTAACCAGCTATAATTCAACCAAAAATTCTAATCCCTTGGTTGAATCCAAGACTGTATAAGGACCTCTAAACTTATTGTATTTGGGCCTTCTCCACTTTAAGCTGATTTATGAGATGAGGAATTCAAGGATCAGTCCCTGGCTAGATGAATATGGCCTTTAGTCTCTTCCTCATGAAAATGGTCTTGTAGTACCACCACTGGCTCTGGATCCACTCCTGTGCTGCAGCATGCTCCATGAGAGGAGGATAATCCTGACATCTGCCAACCTGCCCAAACTGAGTGCCTGTGTCCAAGCGGCCAATGCCCTGCTCTACCCCATGCAGTGGTAGGTTGTCGTCAGGCAGAGCTGCAGCGACCCCCGCTGACCGGAGCTGTTCCAGGCAACACATCTTTGTCACCGTCTTGCCTCCCCACCTCATTGACTACCTCCAGTAAGTTTAACCTAAAACATTTGGGAACTCTCCCAGGAAGTTCTCAAGAGTTGAGACAGGTCAGATTGATCTGCTGAGTGATCTTTGACAAGTAGACTGTCTTGGAGACTTTGCATATTTACAGGTGTAGCATCTTCCATCGTGGTCTCCAATCCCTGTGAATGGAGTGACTTGCACAACTGGGAGAGGATGACTCCAGACCAAGTGTTCTTTTGATGGGTGGCTCTGGGTGTGTCTGTTGTGGTAAAGGACCTGTTCCTAAGTTCAGATGATGAAGCCACAAAAAATTAGATGACTCTGAAATGCTAGAAGTTGGGGAAAGTGCAGAATTGCTTTCACTCGCAACCAGCCCCCTCTTGTCATCTCCTAGCTGTCAACCTTCCTTTGTGCCAATCAGCTGTGTAGTCCTGCTGTTACCCTGCCATTGTGTGGTGCCAGCGCCCCGATGCCATACGTGATCGGAGTTCCACTCTCCATTCTCAACACCAAGTGGATCGAGGATCTCGGAGATGTGGTGGTGTACCACCTGGACAAGGACAGGGTGGTCACCCCCTTTGATGATGTGGAGTCCATCCCCGCGCACATTGTAAGTTTGTGATGTTTGTTTACCATTTATCTATATTTTGGGGTCTGGACAAGATGGGATAAGCCCATAGCTTGAGTGTAGCAGCCATCCACTGCCTGCGGGTGTTGGTGCCCCTTGTAATTAATTCTCTCTGTTAGGAGGGTTTATTTAATGTAGAGAATCAGCCATCTGATGAACGGGGTGAGCAGATCTCGGAACTCAAGCGCAGCCTCAAGACCCCCAATGCTCAGTTTGGGGATGGAGTGGCCCATGCCTTCCTCGTCGCCCTGGTTCACCTTATCGGAGGCTACCGGGAGTCCCTGAAGCTGCCCCTGGATGGGGATGAGCAACAGAAAATCACCTTTGATGCTGAAGCCTTCATCAAGTCTCGGCCGTCTGCTCTTAAACCTTTCCTGCACAATGTCCTCACCTTCCAGATCTTCCAGCAGGTAAACCAGTTCTATATTATTATCTATTTATTTATCTGCATGTAAAGATGGAGTGCTATTTGGTCACACTGTGTCCAGTTCATTGAGGGCCGACTAGAGATGCTCAACTCGGGGGAGGGCTTCAGCGACCGGTTTGAGCAGGAGGTGAACCGCTATGAAGCCATCGTGAACAGCTGGGTCAGAGCTCAGTACAAGGATTGGTTCCACAATGTGAAGGTGGGTAGATGCCTCACTCGCTCACTTCTCCTCTAACTTCAGCCTGCTGCTGCAGAAGGGAGGAGCTCTACTGAAGAAGGTGGGTACATCCCAGATTGATGAAAGTTCCCTCCCCACAACCCTGTGCTCCAGATGAAGAAGAAAAGCAGAAGGGCCTATAAAGATCTCCGGGGTAAAATTCAGGACCTGCAGCTCCAGCAGCCCAAGGTAACGCCATGTGCTCCTACAGTCTCAGCCACTGGTGGTGACATCCGCCCTGGACTGACCATTAGCTTGAAACTCTGGTCTCCAGGTGTCTCAGTTTGCCAAATCTGGTGATGTGGCTTTGTCACAGACCTGAGTCCGCTAGTTTGCGAAGGCAGTCAATAGATGGTGCTTTTGTCTGTTTTGACATAAGAGGTGACCTTCATTTCTATAGATCAATCCTCCCGGCAAAAGATGTACCTTACAAAGTAGTTACAAGGTGGGTGGTAATCAAATATTATTGGATGGCACCAAAACATGTAAAGTCACTGATTGCCTTAGGTCTTTGTGGTTTACAAATTTTTCATTTACAAATAACCTCAAAACTAGATGTGGCACGAGATATCTTAGTTTTACCATTTCACCCTGTAAGAAACTCCTCCAATTACTATTGTCCCAAAAATAAAATCAAGTTGGAGTCGACTCTGGCTTTTATCCTTCCAAGGTTTCTGGGCGGCCTAATTTATTTTCTCTCTCCCAATGTGTATAGGATCATTATTTTCTCAATGTGTCATCACCTCTATATTTTGCATATGCATTGTGGAAAAATTCACTATTGTGAAATAAAAATTTCCATCATTTCTATTATTAGAAATTGAAAAAGGGAACTAAGACCAGTTCTGTCTGCCCAGCCCCCGGCCCCCCAGCCCCACAGTGCCCCCTCCAGCCCCACCCAGTCCCGGCCCCTGCAGGTTGGTTGGTAGAGGAGTGGAGAGCTGTGACTGACTGACTGTGGTTCCAGCTGAACTTTGCCAAGGAGGAGGGCCTGCAAGCCGCCCTGGAAGACCTCAAGAGCACAGCCAAACGAGATGTGATGTGAGTTCAACAATCTTCAGCCAAAGTTTCACTACTCTCCTTCAGCCTGGTGTTAAGTCACCATTTCATGGAACAATCTTCCATTCCACAATTCCCAAAAATAGAACAGCCATCTTGTTTGACTGACACTCGCTGTTCACATTGTTTAGGAACAGGTTGCCCTTCTTTTATGGCATTGACGGTTGGGTGAGCCATCATTTGTGCTACATCCGGGAATAGACAAATATAGCAGCCAGGTTCCATTTACACCACAAGCACTCTCTCTGGCCTCTTATGTATTCAGGGTCCTGAAGTCACTCTCCTGTTATGGCAAATGTGTGTCGTCAGTGCCAGGAACTATGAGCAGCTGGAGGGAGGGGAAGAGGATGCCGAGCTGGAAGACATCAAGTTTGAACCAATCAACATGGACCTGATGGGAGACCTACAGGACCTTATCTTCAGGCGACACTCCTCGGACAGCTCTGAGAAGAAGGTTTGTTGACTCCTGAGAACATTCCACCTTTGGGGAATTTAAACTCTTGGCTAATGTCTGCCACATCAGCCAATTATCTTACTGCTGTTGTTTCTCATATTTTGAGGGCAAACTCGATAATTCGTGTGACACAAAGTTGCCAGACCCTCTGCCACTAAGTATTTAGGTGAGGTATCCACCATTATACAACAGATATCTTCTTACATATAATAGTGAATGTCTGTTTCGCGATAAACAAATGAACCAATTGGTACCAAATTTTGAATGTCACTTTTTATAAACCTGAGGAAAATTTTCGGCTACAATTTGTTTAGTATGTTTGAATCTTTATTTTTTTTTTTATTTGAAAACTTTTTTTTATGCGGAGTAAATACGGGGCGAAATAACAACACCAGGCCAATTAAGCGACCAATGAGCATTCTGCATTTTTTTTTTTTCAAGTTGCTTGCGTACTTTTTTTAAAATATATTTTTATACAATTGTTACTTTTTTTTACAAAAGTATTGAGAGAGAAATTTATATTACTAAGTTACGGTAAGTGCACACAATGCAATTTAAAAAAAAAACTTTACAAAATTAGTGTTACTGTATGTAAATAATGGCTTTCGTATTTTTTATCAATTTTTGTTCTGGCCTTTGTTTTTTTATTCTCTTTAAAAAAAGAAAAATCTGGTAAAATGCAGTCACAGTCATTAGCAAACGCATATGTTTGCCTAATTTTCATGTGCTCTTTTATTTTTTACAGAAAAATATTTACATGCCAGTATTTTGGGTTAATTTTTTTTATAAACCTATTTTTTCTTATTCTTACCGAGATGGGCATTGCAGTCACTCACTTAAGTCAGGTAATTTCAAAGGTTAATGCACTGGGGCGGGTACCTCGGGGGTTGGGTGGAAAAGCTGCCATTTATTCAAACTATATTGATTTTGAAACAACTGAATGGATTGCAAAAAATAATTAAATCAAATACCTAAACACTAATATAATACAATTTTTGCCATCACATACACTTTTTGCCTGTGGTTTATATGTTACTTCTGTATTGCTATTCTATGGCACTTCTACTATTTATTATTGATGTACTTTCAGTATGAAGGAAATTGCACTCGGGGGAATTCTCGGGCGAAGCCGGGTCGTTCGTCAAGTTCAATCTTATAAACCCGGGGAGGAATGTCTCCCTGCCTGACATACCATAGCTTGTGTGTAACAGCCCTGATTATACAGTGTAGCCTCTTTAATTCAATATCTATGATTATAGATTATAAACAAAAGTACTGAATGAGAAATTTTACCACAGCATGTTTTAAATAGTTACTGTTATCAAGACTTGATAACTAACTATTTAAAACTAGCTGTGGTAAAATTTCTCATTCAGTACTTTTGTCTGAAGATGGTAACAATGCTGTTACCAAAACGTCACACACTATTTATTTATTTGGATTTGGTCTTATTACCATGGCTGTCTCATCAAAACCACAAATGGCATTGAGAAAATGAACAGAAGAAACCCAGATTTTTGCTCAGTCTTCAGATCAGAACTTATAGCCATCTATGAAGCCTTAAAATCCATCAGAAATACTAATTATCAAGATATCTGGATTCTTACTGATAGTAGAAGTGCCATACAACACTTGAGTCACACAGGGGAACTTAGAGACAAAGTAAGCAGGAACATAATTGGCTATCTCCAAAAACTCTCAAAAACCTCAAAAATTCACTTTCAATGGATACCCTCACATGTTGGAATTGAAGGCAATGAAGCTGCTGATGTGCTAGCAAAAAAAGGCACAAAAGAACCCTTGCCACAGAAAAATAAACTTACTTTTAAAGAAATATAAACAGTAGTCAAAACAAAAATAAACAAGAACTGGAGGATCCCACCTAAGCACAGTTGGTACAGTGGAGTGAACCCAGGAGGAGCTCTGAACATCAGAAATAGACAGCATCAAACAACACTAACAAGATTTAGAACAGGCCATCTCAAGCCATTCAAGATAGAAAATAATAACAAAATCTACCCCACTTGCCCAAAATGTAGCTTGGCACCTGCAGCTCCAGAACACATTTTGGCTTGCATTAGATGCACTAAACAGGACCTTTGGGAGAGGCCGCTGCTCATCATAAAACAGCTCGAGGAGCATGAACTCATGGAATTCGTGTAATCTTTACACAAGGGGATAAGAAACAACAACATAATTAAATACCTACTTTAATTCTCACTACACTGACTTTAATTCAACCAAAAATCCCTTGGATAGACTATATAAGTCTCTTGGTTGAATTGGATATAAGTGATTGGGTTTCAGGACCAGGCATGTTCTCTCCCGCCTCCACCGGGTAAGCGCAAGTCTGGAGCCCCACAGGAACCTCTTCTGATCAAACTGGAGGAAGATGATGTGCTCCTGGACCCCTTAGAGTCCAGCAGCAGTCCCCAGTCCACCTTCTACTGCCCCATCCCTCAGACCACCCTGGACCCTTTTGACTTGCCACCTTGGCAGCACGGCAGCCCCAGTACCTCCTCGTGGCAGACCTTCCATTAGTGGTAGCACTCGGTGTAGCATTGTTATTGTCCTCCCAGGTCACACCTTTTGTTCCTTTCTCCTTAAGCCAATTTCCCCCTCAAAAGGAGAGTTCCTCTAGCAACAACCTTCTCCCCAACAAAACAAATATTGTATTTACCTCCCCTTGTATATTTTAAATACATGTGTACAAAATAAATATTTACCTATTTAACCTGGTGTTGCTCTCATTGTAGGAAACATTTAAAACTTGGCTCTGTACAGCACAGTAAAACCCCTTCTTCCAAACACCAGAGTGTCCTCTTGAATGCCAACAAACTGTAGGCCATATAGGAATTAGAAGCAAAAGTTGCATACCGGTGTGGCTTCCAAACTTTTGTAAACCTTTGATTTTACAAGGTTTGCTCAAAGGTGTCACGCACCCAAATTGGGGCCAACACTTCAATTCCTTCCCCAGTCAACATAGAATTACAAGTGTGTTCTCATACACAATGGCTCTTTGAGATTGGGGCTTTTTTCCCAAGGACCAGTTGAGCCAGAGCTGATTTACCTTAATAGGGATTCTTCCATAATCTGCAGGCATCTGCTGCCCAAATCCACCAAGTTTCAACTAAGAAATTCTAAACTTGAGCTTTTGTTCAGCTTTGACATTTGGTCGCCATGTTGTAACTAAAATGTTGTCATTGGAGTCCCAGTTGTTTTAACTGTAGTTGGGGCAAAAGTCCCAAGCAATATTATAATGAGGTTTGAGTGACATTACCCAAATTCCCAACTTTAATTCCCAAGTTTTCAAATCCCAACCAGTTATTATTCAAAACTGGCTTTGACAAAACTGAGGTTTGCCAACACAATGTTCTAAAATGTCCATTACTGCTGTGAATGTTGAGAGGAATTGACAATTAGGAACTCGGCTATGTTAATGTACTTGGGGTGTGTGAAGTAGAAGATATTTTACATGTGGTCCCACACCCTGTATCTAGTATTTTTATGGCATAACATTAATTTTGTTTTTCTAAATATTTTGGATTTAATCTTTTTTTTTTTGTATTATTTACTAGCGGGAAGGGATGTACCCGGCTTCGCCCGGGTTTTACCCGAGTAAAGGTTTGTCTAACGAACATTTGTTAAAACAATTCTCTATAAACTTATAAAAAAAATAATAGATATATTTTGATAATTTGAAACTCGTAAATTTGAATCTCTCGATAAAGTGAACATTTTTTCCCGGTCCCTTGAAAAATACTCGATAAGTTGAATAAAATCAATATTAATTGGTTACCTCAGTAATTGGAAGTTAAAGGAATAGTATCTTGCCTTGGAATTGTATCATTATTCTTGTCTCAAATAAATTGCCGTGTCATCCTGAATTTTGTCTTTCCTAATTTTCTACATTACAAAATCATCATTTTATCTATTCTCCCAATATATATGTTGTAGATAAATGATAAAACTAACTTTGATTTGTGCGCAATTAATAGGTAGAAAATCTTACTTTTGATAAATAATCATCATCATTTAGTTAAATCTGCAAATAACTCTAAGGATATTCAAGAAATTATTTTTCAAAAACCTTCCCGGAGATATACCTAATAATATCCCAAAATTTCACGGCGATTGGATGTATGGTTTTTGAATCTATAGAGTACAGACAGACATTCAATTTTATATATAGATATATAGATTAATCAACAAAGCGCGATTATTTGCACCTATTACAGAGAAAAACAAACAAAACTTAAGATTAAATATTTACATGTATTAATCTACAGAGTTCATAAAATTTATATAGACAAAGTGTTTGATGTAAGAGAGATAAATCATGGGAACAATCGATGTCTCACTTCTGCAAAGTCCGAACCGTCAAAGTGCTGGCAAAGGAATATTGGGATAACACTAAATCATACTCCCATACATATACTTCTTTTTTTCCTCTTTGGTGCTTGGATGCACCAATTGCAAGCTGTGTCATTGCAGGTGTTGTGACAGCTGTCAAATTCCTGTATACAACTGCTTCTTGGCAAAATGTGACTGTGATGTCCCATTGTTAGAAGCTTGCACACAGCTTGGGGTTTGAGAACAAATTACTAGAGCCGCACTGATGGATATGAAAGTCATTTTCTAGATTATTTATTTGTTCCATACAAGTAAATATTCATTAATATTTTAACCAATTTTTCTTCCTTTTTTTAAATATTTTCAAACTTAGGTACTTTCATTTTTTATTATAGCCATCTATGAAGCCTTAAAATCCATCAGAAATACTAATTATCAAGATATCTGGATTCTTACTGATAGTAGAAGTTCCATACAACACTTGAGTCACACAGGGGAACTTAGAGACAGCAGGAACATAATTGGTTATCTCCAAAAACTCTTAAAAACTAATCTTCAATGGATACCCTCACACGTCAGTATTGAAGTTGCTGATACGCTAGAAAGGCACTAGAGAACCCTTGCCACAGAAAACTAAACTTACTTTTTAAAAAATAGAGACAGTAGCCACATTAAAAATAAAAATAGAACTTGAGGATCACAGCTGGTACAGTGGAGTGGACCCAGGAGGAGCTCTGAATTCAGACAGCACCAAACAACAAGGTTTAAAACAGGCCACCTCAAGCCATTGAAGATAGAAAATAAGAAAATCTACCCCACTTGACCAAAATGTAGCTTGGTGCCAGCAGCTCCAGAGCACATTGCAATAGATACACTAAACAGGACCTTTGGGAGAGGCTGCTGCTTATCATCAAACAGCTCGAGGAGCATGGATTCATGGAGTTTGTGTAATTTTTGCACAAGGGGATAAGAAACAACAACAGGTACTTTGAGGACTTGAAACCAAGCAACGAATTCGAAGCCTGGGATCATCCTCTATTAACAGACAGTCAGAACTTGGCTCAGTGCCATAGCTTCAGAAATCCTAATTGTTCATTAAGTAACCAGGACTGCTCGGATAGCTCTAAACAGCATAATGAACGGAAATGATGAAATTTTAACCTTGGCTTCTGATGAGTATTTCATGGTGCATTTCTCTGTTTCATTTTAAATGCTTACACATCCCACAGAGAGAGGTCATACAAACATACATTTCCTCTTTCTATATGATCCTGTAGGTTTTACAGATTCTATAACAGTTGTTTCTACGACTGTATCATGCAAGACTCTCAAAACACTTAAATTTTCCATATTGGAAATAAGGAAGATAGTTGATCCAAAATCAGCATTTTAAAAATCCCCAAAGGAAGTAATTTACATCTCGCAACTTTGCATAAATCTAACCTTCGGGCTTTTGACCAACAATGAACTTAAACAATGGGAAATAAACATTCGCAAACATCGAAACTTTATAAGGATATAATCTTGATTTTGTTTCAATTCGCCAAATTATGGAGAAACTTTTCTAGAAAACACATATCGAGAATTTTATTTTTACAAAGAGGGAGAAAAATTAGAAGAATGAGAAATTCTAGAAAAGATAAAGTTGAACCTTCAGTACTAGACCATATTATAATCTAAAGACACAAGGGTTCTCTGGACAAGTGGTTATAACCGTGGTCGGTCAGAGCAGCGACTATTTCCCAACTGGTGTAACGGCATTCCTGTTTTAACAAAGTGAAGCTATTTATAGATTTATATGTGGTACACTCCACGCTGACGAGCGCCAACAGCGCGAAACGCGTTCGTGGATGACTTTTCTTGATTTATCAAGAAATTGGGTTGGCCAAATATCAGGGAACAGACTAAATCAATGTTTAGTTTATTTCTGTTCCACTAGATGGCGCTCTGCCATCTAAAAAGCACATGTGCTCCTGGTCAGGATATGCCTTTTTTATTTTTAATATCTGTATAAATATATTTTTAAATTTTGGGCTGTGCAAAGCACCAAAGTCTTTCTTTTAAAATCATAAAAGTATAAGCGAGACAACGTTCACCAAGAAATATTTCAAAGTGTTTTCAAACGTCGACAACAAATGCCGACTCCAAAACTTTCAACATGGCTATCGAAAAGCATAGATTCAGACAGGAGTTTTTAAGACCAGCTCAAAGCCTGTATCAAAGATGGGTTGACATTTATTCTGAGAAGCAATTAATGTCTGTATAAGTTTCCGTTCCGAGCCAATACGAGGCTTCTACAAGATATTGGGGCAGCCAGCAGGGCCAAGCACTCGAGCGGTGGAAGTTATTCTATAAATTTCTGCATTAATGTTGCAATTGCTTTCGGTCGTTTCCATGTCTGGTCATCTTAATTTGAGCACGTATTGCCTGGTGCACGTCGGATCAGAACTCCACATTCCGTTTGCCCAGGGAAGCAACAGAAGA
Source organism: Cordylochernes scorpioides (assembly GCA_030710605.1). Lineage (NCBI taxonomy): Eukaryota > Metazoa > Arthropoda > Arachnida > Pseudoscorpiones > Chernetidae > Cordylochernes > Cordylochernes scorpioides. The sequence continues at coordinate 104,291,039 of CP092869.1, read as the reverse complement.
CGTTCAACCAGGGTCTTTGAGCATGTCCTGGGCAGCCATTTTATTTTACTTTTTTTAGAGGTTTGGGAAATACGTGTACAGCGATCGTAGCTTATAATGAAGTTTATTTTACAGAATGCGCCGTTTCTTCTTACTTCATTGATTCAGAAGCCGATCTCCATATCTCTGGGCCCTCCAGGGGTCAAATGAAGAAAGCCAGATCCGTCTGATATAGGTTTAAATATAATGTCTAAATATGTTTTTTGCGATAAACTCCCAAATTACTTTAAAAATTATTTCCAAACTTTCTATGTGCCCTTTTGGAATTTTAAATTGGATTTTCATTTTAAAAAGAAGTCGGTAATTTTTTGTTGAGTTAGCGACTTCAGTCTATCATTGTCCAATGAAATTTCGATAGTAGTGAGAGCTGCGAATAAATCGTTACTTGTGTCGGTTCTGAGGACGTAGGGTAGTAAGAGATCTCGCTCGGCGTGGGAAATTTGAGCTCTAACTTTGTTTAGTTAGTTCTCAGGCTGGTCTGGCTTGAGAAAGTGGCCGGCAACATTTTCCCTCACATTAGTTTTCAGATAGAATCTTATTAATTAAATCAAGTAAACAAGAGTTTGATCAAAATTCGTGATTTATTATTTTAAACATTTGTACAGTTATTCACAAATGTTAATTTGTAGTAAGATACTATTCCTTCATCTTCAAATTACCGAGGGGACCAATCGAGTATTTTTCAAGGGACCGGGAAAACATTTCAAATTATCGAGAGTCGACTGTATTTATATTAGAAGTTATTGTTTAAAAGAGTTTATTTTAAAACTTTTCTTTCGAAAGCTTCAGAATTAGAAATATTATAAAATGGACTATGAAGGAAATGAGGGAAAATTTGGCACATAAGAAATTAAGTTGATTTCACTCAACAACAATCTAGATGATGATGATAGAAATGGAGGTTTGTTTATCTCTAATAATATTAGTACAGTCTACTCTCGTTATAACGCCACTCGATATAACGCCACCCTCGCCTTACGCCGCTTTTTTCGTTTTGTCCCAATCGACATCAATGTATTTTTCTCGATATAACGCCACTCCCTCGCTGTTCGCCTTCCGCCGCTGATTTTTCGTATCCCAAGTAGCAAAAACCACTCATTATAGCGCCGCTCACAACGTCCCTCACCCCCCCGCTCCCCCTTTCTTGTCTGCATTTTTTACGCCAACGGCGCCGGACTTTGTTTGCTGTTGACACAACAGATAACAGATTGTGTGAACGGCCAGCAGACCCTTTTCCTGCTTGTACCTGGGACATACACAGTCGCTTCATCCTTTGCTAACGTCAACACAACAACTTTATTGTCGTATCATGAGTTCCCAAAAGCGTAAACGTGAGTCGATCACCATTGAAAAGAAGAAGGAGATATGCCAGTTGGCAAGAAATAACCCTACGATGTCGAAGAATGAGATTGGAGAGCGTTTCTCACTTCCACGAACAACTGTCCGTGATATTCTCACTCAGGCTGAGAAGTGGGAAAATTATACTGTTGGTTCTTCAAAGAGACAAAGAGTCGGAAAATTTAGTGACTTGGAAGACGCTCTCTTCAACTGGTTTACTCAAAAGCGTGCCAATAATATTATTATTACTGATGACCTCCTAAGAGAAAAGGCAAAAAAACTTGGCGAGCAATTGGACGTACCAGAAAATTTCGCGTACAGCAGTGGGTGGCTGCAGCGATTTAAAGGGAGATTCCATATTTCGCAACGACGGCTCTGTGGGGAAGGCGCATCGATTTCTCCAGCTATCATTGATGAACACCTTACAAATTTAAACAGTATGCTGGCGAACTCCGGATATGACCCAGCCAACATATACAATGCAGACGAAACAGGATTATTTTTTCAGCGCATTCCTGACCGAACACTTGCTCACAAAGATGAAAACTGCCATGGTGTCAAAAGGATGAAGCAACGAATCACTGTTCTACTGTGCTGCAACTCTACTGGAACAGACAAGCGGCGATTGCTGATTATTGGAAAATCAGCAAAGCCTCGATGCTTCAGAAACTTTAGTCCACACTTCTACTGCACTTACACATCTAACAGCAAAGCATGGATGACCTCTAGCATCTTTCAAGAATGGCTACTGCATTTCAACAAGCAGCTTGTCTCTGAAGGACGTCGTATCCTACTGTTGTTAGATAACGCTACGTCTCACTGCTTCCCTAATGATGGTCTCAGCAACATAAAGATACACTTCCTTCCACCAAATATGACTGCCAGTCTGCAACCACTGGATAGTGGCATCATCAAAAGTTTCAAGGCTCAATATCGCAAGCTCCAACTCCAGAAAATGGTGGAATTGGCGGATGCCCATCTACCCACAGAATTACGTCTGGATTACGCTGTGCGCTATTGTAAAATGGCTTGGGATTCTGTGAGCCCTGATTCCATCAGCAACTGCTGGAATCACAAGGCATTCGCTTCACTTCTACTGCTGCAGTTGAGCCTCTTAATTATGGAAATCTGCTTGATCGCATTCGCGACATCTTCGCTATTACACCAGAGAATTTGATGACTGAAAGGGAGTTTCAACGGGTTCATGATTCCCAGGAGGCGGAAATTAATCTAACAGATGACAATTTGCTAGTGTCCACTGTTACAGCGAAAGAAGAACTTGGCGAGGATGATGATACAACAGTGACCCAGCGCCCACCATCGTTAAGGGAAGCCAAAACAGCTGCTGAGACAGTTTTGTTGTTTCTTGAGCACTCCAAGAGAGCAACATCTGACGACGTCAATCTATCTGCGGATTTGTTACGCCGTGTCTATGCCATAAGTGAGGGAGAGAAAAGACAAGTTGTGATCACAGACTTCTTCAAGAAAATGTAATTACTTTTTATGAATAAATAATAAATTAATGCTTTCTATTAATATTTATCATATTAATTAATTAATGCCGGTTTTGCATTCTATATATTGACTTAGAGTATAAATTGTTATTAGTAATTGTTATAAATAATTTATTGTATCTTTAAATTTCACATTTTAAACGTGTTCGATACAACGCCACCCTCGCCTTACGCCGCTTTTTTGCAAAATCCGGATGGTGGCGTTATAACGAGAGTAGACTGTAGTTATATTTGTTTATCTCTAATAGGATAAAATCTGCCCAACTTCTGGTCGCGTTAAACTCCTCAATTAATCTTTATCCGATGTACACCTTACATCGATCATACTTGAAATATTGAGGAATTAAACAAAATTAAAAAGATATAATTTGCTATTAGACTATATAGAATTAAAAGTGTAACAAGATATTTGTGCTTGATTTAATGGCTGTTTTAGTGACCCGTTTCTCTATTGTCATCATTACTTCTATTTGAAATTTTGGCAGTTGCGGGATATATTACGTTGATGAAAAATTATATAAACGACTTACTACAAGGTTAGAAAAATAGCAAGACGCGAAAGCTCTCAATGATTTTTTTTTAAATTGCAGTAAGAGTCATTTATATATTTTTTATCACCATTATTAATGTGTATGTGTGTGTATATAGATAATACACTAACAGAGTTTTTAGTTGTAATGTTTTAAGCAATCTCCTACAAATAATACCTTACATAGCGATCTATATACCAAAATTTCCGTTATTTTTTACTTCATACGTCACACATTCATTTTTATTCTCCAAATATTAGCAGTTATATTCATATTTTAAATTTATTCAATTTTCCAATCATATATTTTGCTTCAAATTTTACTACTTTACTGTACTTACTTTACTGTTTATAACACCATATTGATTGGGGAAACACTCAGTTCGTGTCTACCTGGGTGAATTCTGATAAACCAACAAAATGAAATTTTGTTTTAAAAATAATAAATATTTGTGGGTTGGGATTATTTGATGAAAATTGTTCCATCAGCCCTCTTACATCGTTTTCTTCTCTTCGCAGCCGACTGAGTAGACAAATCCCGTGGAAGGCCACGTGTGGTCCAGTGAAAGAAAGGTTTCCCCAGGTCTTGGTGAGAACTCTCGAGATGAAATGTGGATTCCAGCCAACAAAGGTTCCAGAGTTCTGGATGGACTTGTTTGCGCAGATGGAGGCGGCGCTTCTGGGACTTCTTGGTCTGTCAGTCATCCTGGCGCTGCTCTGGGTGAGGTGAGTCTCCCGGGAGTTGGCGCGAACATAAAACATGGCGGCGAAGTCAATTTTACAAATCAAAATTCGCCCAAGATGCCGTGTACGGTGAGAATGTACCAGCAAAGCGAGATTTTTATCCCCGCGATTATACAAGAAAAGAATTAACTTTAGAACCAAGGAATCCTAGTGTTACAACTTCTCTTGTGGAAACTTCGCCATGGAACGTTCTCTCACAATATCTGCTGGCTGCAGGCGGCGGCTGAGGATCCTCGCCACCTTCCAGCAGCTCGGCGTCCCGGGGCCACCGCCGTCCTTCCTCTGGGGCAACCTGCGGGAGCTCAACGCCAAGGTCTGAGTGGTCTGACGTCATTGTCCCAGTTCAACATGCGTTTGGCTGCTCCTTCTTCTCTTCCTGCTAATATTTGTCTCACGGGATGGGATGGTTGTTCCTAGATGTATTTTCTATTATCTAAGAGCTTCATCTACAACTAAAGGCCGCCAATTAGATATATATATTTTATTTATTTTATGAAAAAAATATATTTTAAATTTATTTTATGAGTAGATAAGCACCACCACCATTTATTTTATGAGAATTTGACAAATCAGAAACACGACTAGAAAGGCAGTGACAAAAAGCCCTGTAAAGAATGTGTCCACATGCTCGAAAAAAAAAACAACTCAGCACTTGGGGCAATTCTCTTGGCTGACCCAGTTCCCGCTTCTGTTTTCAAAAAATGCCTGGGGCGTTCACAAAAGCAGAAGGAGAGAGAGAAAATAGTTGGTTCATACGAACAAAAAGCCCTTTCTCGGCTCTTGAAGCCGAGAAATATAGAAATCCTCTTCTAGAAAATGTGCTAATGTTTCCCGCACTCTCTCGTGTGACTCGGGATGTTGTGCAGGGAATCCAGCGGTGCACGCTGGGCTGGCACCAGAAGTACGGAGATGTCTTCGGGTGAGTCGCTTCTCCTTGGAGAAATGGAGGATTCGGTTTGTTCCCTCGCTTATATCCCTCGTGGCAGTGTATACCTCATCCTGTTGAGACCGTGAGATATGGATACAAATAAAGAATTCTAATATTTAAAATCCATGCGGGTATCTCGGCAATAGCTGACGTCAAGTGGAAGGGGCAAAGTTCGAGATTAAACTTTTTTTTTTACCAGAGCGCTGTGTAATTGTCCTAAATATGCACCTGTCTTTGGTGTGTTGTCTTCCTGATTACAAGTTGATTCAAGTGAATTCCCAGGGTATTCTTCGGCCAGCGGCCCTTCCTCATGGTGGCCAACCCGGAGATCCTCAAGATGATCCAGGTCAGGGACGCTCACAAGTTCTACAGCAAGGACGTAAGTCCATTCCGCACACTCCGTATCTGGGACCTCTCGATGGACTTGGGATGCAGCTTTTCCTGGACGGCTTTGCTATGGAGGACCAGCGCTCGCAGCACATCCTGGAGACCCTGAAGGGCCAGAGATGGAAGACCATGAGGACGATTCTGTCTCCTACCTTCAGCTCGGGCCGAGTCAAGGAGGTGAGGAACCAATCTGCTCGTTCACCTCACACTCCCTGTTTGCCATTAGATGATTCCGATGGTGAACGCCGCGACGGACGAGTTCCTGACCAAGCTGCGGACCTGTGCGAGGTCGGGCGAGCAGACGAACCTCGGGGCGATGCTAGATCTTCTGGTTGTCGATTTTTCCTTTCGCATTTTTACGGGACTTCAAACCGAAGTTCAATCTGGAAAGAACTCGGAACTAGTGCAAGCCGTTCGAAGCGCCCTAGATTTCTACTTCACGGACACCATCGTAATCCTGGCACGTGAGTACAATAGCCATTAATGTACACTGCATATATCTCGTAGCGTGTTGAACTTTTACATATCCCCGGGGTGGGTGACAGTGGCGTTCCCCGGCCTGGCCCGGCTCCTCTACAGCGGCACCTACCTGGCCACCCGGGTGCTGGGCGGAAAGAAGGCCAACAAGGAACTGTTCGACCTAGGCCAGTCCGTCTACCGCAGCCGCTTGCTCGAGGAGGAGGTAGGCCGAGCGGAGGCAGCGGTAGAGTAAATTGATGGTTCCTCTGTGTGCCTTGTCTGGGCATCCGTGTCTTTGCCATGTCTTGGCAGAAATCTCGGGACAGAGATAGACAGCGACCGTTATTTAAGCATGAAAATACAAAATGGGAACATTTTCAGATCTGATTATCCCATTCCGTTATGTGCCTTAACAACACTAGATGTTCAAATATATTAAGTATTAACGAAAACTATATGGTGTAAAATACCTATATACTGAATAGAAATCTCAACAGTATATCTGCCTGTTATGATCCAAGACTGTTCATATTTCTATTCATGATGAAATTGTGAAAAAGTATTATAATTACAATTATATTCTCACAATGAGTATCTTTTTTATTTAAAAATGCTTGCTTTCAAGCGTTATTCGCTCTTCAATGGGCTTACAAAAATATCGACTTAATCCCACTAGAAATATTTACAAATTTATAAAAAATTTGTCAATCAAATATCCTCCAAGCGTAGAGAGTATCTTATCATTTTTATTTTATCCTTCTTTAATGAAAATTGTAATTCCACAACAGCGACACATGCTTGCAGAGTATGTTTTAAGGGCGTGGAAATATCGAATGATTTAAAATTAGCTCCAATATGCAAAGAGAGTCTGCAATCGGAAAAATTCCTATTTAAGAGGACAATACTCAAAGGGTTCCACTAGAGCCGACATGCTGAGAATAAAGCCCATATGTAAATATGTAAATATGTAAATATAAACAAGATGCATTAGCGCGCCATCTGTTTTCACAAATTTGAACTATTTATGACGCGCGTATGATTCTTTTTAAATAAAATAATTTTCTATCGCCCTTACTGCGATGATAAATAATGGCCTGGCTCATCAGTAGTTCCTGTAATTTTCGCCATTTTAATCGACCGCTCTATTATTGTATTTTGATGTTTTGATACTGAAGATCAACTCTTGGAAAATGTATTTTAAACAAAGTATGGACTTTGAGGACAGTAGAAATACACATAAATTTATAAACATGCTTCAAACATCCGCAAACAACAAACATTTAGACTTAATATAAACATGATGCAATAGCGCGCCATCTGGTATCCTAAATTTGTACTATTATGACGTGAAATGGTTCTTTTTAAATAAAACAAATTTCTACTGCTCTTACTGCAAGAAAAAAAATATTATATTATTAAATATTAAAATGAATCTATATACAGGGGGCCTCAAAAAAATGTATACACACTTTGAACTTCCATAGAAAATTTATTTACCGTTCTACAAAGTTAAATTTCAGGAAAATAGAAAACTGAAAGTCCAATATAAATGAAACATAAATAACAAATGTTAATACTGTTCAAATTGGTGACCTGCAGCATCAATACAATTCTGAGTACGAGTCACCACAGATTCTCTACATCGTATCAAAACGTCCAATGAGATTTCTCTACACACTGCTTGAATCTCATTCCAAAGAATGTCTAGGTTACGTGGTTTACGTTTGTACACCCCATCTTTTACTGTGCCCCACAAGAAGAAATCCAGTGGTGTAAGGTCTGGAGAGCGTGCTGGAAACTCGATTGGCCCCCTGCGTCCTATCCACTGGCCCGACAAATTTTGATCCAGCACGCTCTCCAGACCTTACACCACTGGATTTCTTCTTGTGGGGCACAGTAAAAGATGGGGTGTACAAACGTAAACCACGTAACCTAGACATTCTTTGGAATGAGATTCAAGCAGTGTGTAGAGAAATCTCATTGGACGTTTTGATACGATGTAGAGAATCTGTGGTGACTCGTACTCAGAATTGTATTGATGCTGCAGGTCACCAATTTGAACAGTATTAACATTTGTTATTTATGTTTCATTTATATTGGACTTTCAGTTTTCTATTTTCCTGAAATTTAACTTTGTAGAACGGTAAATAAATTTTCTATGGAAGTTCAAAGTGTGTATACATTTTTTTGAGGCCCCCTGTATATAGATTCATTTTAATATTTAATAATATAATATTTTTATTCTTGCAGTAAGAGCAGTAGAAATTTGTTTTATTTAAAAAGAACCATTTCACGTCATAATAGTACAAATTTAGGATACCAGATGGCGCGCTATTGCATCATGTTTATATTAAGTCTAAATGTTTGTTGTTTGCGGATGTTTGAAGCATGTTTATAAATTTATGTGTATTTCTACTGTCCTCAAAGTCCATACTTTGTTTAAAATACATTTTCCAAGAGTTGATCTTCAGTATCAAAACATCAAAATACAATAATAGAGCGGTCGATTAAAATGGCGAAAATTACAGGAACTACTGATGAGCCAGGCCATTATTTATCATCGCAGTAAGGGCGATAGAAAATTATTTTATTTAAAAAGAATCATACGCGCGTCATAAATAGTTCAAATTTCCCATATGTAAATACATATGCCAGCGTTGTTCAACTATTTCCCAGTCGAAGTAAATTTTCGATTAAATATCCTAAATAAACAAAGGAAATATTTGCATATATAGAGAGTTTCTTTGATTTTTTTTAATCAAGTATATTTTAATATTTTATCCAACATACTTGCTTCCTTAAATACCTCAAGTTTATTGTCAATAATACAATTTTATAATTTGATAACAGATGGCGCTCTAGTACATCGTAATATATATAATAACCACTAAACATGTTTCCTGACATCAACAAATGGCCGTGCAGTCCCCGTCCAATTTGACATATTTTGTGTAACATTGTCTTTGTGGCGGCAGTTTTCCAGGAAGGACGCGCTCCAGATCCTGGTGGACTATAACAAGCAGACGAGGACAGGTGGGTCATATCTTGGGGAGGAAAGATCCACGAGATACTGTCTAGAGCACACAAGCTGGTTGGTTGTTCCTCAGCTGGGATGGGACAGTTCCTAGAACGAGGGCTGTGTTGGATATATTGTACAAGAAGTTTTAACTTGTAGTTTAAGAATTAAAAACATGGGCAACAGAGGTGAAACACATGTACAGTAGACTCCACCAAAAATAGACCTATGGATCCAGCAGTGGGAGGAAAGTGACCACTCCGCCAGTCTGTGACGTGACCAGGAACAACTTGTAGTTCACAATCAATCTCGACTACAATACTGAGGTCTTGTGGCCCGTCCTTCGTCTCCGCCAATTGATGCTTCATATTTCTTGAGAAAATACACAGCAAATAGCGTTTCAGAATATGTAAACATCATATAGAGATATTTACATATAAAAGTTACTAATGGTGTGGACCAGATGCGAACAAGAAAGAATTGTTGCAAGATGAGATCGTGGCCAATATTTCCGCTTTCATATTCGTGGCGTAAGTAATATTTAGCCCTCTCATCTACCGCCTTGTAAGTCTACTGCAACCTATGTCGACAACTATCTTGTATGCCTACACCGTGGTGTCTACTATCTTGTATGCCTACACCGTGCTTTTGCCATTTTAAAAATAAACAGGCAAAGATCCTGTCGACTAATATTATATTAAAAATATATATATTGTTGTAGTTTTTTGATCATGTTGAGGTTTATGCTATGGTGGTGCAGTCGTGGCATGAATCTTCTTGAAAGTAAAATAATAAAAATAGTATAGATTAAAAATTTCTTTAATTGAGCTATAAGATAAACATAATTCTGTAAAAGTACCGCCTGGCTTAAGGCGTAAGAATAATTAAAAAATGAAAAGATTATTTACATAATTACAAAGTTTTGCCTACACCGTGGTGTCTACTGTCTTGTATGTCTACTGCAACCCATGTCGATAACTATCTTGTATGCCTACACCGTGGTGTCTACTGTCTTGTATGTCTACTGCAACCCATGTCGTCAACTATCTTGTAAGCCTACACCGTGGTGTCTACTGTCTTGTATGTCTACTGCAACCCATGTCGTCAACTATCTTGTAAGCCTACACCGTGGTGTCTACTGTCTTGTATGTCTACTGCAACCCATGTCGTCAACTATCTTGTATACCTACACCGTGGTGTCTACTGTCTTGTATGTCTACTGCAACCCATGTCGTCAACTATCTTGTATACCTACACCGTGGTGTCTACTGTCTTGTATGTCTACTGCAACCCATGTTGACAACTATCTTGTATGCCTACACCGTGGTGTCTACTGTCTTGTATGTCTACTGCAACCCATGTCGTCAACTATCTTGTATACCTACACCGTGGTGTCTACTGTCTTGTATGTCTACTGCAACCCATGTCGACAACTATCTTGTATACCTACACCGTGGTGTCTACTGTCTTGTATGTCTACTGCAACCCATGTTGACAACTATCTTGTATGCCTACACCGTGGTGTCTACTGTCTTGTATGTCTACTGCAACCCATGTCGTCAACTATCTTGTATACCTACACCGTGGTGTCTACTGTCTTGTATGTCTACTGCAACCCATGTCGTCAACTATCTTGTAAGCCTACACCGTGGTGTCTACTGTCTTGTATGTCTACTGCAACCCATGTTGACAACTATCTTGTATACCTACACCGTGGTGTCTACTATCTTGTATGTCTACTGCAACCCATGTTGACAACTATCTTGTATGCCTACACCGTGGTGTCTACTGTCTTGTATGTCTACTGCAACCCATGTTGACAACTATCTTGTATACCTACACCGTGGTGTCTACTGTCTTGTATGCCTACACCGTGGTGTCTACTGTCTTGTATGCCTACACCGTGGTGTCTTCTATCTTGTATGCCTACACCGTGGTGTCTACTGTCTTGTATGTCTACTGCAACCCATGTTGACAACTATCTTGTATGCCTACACCGTGGTGTCTACTATCTTGTATGTCTACTGCAACCCATGTCGACAACTATCTTGTATACCTACACCGTGGTGTCTACTGTCTTGTATGTCTACTGCAACCCATGTTGACAACTATCTTGTATGCCTACACCGTGGTGTCTACTGTCTTGTATGTCTACTGCAACCCATGTCGTCAACTATCTTGTAAGCCTACACCGTGGTGTCTACTGTCTTGTATGTCTACTGCAACCCATGTTGACAACTATCTTGTATGCCTACACCGTGGTGTCTACTATCTTGTATGTCTACTGCAACCCATGTCGACAACTATCTTGTAAGCCTACACCGTGGTGTCTACTGTCTTGTATGTCTACTGCAACCCATGTTGACAACTATCTTGTATGCCTACACCGTGGTGTCTACTGTCTTGTATGTCTACTGCAACCCATGTCGTCAACTATCTTGTAAGCCTACACCGTGGTGTCTACTGTCTTGTATGTCTACTGCAACCCATGTCGACAACTATCTTGTATGCCTACACCGTGGTGTCTACTGTCTTGTATGTCTACTGCAACCCATGTCGTCAACTATCTTGTATGCCTACACCGTGGTGTCTACTGTCTTGTATGTCTACTGCAACCCATGTCGTCAACTATCTTGTAAGCCTACACCGTGGTGTCTACTGTCTTGTATGTCTACTGCAACCCATGTCGTCAACTATCTTGTATGCCTACACCGTGGTGTCTACTGTCTTGTATGTCTACTGCAACCCATGTCGTCAACTATCTTGTATGCCTACACCGTGGTGTCTACTGTCTTGTATGTCTACTGCAACCCATGTCGTCAACTATCTTGTATGCCTACACCGTGGTGTCTACTGTCTTGTATGTCTACTGCAACCCATGTCGTCAACTATCTTGTATGCCTACACCGTGGTGTCTACTGTCTTGTATGTCTACTGCAACCCATGTCGTCAACTATCTTGTATACCTACACCGTGGTGTCTACTGTCTTGTATGTCTACTGCAACCCATGTCGTCAACTATCTTGTATACCTACACCGTGGTGTCTACTGTCTTGTATGTCTACTGCAACCCATGTCGTCAACTATCTTGTAAGCCTACACCGTGGTGTCTACTGTCTTGTATGTCTACTGCAACCCATGTTGACAACTATCTTGTATGCCTACACCGTGGTGTCTACTGTCTTGTATGTCTACTGCAACCCATGTTGACAACTATCTTGTATGCCTACACCGTGGTGTCTACTGTCTTGTATGTCTACTGCAACCCATGTTGACAACTATCTTGTATGCCTACACCGTGGTGTCTACTGTCTTGTATGTCTACTGCAACCCATGTTGACAACTATCTTGTATGCCTACACCGTGGTGTCTACTGTCTTGTATGTCTACTGCAACCCATGTTGACAACTATCTTGTATGCCTACACCGTGGTGTCTACTGTCTTGTATGTCTACTGCAACCCATGTCGTCAACTATCTTGTAAGCCTACACCGTGGTGTCTACTGTCTTGTATGTCTACTGCAACCCATGTTGACAACTATCTTGTATACCTACACCGTGGTGTCTACTGTCTTGTATGTCTACTTCAACCCATGTCGTCAACTATCTTGTATGCCTACACCGTGGTGTCTACTGTCTTGTATGTCAACTGCAACCCATGTCGACAACTATCTTGTATGCCTACACCGTGGTGTCTACTGTCTTGTTTATATACTGCAACCCATGTCGACAACTATCTTGTATGCCTACACCGTGGTGTCTACTGTCTTGTATATATACTGCAACCCATGTCGACAACTATCTTGTATGCCTACACCGTGGTGTCTACTGTCTTGTATGTCTACTGCATCCCATGTCGACAACTATCTTGTATGCCTACACCGTGGTGTCTACTGTCTTGTATATATACTGCAACCCATGTCGTCAACTATCTTGTATGCCTACACCGTGGTGTCTACTGTCTTGTATGTCTACTGCAACCCATGTCGACAACTATATTGTATGCCTACACCGTGGTGTCTACTATCTTGTATGCCTACACCGTGGTGTCTACTTTCTTGTAAGTCTATTGCAACCCATGTCGACAACTATCTTGTATGCCTACACCGTGGTGTCTACTGTCTTGTATGTCTACTGCAACCCATGTCGACAACTATCTTGTATACCTACACCGTGGTGTCTACTGTCTTGTATGTCTACTGCAACCCATGTCGACAACTATCTTGTATGCCTACACCGTGGTGTCTACTGTCTTGTATGTCTACTGCAACCCATGTCGACAACTATCTTGAATGCCTACACCGTGGTGTCTACTGTCTTGTATGTCTACTGCAACCCATGTTGACAACTATCTTGTATGCCTACACCGTGGTGTCTACTGTCTTGTATATATACTGCAACCCATGTCGTCAACTATCTTGTATGCCTACACCGTGGTGTCTACTGTCTTGTATGTCTACTGCAACCCATGTCGACAACTATATTGTATGCCTACACCGTGGTGTCTACTATCTTGTATGCCTACACCGTGGTGTCTACTTTCTTGTAAGTCTATTGCAACCCATGTCGACAACTATCTTGTATGCCTACACCGTGGTGTCTACTGTCTTGTATGTCTACTGCAACCCATGTCGACAACTATCTTGTATGCCTACACCGTGGTGTCTACTGTCTTGTATGTCTACTGCGACCCATGTCGTCAACTATCTTGTATGCCTACACCGTGGTGTCTACTATCTTGTATGCCTACACCGTGGTGTCTACTATCTTGTATGCCTACACCGTGGTGTCTACTGTCTTGTATGTCTACTGCAACCCATGTTGACAACTATCTTGTATGCCTACACCGTGGTGTCTTCTATCTTGTATGCCTACACCGTGGTGTCTACTGTCTTGTAAGTCTACTGCAACCCATGTCGACAACTATCTTGTATGCCTACACCGTGGTGTCTACTGTCTTGTATGTCTACTGCAACCCATGTCGTCAACTATCTTGTATACCTACACCGTGGTGTCTACTGTCTTGTATGTCTACTGCAACCCATGTCGTCAACTATCTTGTATACCTACACCGTGGTGTCTACTGTCTTGTATGTCTACTGCAACCCATGTCGTCAACTATCTTGTATGCCTACACCGTGGTGTCTACTGTCTTGTATGTCTACTGCAACCCATGTTGACAACTATCTTGTATGCCTACACCGTGGTGTCTACTGTCTTGTATGTCTACTGCAACCCATGTCGTCAACTATCTTGTATACCTACACCGTGGTGTCTACTGTCTTGTATGTCTACTGCAACCCATGTCGTCAACTATCTTGTATGCCTACACCGTGGTGTCTACTGTCTTGTATGTCTACTGCAACCCATGTCGTCAACTATCTTGTATGCCTACTCCGTGGTGTCTACTGTCTTGTATGTCTACTGCAACCCATGTCGTCAACTATCTTGTATGCCTACACCGTGGTGTCTACTGTCTTGTATGTCTACTGCAACCCATGTCGTCAACTATCTTGTATACCTACACCGTGGTGTCTACTGTCTTGTATGTCTACTGCAACCCATGTCGTCAACTATCTTGTATACCTACACCGTGGTGTCTACTGTCTTGTATGTCTACTGCAACCCATGTCGTCAACTATCTTGTATGCCTACACCGTGGTGTCTACTGTCTTGTATGTCTACTGCAACCCATGTCGTCAACTATCTTGTATGCCTACACCGTGGTGTCTACTGTCTTGTATGTCTACTGCAACCCATGTCGTCAACTATCTTGTATACCTACACCGTGGTGTCTACTGTCTTGTATGTCTACTGCGACCCATGTCGACAACTATCTTGTATGCCTACACCGTGGTGTCTACTGTCTTGTATGTCTACTGCAACCCATGTCGTCAACTATCTTGTATGCCTACACCGTGGTGTCTACTGTCTTGTATGCCTACACCGTGGTGTCTACTGTCTTGTATGCCTACACCGTGGTGTCTACTGTCTTGTATGCCTACACCGTGGTGTCTACTGTCTTGTATGTCAACTGCAACCCATGTCGACAACTATCTTGTATGCCTACACCGTGGTGTCAACTATCTTGTATGCCTACACCGTGGTGTCTACAGGTTCGACACGACGTCCACGCTGCTGCTGCTGACATCCCACTTCCTCATGTACCATCCCGAAGTCCAGGAGAGAGCGCGGAACGAGGCGGTCCAAGTCCTGAAGGACAAGGTGAGCGGCTTCTGCGACCTGGTGAACGGCCCGCCCATCTGTCTGTCTGTCTGCAGCCTGAACCTGACTACGAGGACCTCGCCAAGCTGGAGTATATCGACCAGGTCTTGTCAGAGGTCTTGAGACTGTACCCTGCTTCACTCATGTGAGTCCTACTGTAGACATAACTGGCTTTACTACTGCAGAGAACTATATGGGAGGATTGGTCCGACCTAATATGTGCACTATGTCGTAGACAAGATCTGTGTGACGAACGTTTACAACAAGATATTGTGGTCCACCAACGGGACCATTGAGGTTCTTGAAGAAAATTATAAAATGCCTGTCTATAGATATATAAACGACTCAGAGAAAATGGAAAATCCTTCCGCGCACTCGCTCCTAAATTAACACCTACACCATACAGCGCTGGTACTTTCCTCATATTATTCTGTTGCCAAAATATGTTTTCTGAACTCGATCCACCATCTACAAACTACAAAAATGTAGATCTTCTACGATTAACTTAAGTATCTCATCTTGTCGACTATACCTGCACCGCTTTGTGGCCAGAGGCATCTCCCGGAGGTCGGAGCAGGACTACCATCTGCCAGGCCACCTGACCATCCCGCGAGGGCTGCCGGTCATCATGGCGCTCCCTGCCATGCACTACTCTCCTAAAATCTGGAGCGAGCCCCATAAGTTCGACCCCGACAGGTAACTGTGAACTTACAATGTGCCGGCTGGAATTATAAGATTGGCGCAGGTTCGCGCCCGAGGCCCGCTCGTCTATCCCTCCACTGGCCTACCAGCCGTTCGGCGCAGGGCCACGCACCTGCCTGGGCATGAAGCTGGCGCTGTTGGCGTCCCGGCTGGTGGTGGCGCGGCTGCTGCTCCGGTACCGCCTGCGGCCCGGGCCAGGCACCGACCAGGTCTGAGGAATATATTTCGCCACATTTTAAAATTAGTTTTAAAGTAAACAATAACGAATGTATACAGGTCGCGACTAAAAATCTTAGAAAAATTACCAGATTAATTCTATACATGTATAAACATAATCGTCCGATATAGTAGAGCTTTTGAAAAGCCGTATGGCCGATTAAATTGGCGAAACCGTTGGGAGGGCTTACCCACTGATGAGCCAGGCCCCTCAAATATGTTTATATCAGTAAAGGACAGTAGAAAGGGTGTTTTATTTGATAAAAATTCGTATTTTTATGTTTTTCTTTTCATGCCAATTACATCTAGATTTGATTGGCTTCAAAATTGAGGGTGTATAGAGAATGTTGCTGCTTCACTTACTTTGAAGGTGAAAGTTTCCATGAGCAGATTGACGAATCTCAGTTTTACTTTCAAGAGACAGTTTCCTTGATGCGTACTTTCTGTAGAACATTTTCCGGATATCAGAACTAAAATATGTGTGGAAAACTTCAATACATGTATAGAATTAAAAGACAGATCACATTATAGAAGTATATTTGGCTAAATTTTAAGATGGTTATCATTTTTTAAGTTTCAATCGGTTGAAAGAGCTCGTCCCGTGTTTCCCCCCGCCGTCTGAAATTCTGGCGCTCACCAGAGATGCCGAACGCTCAGACCAAGTCTTGTAAGAATCCTCGGCTCATATCTGACCTGTGCCGCAGGAATTCCCGGAGATTCGCGACACCATGTTGATCCTTCACCCCAAGAACGACGTCGTGGGGATCTTGGAACCCCTGGAATCCTCCCTACAGTAATACAGAATCCTTTAAATAATTTATAAAGTGAGATATCATGCTGTAATAACAAAGGGTATTAGGGTATTTATTCATACAAAAATAAACTTAGCAAACTAATCTTAACTATCCTTTATTGATGTTGCATGTTGTTCTAATGTTGCATTGAAATTTTACAAAAATTTCAAGAGCTGTTATCAATAAAATCTGATTAAATTATTTACTGATAGAATTAAGCAGATGTCCCGAGTCAGTTACTTTCATCCAAATACACAACACACTGATTATATAAATTGAGTTGACGTACAAACATTTTTTTTTTCAATTTGGCATTCATTTAAAATTTTCAACATTTTGTACACTAAGGAATTTATTGAATCTATGAAAATTCAACATGTCTCCCCAATATATAAGAGTTCACATATATTTTTCAAATATTAACTAACTATTTCTGCTAACGCACCCAATCACAGCGTATATGAAAGGAAAAGATACATAAAGTAATAAAAATCTCTTTATTGACATAAAGATTCCCAGAATCCGAAGTCGTTCCTTATGTAACACCAACAGAACCTGTAGATGGTTTGGGAATATTATAATAATGGTTGAGTGGCTTGTTATGTCTTATGACAAAACTGGCCGGTGACAATAAGTGTTGACATCTTGTTGATGTCATCTCGAGCAAGAGCTAAGATGGTGCACAGTCTAGGTTTAAATAAAATCGAGATTGTCAGGATTCGAGCCTGAGATATTCTGTCTTTAATCAGACGCGTTAAAGTTTGTGACTCAAATATATATGCATGTGATGAGGTCCTGTTGACTCTTGTAGAACCCTGTCGACTAGATCTGTGATGAGGTTTCTAGTCGACTTAAACTAGGGTGTGAGTCCCTGTCGACTCTCGCTATACTGGGTTGACCGAGAGGAACACTCAGGATGGGGAGTTTTTCAGTACCTCTCTGCACTTTGGGAGACTTTTAACAGTTCTCACAGAGTACAGGCACGACTGCCTGGTCGAGGCAGAGTGGAAAGCTTGGGAATGTCCACACAAAAAAACGAAGACACAGTTGCACTAGGAAAGTTCCGTGAACAGATAAAAGTTGAGCTAGGAGCGAAAGATGGAGATAAAAGAGTTCCTACTGGTCTACATGGTGGATGAGATGGACCTTGGTGACATCCAACGAGGGCTTCCGCTGATGGTGAAGTGACTGTGTTTTTGGCTAGGACGGAGGCTTTATATATCTTTGTCGAGAGAGGAAGTATTGCATTTCAGCAGATGCAACAAGAGCGTGGATCTGCTGGCGAAATTGTACACTGGTGCCGCCCTGACAGTTTCCTATCTATCTTTAGATGTTGTTTTGGGACTGATAAATCTCGATCTCTGCTCTAGCTCAACTCTTAATCTATTACAGAGTTTTATTTATTTATCCTCAGTTTGTACAAAGTACATTACATATGATGATGTAATGACACATGTCAATAATGCATATAATCATTTACAGATGTGCTTCAATTATACAACATGAAAATATTGTTATAAGTTATATACAATATGGGGTTGTTGGTTTAAATTACCATATGCATATCTTTTATATGATGCAGACTTTAGCATATATACAGTATTCTCATCAAGGAAATGGTCCTGAAACCCTGACATCGTCCACAAGGGTTGATCGTTGGTTGTGTGGGAGTTCCGTTTTATCTCTATTTGTAACAAATAGAGAAATATGCGCTGAGTAAAACAGAGGTAGACAAAAATGGCCAGGAAGTAGAGAAAATGTAGACGAGATGTACACTAGAAATAGGCAAAAGTAGAAAATAAATCCAGGTGACACTGAGCAAGAGTATGTATCAGGATATATACTTTCAAACATTGTATGTAAAAAGAAGTGATTATATTTTAATAATTTATTTACATATTCAAAATATACCATTTTAAAAATGGTAAGGTATAAATTTCAGTTTAGCAGTTCCTTTCTCTTCAACAAACTAGGATCAAGAAATTTCTGACACCGCCAAATTGGACTATGGACTATTAACTGTATACTACACCTTTTGTGTAGGTTTCTCTTCCTATTCATTGACAATTGAAAGATATAAGAAAGAGTCAAAGTTACTGCCCCCTCTCGTTATTCAATGACACCCTTTCAGTTACCCAACAGCTAAATCCCCAATGGCGTTTTATTTTGAGACATTCACTCTAGTGATCGCAAACAATGAAGGCTGGCTTTGGGTAGCTCGATAATTATTTTTTCAAAATACTAATAAAGGATAAATAATTATTTTGACATCTTAGAGTGAAGAGAAAAGAGCCCGATCTTGACAAAAGATTGAGGGCTCGTGGTGTAGCTGATGGGTCACCATATAATCCAATAGTCAACGCTACCTAACGGGATTATTTAAGAGTGAGTAGTTCACTTAAACTATTTTGTGGGGCAGGGTTGAAAGTTCTTTCTCTGCCTAGCCATAGTCATCCAGACTTTGTAGGAAAGGGTTTTGAGCAATATTATTTTGATGAAGTAAGTGAGGTTTGATGGTTCATATGGCATACAACTTAAATCATGTCCAAAGGTGTCCTTAAATACACTTTGAATAGAATATTTCTTGGTGAAATGAAAATCGTAAATAAGAAACCTGCGATAATAATCTTTAAAACTAGTACATGCACCAAATTCTAATGATTTTTGACCTGAAAGTTTAAAGAAGTTTTTTTTTTATTTCTAAAGATCGCAACTAATGATAAACATGCACATTTTAATGTTTAAAACAATTTTGATGCAACATATAGAAGCAAGGGTGCTCGCCTTCCCTTACAGCCAAGACGATGTGGGAGGTAAGAATGTGGGATAAACATGTAAGTCCCGCTAGAGCCTGTTGGACAAGGAGATTATGAAAGTGACGGCGCAATTGGACGTTACATCTGGTGACATTATTGTGACAGCACCATGTCTTCTAGTTGGTCAATGGCGGGGGTGCCCTGAACAACTGTCAGGACCCATTTAGCGGAACAGGACAACACGACAGGACTGTAATGAGTAGTGAAAGTGGACACGGAACGAATATGTCGGTAGTAGAGAAGCCTACATGTCATTGTACTATCCAGGCTGGAACAGGACGCTTCGCGGAAGAGAAGGGAAGGGTTTCTTTCAAGTGCGACCGAGCGGGCTAGCTGGAAGGTTACGGAAGAGCTGAGCCCCAATGCCAGGATAATACACTGTAATTTATCAATATTTTTCCCTATAATATATTTTTATAAAAGTATTCAATATTTAATTAAATTTATACTCAAAGAGAAGAATGTGCTATTTTCATAAATAATGCTCCATTTAAAATATACAGGATATTAATGGGAAGATTTACATAATTATTCCCACGAAGTCTTCAACCCTTGTTTCATACACCCTCTGAGAAGTGGTATGGTTCATCACTGGCTGACCAAGTATCGTGGTTCACTTCTAACTGGCTCCCAAGGCTCTATTCTGTCAAGTGATCCAAAGTTTGCATTTTCTATTGCAAATTCTGAACACTCAAGGTAGTATGAGTTCACAACTCTTGTAAGGTGTGTAAAATATTTTATGATATATATATAATTGACGAATCAATATATACCGAGAGTTCTGTGTAACATCAAAATAAATTTTACAAGCTTTCTTATTTTGTATAGTAAGATGAGTAGTTGGCTTTCTACGCTCCAGGAACCTTTGTTAGAAATATCTCTCTTGATGATTCAGGGAATTTTTATTAATGTTAAACAGAATTCTCGAAGAAAAATATTCGAGTCTTAAATAAATTCAAAATCCAGCAGAAAAGGAATAGAAAACAATAACATTAATGAACACAACATGGATGTAAATATAGAAAAATAAAATTATTTAAATATTTTTTATAAATAATGCACACATATCAATATTCTTACAAATATTTTATTTTTATAATGAAATAAGGAACAATAATTTTTTCTTCGGGTAGTTGGCGTTCTGCGCTCCAGGAACCTGGGTTAAAAATATCTATTATTTTTTCAATGACAAACATTGTATTTAAAAAGTTACTCTGTTCTTTGTTTCTAGAAACCGTAAACAAAGTTTTTGAGCAAGCCTTGATCTATGGTTATTTGTTGGCTTTAAGTATTGTAAACAAATGGCTTTATCGCACTTTGATGAGAAAAGTGGCACAATTCGATCCCATTTTGATTGGGGTGACTGGTGGCAAACTTACCAAGAAGTTTACCTGGAAGTTGGTATTGAACCAGAATCCAAAGCCCGCGATATTAACGTTAATATAAAAAACAAACTTCTTAAAGTTTACTTCAAAGGTAAAATAATAATAGAAGGTGAACTATTCCAGCCGATTGTTAGTGATGAAAGCACTTGGACTTTAGAAGATAAAAGCCGCATTTTTATAATGCTTGTTAAGGCTGAACCAGGCAAAGTATGGAAAAAACTTTTGTTGGAAAAATATGAAGTAGATCCATGGACATATGAACAGATGAAGAATAAACTACAGTTGGAAAAATATCAAATTGATCACCCTGGATTTGATTTTAGTGGAGCAGAAATGAAACAGTAACCTTCATTTAAAATGTAAATATGTGCTAAACATGCAGCAGCTGAATATTTCATATTTGTAATTTATATGTAAGTTGTCATATATTGTGTTTAAATATCCCAATTGTGTTCATCCCTCAGATTATGTACAGAAAGATGTCAATAAATGTAACAAATGGTTTATTCTGTTTCTTCTTATCAAACGGTCTTCCATTGTCAGAACAACTAGCCATGTTCATTGCATCATTCTCTTTGATGTTGTGCTTTGTACATATTCTATTCTTTGATGTTGAGAATGATAAGGCACAATTTGGATTATAGATTATAAAAACAAGGTAATAAGACCAAATCCAAATAAATAGTGTGTGACGTTTTGGTAACAACGCTGTTACCGAAACGTCACACACTATTTATTTATTTGGATTTGGTCTTATTACCTTATTTTTTTGAAGTTGAGAATGTTTTTACGAAAACATTGTGTTTTATTTATTACTTTATTTTAAGGTAAAATTGAGATTATAGATTAGAAGAGTAAAGTAACAAGACCTAATAAATTGGATATGACGTTTCAGTGACAATGTTGTTACCATCATCAGACAAAAAGTACTGAAACACTATTACCAAAACATCGCACACAATTTATTAAATTAGATTTGGTCTTATATTACCTTATGTTTCTAATCCAAATTGTACCAGTCATTATGGTTGTTAATTCAAAATAATATTTTTCATCTTTGGGCTTTCTTAATTAGTTTCTATAGGTTGTGTAGGTTCTGTAAAGTTATTCCAGATGTTCCAGGAATTATATGCCACGCACATAAGGACAGAAATGGGAGATATATTTTTTAAAATTTAATACAGTATAACCTTGTTAGTTCGATCAATGAAAATTCAACACTTGCAATAACCACCATCAATAATTTGGCGTTTCTTAATTCAAATTTTGACAACATGTTGTTCAAATACACCTTAATGGCTAAAAGAACATTACAGCGCCATTCGGCGGCTGGATGGAAGTGTAGTTAGCACATATACGCTGCAGCCAACCACATCCTAGTGTGCAAATGCCGGTCATATGTCGCACACCTTTTTCACTTCTCAAGGACAATCATTGGTTCGATAACCTTACCTACAAGTCACGAATGTAAACATTCAGATGTGTATGTTGTGTTTTTGAAGGAACTTACAGAGGAGGAAAGACAAGCAAGCCTTTTGAAGACTAAGCAGCTAGAATGTATGCTAAATAAGGTTCTAGCCTTAAAGCAAATAACCATAAAATTTATTTTTGATGTCTTTTGTATTTTTGATGGCATTCCACTCTGAATGTAGTTGAACTATGAATTCCCTTTAATGACTTTATCTTGCTCAGACAGTGAGCTAAATGATGAAATATTATTGGCAGAATTAACTAGATAGATTTCACATTTAAAGCGCAATAAGGCGTCAGGCATAGACGACATCCCTAATGAAACAATAAAAGCCTTACCATTGGAACACATAATCCTGTTAAAAGATATATATAATAGAGTTTTAAAAACTGGTCTCTTTCCGTCAACATGGTCTAAAGCAATTATTCATCCCATTTTTAAAAACCCTGCTAATTATCGAGGTAGCCTTCTTAAGCAATCTCGCTAAGTTTTTTACACCTATCCTAAAAACAAGACCAAGTAACTGGATCGAAGTATTGTCCAAGAGCCGGCTTCACATTCCTGCCAGGATCATATATTTACCCTGATTTCACTAAACCGCTAACACTCAGACACAAAAGAAGAAAATTTTATACTTTTTTTTATCACTTTGAAAAAGGCCTTTGACAGGGTTCCGCAAGCTCTTCTGTGGAAAAAGTTGGTGGATATGGGCTTAAACTTCCGCTTTGTTAACTTAATAGAAAATTATTATGAAAACATGACTGCAGCGGTACGATGGAAAATTAATTTACAGAATTCATTAAAATAAGATTGAGAGTTGTCCAAGGAGAACCTCTGTGGCCATATCTTTATACTCTTCATAAATGATCTAATTGAAGATTTTAATGATTGAGATTACCAGCCTGTATTTACTTGCCAAACTTGTCTCATGTATGACATTGTACTGGGTATAGGTGACTCAAAGATAAATCTCCAGATAAAGATCAATTTGCTAAGAAAATACTTCAATAAGAACTATCTAACATTGAATGAAAATAAATCTAAGACAATGGAGGTCGACTGCCACAATTGGGGTCAACGTTACATTGAAATATCCACTCACCGCTTCATTCAACCAGGTGGCTCCGTACTCTTGCAGCTATTGGGGCCGTATGGTCAGTTCTCAGCAAATCTAAGATGAATCCCATCAATGAAACTCTTGGACACAATTGTACTATTGACCTTGCTTTATACTGTGCCAATATGGGCAAACACCAGATAAAATCCAAGACACGTTTATACGCCGGTACTGGAAGCTGCCAAAATCTACCCCTCGCTACATTCTTAGAGCTGAAACCGGAAGTCTCACTGGGTCTAACAGCGTTGTCTTTAAAGTACTGGCTTAAAATCCTGAAGATGGATGAAACTAGATTACCAGCAATATGTTTATCGCAACTCTGGGAAACATCCAGATTGTTGGAACAAGACATAGGATTCACTGGAACTTTAACCAACATCTTAAACATCACTGGATTTTCATGACTCAAATTTTGTAATGTTTACAGGGTTTTACAGAGAGAAATTTCCTTGATTGTCGGGAGAGCAATTGATCAATCTATACACATTAGAATTGTAAATTCAAAATTTTACCCACATCACAAAAATTTAGGTTCGGCTCCCATGACAGAATTTAACTAACTAGTGACTTCCCACTTCCAGTCAAACGATGCATTGCGCAATTAAGAATCTTGTTTACATTTTTTATTGAAGACCATATAAAATATGAACTCAAAAATCTCATATGTGTATTGTGCAGGGAACTAACTCACTTTACCTGCAATCATCTGGATGAAGAAAGGAAATTACTTTTTAACCCTTAACTGGACGGGTGATTTTTCTTACGTAACTGGACGGGTTGGGTAGATTCAACCCACTTATAATACTTTATGAAACGAGCGCAAAATAATGATTGAAATTAATATTAAAAAATATATATAATTAATATATAGTTAAAATACAGATTTTGACTTTTAAAAATTATGAATATAATCTATTTACAGTTTTTTCAAATTTTTAAGAAATGTTTTTGCAAACGCTTAGTTGACATACAGAGCAAAGGGTTTTTATTTTTTACTGCGTTTTTTGATGGAAATTTGTAGCACCTTTTTGGAGTATCAGATTGTTGTGGCATCGTAGATTCACTTGGTTTACTTGAACCATCATTCTTCTTGAATTGTCGTCTGTAATTCCAGTGGGAGAGAATTGAGATTACGTGTGGCCAGGTGTTCATTAGTCAATGCTCTCCCAAGATCAACAATAAAATTACTCCTTTATTTTTTACCCTTTTTATCAGTCTGATTACCGATTTTCTTTCTTTTTTTTGGGGGGTTGTTCTAGAGAAACCAAAAATAGATGTTCCTGATTCTCTATTAGGGTGCGGTTGAAATTGTGGTTAATCTATGGGATTGTTCTTTCTCATCGTTCCTAAATATGTAAGGCCATGTTCTTTCAACTTATCAAATAATTCTACTGAAGTGAATCAATTGTCTGCTGGAATATTTCTTCCAAAGTGTGGTCGACTAATCTCTAAAACATATATATTTTTAGTTGGCAGGAATAGTTCTCTCTGTTGACTTGATTGATAATTATACTTATCCAAAGAAAGAAGTCTTATTTTATAAAAGGAAGCTAAAAATAGCATAAGATAGAGACTTAAGTATGAGCCACGAGCTAGCACTGACACGGAAAATTCTCACGCTTCTGGACGGGTTGGGCGGAATCCGCCCACACATGCAAATTTAACCCACCTCCCAAAACTGAAATTTAAAAACGATGGATGGAAAATGTTTGTATCACTGTAAAATTAGAATACATGAAAGCTGGTAGCTCTAGGTAAACGAAAAATATATATTTTTCCTATATTAAGTTTATGCATGGGCAGAATCTACCCAACTCGTCCAGTTAAGGGTTAATAATACGAGAGCTAATCTTTTATCACTCTGCTGTCAGAGAGAAGTAGACACATTTTGTGAGAAGGATGAGAAACATGTGTGAATAGTTTTCCTTTATTTGGCCTCATGTTGAATTGTATATAGTACTTGTTTTATGTGTTGAATTGTATATAGTACTTGTTTTATGTGTTGAATTGTATATAGTACTTGTTTTATGTGTTGAATTGTATATAGTACTTGTTTTATGTGTTGAATTGTATATAGTACTTGTTTTATGTGTTGAATTGTATATAGTACTTGTTTTATGTGTTGAATTGTATATAGTACTTGTTTTATGTGTTGAATTGTATATAGTACTTGTTTTATGTGTTGAATTGTATATAGTACTTGTTTTATGTGTTGAATTGTATATAGTACTTGTTTTATGTGTTGAATTGTATATAGTACTTGTTTTATGTGTTGAATTGTATATAGTACTTGTTTTATGTGTTGAATTGTATATAGTACTTGTTTTATGTGTTGAATTGTATATAGTACTTGTTTTATGTGTTGAATTGTATATAGTACTTGTTTTATGTGTTGAATTGTATATAGTACTTGTTTTATGTGTTGAATTGTATATAGTACTTGTTTTATATGTTGAATTGTATATAGTACTTGTTTTATGTGTTGAATTGTATATAGTACTTGTTTTATGTGTTGAATTGTATATAGTACTTGTTTTATCTGTTGAATTGTATATAGTACTTGTTTTATGTGTTGAATTGTATATAGTACTTGTTTTATGTGTTGAATTATATATAGTACTTGTTTTATGTGTTGAATTGTATATAGTACTTGTTTTATGTGTTGAATTGTATATAGTACTTGTTTTATGTGCTGAATTGTATATAGTACTTGTTTTATGTGCTGAATTGTATATAGTACTTGTTTTATGTGTTGAATTGTATATAGTACTTGTTTTATGTGTTGAATTGTATATAGTACTTGTTTTATGTGTTGAATTGTATATAGTACTTGTTTTATGTGTTGAATTGTATATAGTACTTGTTTTATGTGTTGAATTGTATATAGTACTTGTTTTATGTGTTGAATTGTATATAGTACTTGTTTTATGTGTTGAATTGTATATAGTACTTGTTTTATGTGTTGAATTGTATATAGTACTTGTTTTATGTGTTGAATTGTATATAGTACTTGTTTTATGTGTTGAATTGTATATAGTACTTGTTTTATGTGTTGAATTGTATATAGTACTTGTTTTATGTGTTGAATTGTATATAGTACTTGATTCAATTAAAACCATTGCTATACTGGGAGAATCCTGTATGGGGCTTGATCCCTAATAATGGTTTTTGTATGTGTGCGAATAATTTTTCTAATTTGACCGATATCAAAACTCCTCTTTATGCGATGTTATGAAATCGAAGCCGTCCCTGTACTGATGAGGGCCATAGACAGAAACCATGGTATATAGGTTGTTGGTTTGTTGTCTGTGTTTACTGGTGTTGTGACTTATTCTTTATTACCACCGTTATAATAAGCCGAATTGTATTTTAATACAAGAATACCATCCTCCTGATGATCAATGGATACACACCACTGTAGGTGGTAGAATTGCTGTCAAACAATGTAACAGGAAGTACCAGTTGAGAGGTATTTGGCAGACATGCCAACAACATGCTAAACTTCGAGGGCTACAAACACAAAGTAATAAGACCCAAATAAACCAATTACCTTGTGTTTCTAATCTAATATCCAAATTATACCAAATAATTGGGGGGGGGGGGGGTCCAAGCACCCACCTCTGGATCCTCGGAATGTTTGACCAAATTCTGGTGACTAACGTGGCAACGGCTCCCAATGGAATCACTGATTGGTGTCCTTCAGCAATTCACAAAGTAGGAAACAATATAGGTGGCGACTATACTTATCTCCCTGGCCTTGCTAACCCTTCAGCTGTCATCTCCATATTTCTTGTTTGGTAAGAGTATTTGCCATCAGGAGTGTGGTCTTCCTGAAGAGGTTTCCCCTTAAAAGTGGCCACTTTCCAAACAACAAAACTTATTTTCTTTGAAACTGACCTCCCAGCCTCTCTCTCAATTCTATAAACCATTTTTTATCTTGGTAGAAATTACCTCTTCTGAAAGTGTTATTTTAAATATACATAATTTTAAATGCTCTGTTTCTGTTGTCTTTGCCCACTTCTAAAGTTGATTTATCTTTCAGATACAATTCTGCTAATTAAATAATGCTACAGTTGTGTTTCTGGAGATGAGCTTCTTTATAAACGTAATCTCTTCAAAATAATCTTCTAATCTTTTCAAAATATTTTATTATTTTATTATTATTATTAATTTTTTTTTTTATCATTATCAATAATTATTTTTGACCAATGACAAATGTTGTTTCCATATGATGTACAATAATTTGTAAATTAAATTCACTGTGCAATAAATTGATAAAGAGGGAGCAATCTCTCGAAATATTTTAAGAAAAAATTGTTTTTTTTTCTTTCTTTACAGATCCAGGTACGCCCTTTTATATAATGTTAATAAAGAAGCTCTCCAGAAAGCTCTTGTTTAATTAATACCCAGGATTGACAATTCCACTGAGCTAACTTTCCGCCACATCTTTTGCACCTCCATCTCACCAGTGTTCTTCCCAGGGCGACATTCAGAGAATCTGCTGTCGGTACCTTGGCTGCAGATTCCAACATGGCTGCTGGTGGTCGCACTTACTTTTAATGACGACACAGAATTGTGCAATCCATCCAGTGCACAAATTGGATTATAGCCACAAGAATAAATGAGACCTAATCTTCTTTTATTATTTCAATTAGGTCTTGTAGCTAATTGATACTAACAGCAATGGAGGAGAAATGTGATACCAAAAGAAGATAAATTTGTGTAATCTTGTAAATAAAACTTTGTAATTAATGGTATTGCTAAATTGATTCAAGGTCCTATTCCTGACCAAAATACCAGTTTGTCTTCAAGGTTCTGAATGAACACCTCGATTCTGCCATTCAATAGCCCAAGGTAACTAGGGCTTGCATTGGTCAAATGTCTTGCTGAGCACAAGGAAACTACTTGGAACCCAGTAAATTGAAGAATACAAAAGAATTGAGTTATTACAATTTTTATTTACCTTTTTATATAGAGAGAGAAAATGTTACATATTTATATATTTAAAAGTATTCATAATTGCAATTATATATTTCACTTGTTATGATAAAATAATAATAGAATTGAAAAAAAAAAAACCTTTATATATAAATATATCACTTGTTATAATATTGATTAAATAATCACCATCTTACTTGGAGAGTTCTGTTATTTGAGCTTTTTAAGAAGAGTCTGTGCTGTAATAAACCAATAGGAATCTGGTCTGAAAATAAGGCTTTGTAGGCAGGACATATTTCTCCGAGGTGCAATTATGTGAAGATGTAAATGTGAAATTGATGTGAACGGTGGAATGTGAAATCCTTGCAAAATATCATCAGTTTCTCTAATATTTTCTTTTTCAAGAATTTGATTTCCAATAGACATCATCTTGTTCACCATTTCAATGTCTGTTTCTTTTAAACAGTTAATGTTTTGTATATGCTTTCTTGGAATAATTAAGTAGTGATGGGGCGCTGCTGGCTTAATATCGTTAAATGCAACAAAAGTATCGTCCTCATATAAAAAGGTAGTTGAAGGCCCCTTGCCTTTTACAATATTGCAAAATATGCAATTATTAACCACTTCAGCCATATATATTTTGATTCTGATAGTTAAAGAAAATAAAAAGAGGAAAAGCAGAAGCAACCGAGCGTGATTGTTTGTTTTGATTTACTGGAGTCGAACCCCTTTTTAATAAAAAGCTCATGTATATATTATTTTTAAATAAAATATATATCTTCTTCTATTTAAATAAAAATGAATGTTTGTTTGTATGTCCGGTATACAAATTCGCAGTAGTTCACTAATTCAAACCAAAATTTCCATACATAGGTAAAAAAATACGGGGAAGACGATAGGCTATTTTAAAAATATATATAAATCAATTATTACACAACAACAATAGCCTTTATTGGTCACACGTGCCATACAGGATTCTCCCTGTAGAACAAAATAAATAAATAACAAATTGGCATCGTAGTTATATACAAATATTGGGTATTGACCTCGACCAATTATCGAGTTGGATCCGATGTCTGTGCTGATATATTTTGATTGAGCTGATTTCCAGTATTTATAAAAAGCGAATGCAAAGGGTCTGGATTTTACGACTTTTGCCATTAAAACATAAGGCGAGTTGCTATTATAGCCGGTCTCTTGACGAAGAATTTCTCTTTCTTCTTCCATTGCTGTACAGTAGAACATGTAGTGTGGAAAATCGAGACTAAATTCACCGTTGCATAAGGTGCATTTTATGGTCTTAGTTTTCAATAGTGAAACAATGATTAATTCTCTGTAGTACAAAAAGGCTACTTACTTGTACGATGATTCTCTTTAAGGATAGGGGGATATTGTCATTCAGATAGCATTCCATTGTAGGTGATGAATGAAAGTATTTATAGTGAGAGTAGAGTATTGATTTTCTTATTCTTACATAATCCAGCTGCAAGGACTGATCGGTTGCCGTTCTAATAATTAGGGGGATGTATCTTTGTAGAATATTGAAGTCTGTACATCCAACAAGCCATGAGAATCCGGTGTTATTATGTAGCTCTGTTATACTTTTTACCAGTCCGATATTCTGTTTTGAAGAAATTGAAATGTCCCAAAAATGTGCCAAACAAATAAATCAATTATTAAAACTATATATTTTTATTTTATTAAGAAAAAGGCTTCTTCTTATCGAGCATCTGAAAGTTGCTGATGGCTTGCGCCATCTATCGGAATAAATATCAACTATTCTCGTTGATTTTTAATTATTCCAGAATTGGCCAAATACCCATTCTTGATTAATCAAGAAAAGCTAACCATGATGATGACGATATTGCTGTGTCATGTTTGATGATCAGATACAAAATTATATCGGGAAAAATTCCAAAAAGCAGAGACCACGGGTGAAACCAGTTCATTATTTTGTACGCAGGAACAAAATTCTAACAGAAAAACATTCATTCGAGCAGAAAACAAAAGCCAGATCATCTTTCTATAAAAATATCGCTTCTCAGACGCAAAGTTTGGAGTGGGACGTTTCACAAGAGTGACATCCACGGCGCCAATTTATAATTGTAACGAATAGTATTTGAATAAAAACATTTAATCGGGTAAAACCCGGGCGTTGCCCGGGTCATTCGGCTAGTTTAATATATATGTATTTCATTGTGTTGGAAATTGCAGAAATATTTTAAATATTTAATTGACTACTCTCCGCAAGAAGGCTTCATTATTTGTTGTACATAGCGATAGGTAAATTCGGAGGTGAAATAACATATTAGAGATGTATTTAAAAAAAAAATTATCAGATTTTTTTTTCTTGTGTATAAAAATGTCATTGCAGACACCCGCACAAATTATATATTCTTAACTTCAATTGCAACTTTTCAAAATTTGAAATAAAACTCTCTCTAACAATTTTACTGATTACTGATTTTTGTAATTTTATTGAAAAAAAGCCCCCCCCTCCTTATATTAAATAACAATTTTTACACCTTTTAAAGAAAAACTTAATTGAAATACACACGCGATGTTAGATGTAATTTTATGATGTAATATAGGTGTAACACTAAGAAAGCATTACGAAATTAAATCGCAACATTTAAAAATCAATATATATTATATATATATATTAAGAATTTATGTATATTTTCAATTTTCCAAAGAAAATTTCCACAATATGTTGAATTTTATTGTTATAGATTTCTTTTATGAGACAATTCTAAGAATATAAAAAATAAATTAAAAAGTTTTGCAACTTAGGTTTCTGGCGGAAGTAAGAGCGGCTAGTTTTCTTTTGATTTTAAAATTAACTTTTGATTTAATTTGGATTCATCTTTATATTGATAATACAGCAAAGTTCCAAAATGACCCTAGTTTCTGAAACTGCTTCCGAGGTACTTGTTTTTTTACTATCTTATAGTGTAGAAAACTTTTAATAAATTGTAAAATGAATATTTTAAAGATATTAAAAATATGCAAAATATATTTATACATTTTAATATTACAAAAATATTTTTCTTATTTTAGCGTTTATACAGTCAATGTTGTGCAATTCATCAACCTACACAATGTAAATTTTCCGGAAATAAGATGCCTTGTAATTTTCTTTATCCCCTAATTAAAAAAAAAAAAAAAAAAAACACACTTGATGGCTGCAGATGAATAAGGCTTGTTTCTGATGGTCTCTATATGACATCATGACAAAGTATCTTGTGATTTATATGATTTTTTTTACTGCAAATTTTTTTTTTAACAGCAATAATAATATTTTTCTTGGACTTTTGGTAAAGAAACTTTTTTCAAATCATGGTAAATCTAGAAGGTAGTTTTATTGTTTTTTTGTAGAAATTACCTTTCTCCTTACCTCTCTCCCATTGTTTAGGTTCCATGTGTTTATGCTGCTGCAGATGCTTATTGGGCAGTGGCTGTCGTCTGCATTTTTGTTAATAGGGCAAATATATAGAATATAAAATATGCCTTTTAAACTCCTTATCTAAATATTAAATTATTTAAATTAAATTATAAAAATATATATTTTACTAGCACATTATACCACCTGGTCTAGAATGATGGTCAGTTCTAAGCCTTGTTAAAGTTTCACCTTAAAGTTAAAAATAATTGTGCGACTGTTTCACAAGAGTGACATCCACGGCGCCAATTTATGATTGAATGAATAGTATTTGAAAATCTAAATAATAGAATTTTCAAATATCATTGTGAAAATTTACATTTTTATTTTTATATTTAAAAAAACACAAAGTTTGGAGTAGGACATTTCACATGAATGACATCCACGGCGCCAATTTATAATTGTAATGAATAGTATTTGAATAAAAACATTTAATTGGGTAAAACCCGGGTGTTCCCCGGGTCATTCGGCTAGTACCAAATGAAATATTGATGTTTTGGCAACAGCCCGAAACGCATCCGTGGTTAGCTTTTCTTGATTAATTAAGAATGGGTATTTGGCCAATTCTGGAATAATTAAAAATCAACGAGAATAGTTGATATTTATTCCGATAGATGGTGCAAGCAATCCCATCCCATCAGCAACTTTCAGTTGCATGATGAGATGTCTTTTTCTTAAAAAAAAAAGCCTAAATACAGTCTAACCTTTTTAATTCAATACCCCAAGGGTAAGGCACAATTTGGATTATAGATTATAAACACAAGGTAATAAGACCAGATCCAAATAAATAAATAGTGTGTGACATTTTGGTAACAGCGTTGTTACCGAAACGTCACACACTATTTATTTATTTGGATTTGGTCTTATTACCTTGTGTTGATACCCCAAAGGATCAGAGCTTTCGGTTGAATGAAAGTAAGTTAAATGATTTCATCACAACACATTCACTGCTAGTGGACATTTTTCTATGATGACAGAAATATAATTAAAATGTTATTTTCAGAAAAAACTATATTTTAATTAATAAATGTGGATTGATACCATTGGGACTTTTTTTTTTTTGTTTCATGATCAACTTTTAGTGATGGATAAAATTGCATTAATACATTTTTGTGTGAACAAAGGAAAAATTACAAATACAGTAGAACCTTCCTTTAAAGGACACCTAATTGGAGAGCCAAACTGTCCTTTAGGGAGAGAGGTTTCCTCTTACCGGAGAGTTACCAAATTGTAAAAATGGTAATTTTGCAAATGAAAACTGTCCTTTGTAGAGAGATGTCCGCTAGCGAGGTGTCTGCTAAAGGGAGGTTCTACTGTAGTAGTTTAATCTAAGTCTTCTTCTTCTTTCTTATCTCCACTCAATCACACTAAGGTATCAAGCTTGTAAAGCTTGAGATTTTTGATGGTGTCTGCCGGGGAAGAGTAGAGCTCATCAATGGATGAGTCAATATATGTTTAAAATCTAAGTGAATAAATGCAATGGGAAGAAATGAATTTTAAAAATTTATAAAATAAAGATAAAATTTAAATTTCTCTTTATTACACCTCATTGTTTACCTGCCTAGGACTAAATTGTCAAAGAGTAAACAATATTTACACAAGGTAATAAGACTAAATAAATAAAGTGTGTCACTATTTATCTCTATTTATTTATTTAGATTTGGTCTTTTTACCTTTTGTCATCTACGGACAATGACAGAATGGCTGCAAGGTCACTATCTACTAAGTGGCAACCTGCAACCTCAAAACACAACTTCTTCTTCATCATTCTTATCTTCACTCAATCATATTAGGGTATCAAGCTTGAGATCATGACTGGGTGAAGTAGAATGCGTCTGCCTTTGTCATTAAGACTGGGAGCACTACTCAGTGGCAGGCCGACTTAGCTCCAAAAGAAATGGCCGCCTCTGACATGAGGAACAGACGCCATGTGCAGCCGCTCCTAACAATGGAGTACAAACGCTGCTCATCCGGTATCCCTGGATTAGGAGCCCTTACAGGGTACTATCAGCCGGGCCAGCTGACCCCAGGTTTTTAGCGAGCTTGTTACTGCTCCCCTTCCACCATTTTCATCCGGGCTTGGGACCGGCAAAGGCGGAGTTTCAAAACACATTATTGACTGTATTGACTCATCCATTGATGAGCTCTACTCATCCCCAGCAAACACCATCAAAAGTCTCAAGCTCTACAAGCTTGATACCCTGATTTGATTGAGTGTAGGTAAGAAAAAAGAAGACCTTGTACCTTGTGCATACGCTGGCCGCTGTGCCAACATTTTGTATATTTAGAAATATATTTGTATTTAAACAAGAATTATCTAATGTCCTTGAAATTTGATTTTAAAAAATCTGTCAAATTTACATTTGTTATTTAATAGGCTGTCGGTGTAGGATCAAAATGGAATTTATTTGGTCAAATATTGTTGTGGGTCGGTGATGCAAAAAGAACAGCCAAAAGAAGTGATTTATGAATATAGGATTATTATTTAATATAAGGATATATGAGGATATATATGATGACACAGCAGTAAAAACAAAGGGAGGCTTAAAACTGTAAACAAGATGACGCACGGCAGAAAGGGAGGGGCGTTCCCATTGGTCAGTCACCTCCATGCAGCGCCGCCAAGCCGTGCCCGTGTCCACGCTTCTCTCTTCATTCCCCCACTGAAGCGCTGGACAGGAGAACAGTTCATGAAGTCACAGGCGTTCTTGTGAGCCACTTTGCTCAGGGTCTTGGTGAAGACGTCGGCCAGGTTCTCCTTTGTAGAGATGTAGACAATCTTGATCTCTCCGCTAATTATTCTTTCTCTGACGTGATGGTATCTTATGTCAATGTGTTTGGATCTGTTGTTCTCTACATTATTTTTGGAAAAGTCTATAGCGGATCTATTATCGCAATGAATTATCAAGGGAAAGGCAAAATTCGATAAGAACTTTAATTCTTTCAAGATGGTAGCGATCCAAACTGCTTCCTTAGTGGTCTGGG
This sequence comes from Cordylochernes scorpioides, assembly GCA_030710605.1. NCBI lineage: Eukaryota > Metazoa > Arthropoda > Arachnida > Pseudoscorpiones > Chernetidae > Cordylochernes > Cordylochernes scorpioides. The sequence goes on along the minus strand of CP092869.1, from coordinate 104,255,994 downwards.
ATAGCGCTAAATATTCTGCCTCCATTGTGGAAAGTGAGACACACTTCTGTTTGCAAGTCTTCCATATGACTAAGGAATGTCCTATAGTGATAGCGGTCCCACTATTGGACTGTCTGTCATCGATGTCGCTAGCCCAATCTGCATCACTGTATGCACAAACATCATTGGAATCAGTCCGGCGATAAACGAGAGATAGATTTATGCTCCCGTGTAAATATCTTAAGACGTGTTTGGCAGCTTGACAATGTCGACGTCCAGGGTTGCTAGAGAATTGGGCTAATCTCGTAACGGAAAACATTAAGTCTGGCCTAGTACAATTTGCAAGATAAAGGAGCGACCCGATTAGTTCCCTATATGGAATAGCTCTCATCCTCTCTTTCTCTTCTTCATCTGTGGGGCAATCTCCTTTTGAGGTTGGAAAACTAATGTCTAACGGTGTGGATACCGGTCGACATTCGATCATGTTGAATTTTTGTAAGATTGATTTAACATACGTACTTTGAGATAGTACTAGAGTCTCCTCGTCTGGATAGTCAATTTGAACTCCCAAGAAATTCCTGATCGCTCCCAAATTTTTAACTCGGAACCTTTCATTAATTTTCTGTTCTATATTCCGCAAAATCTCTTCACTCTCACCAAATAAAGCCAAGTCATCTACATAAACGGCAATAATTGCCTTATCTAGATAAGTATAAATACAATTACAGGATTCTAGTCGTGTAAATCCCATTTCTTGTAAAGCATGATCGAGTGTTAAATTCCAATTCCGCCCTGATTGTCGCAAGCCGTAAATAGGTCGAAGCAGTTTGTAAACCTCGTTATCTTTCCTCTCGACCCCTTCTGGCAAAAGCATGTATATTTCTTCTTCTAAGTCGCCATATAGATAAGCGTTATCTACGTCGAGATGTCTATTGTACCATTTCATGTTCAAACTTAACGTTATTAAAACTCTGATTACAGCTAAGTTAATAACAGGTACATAAGTTTCCTGAAAATCGATTCCTTGTTTCTGTGAGAAACCTCTAGCTACTAAACGTGCTTTGAAACGCTCTACATTTCCGCTCTCATTTGTCTTCACCTTATACACCCATCTGCTGCTAATCGGTTTCTTTCCCGGCGGTAATGTTGATAACTCCCAAGTGCCTCGTTCCTGAAGCACTCTAAGCTCATCTTCCATTGCTTTTCTCCAATACATGGCTTCGGGAGATTGGACTGCCTCCTCAAAACTTTGCGGCTCGGTAACATCTAAAAAATTCAATTCTACTCTTGGTTTACCTTTTCTCCCATATGGATTTCGAACAATGTTTTTGGAGGTGGAGGGTTGTGGTAGAGTGTCCTCTACCCCCACTGAATCCAAATTACTCGGTAATTCATTCTCTAGGTCGTTATCATGATTAGTCTCAGGTTCTAGCCAAACGTGGTTGTACCTTTCCGGTTCTGTCTCTTTGACTATTTTGGTCCACTCAAGTCCAATTTTAGACTCATCGAATCTAACATGTTTTGTTTCAATCACCTTTTGTGATTCTGGGCACCAGAGACGATATCCACGTGTTTGAGTAGAGTATCCTACCAGAATACATCTACATGCTCGATGGTCTAATTTTCGCCTTCTTTCTCTTGGTATATGGCTATATGCCAAACAACCAAATGCTTTTAGGTGTCTTACACTAGGATTTCTTTCTAACCAAAGTCCATCAGGTACTTTGTCTTTTAGAGCAGTATTATAACATTTGTTTTTAATGTAAGCAGCTGTGTTTACCGCCTCTGCCCAAAATCTTTGGGGGAGATTAGAGCTATGTAAACAAGCGCGGGCCATATCTAAAAGTGTTCGATTTACACGTTCTGCCACACCGTTCATTTGCGGAGAATACACGTTTGTGCGTTCATGCTTTATCCCTAGTTTTTGTAATTTGTCTTGAAGTTCTCTATTGCAAAACTCAAGTCCATTATCCGATCGTAACACTTTAATTTTATTACCAGTTTGTCTCTCTACAGTGGCTCTATAGATATCGAAATGTTTTAATACCTCATCTTTGTTTTTCAGAAGATACACAGTAATCCTTCTTGAGAAATCATCAACAAAAGATAGAAAGTATCTATTGCCGCCGGTTGATTTTACCGGCATTGGACCGCAAATATCTGTGTGGATAAGCTCCAAGGTCTGTTTAGATCTAATATTGCCTAGGTTTTTATGTGACGCTTTAGTGGATTTGGCGATACAACAATCGTCGCATAGGCCTTTGTCTCTAGAGGAAATTTCTAAGCCTATTACCAGCTCCTCCCGCGCCATCTTTTCAATGGCGTTACTGTCAATACGGCATAACCTTTGATGCCACGTTCTCAAGGAATTGTTCTGAAAATGGTCCCTTTCACTATTAAATGCTGTTTTACTGGAGTTTAAGGTCTTACCTTTCACAATGTAGAGGCCATTTACATTTGTCGCTTCCGCTATAATCCTGTTTTCTGGGTTGAAAACGCGAGCTACCATATTACGGAAGGTCACACGGTTGCCGTTTTCTTCTATCTTGGAGACCGACAGCAGATTCCTTCGCACATTTGGGACGTATAACACATTGTTTAGCTTGATTTTGATGCTTTCATTATGGATAGACGTCTGGAGAAATATGTGTCCATATCCTTTGGCCTCAGTTGTCCCACTGGCAGTCATAATAGGATCAGAAGACACCTCCCGAAGGTCAACGAACCAGTCCTTGTTTCTGCATACATGGTTGGTTGCTCCGCTATCCAGCAGCCACGAATCCTCGTCGCTCGTTAGGTTGAGTGCAGCCAGGAAGCATTTTCTTCGACTGTCGGTACTGTTGTTATTTTGAAGCTTGTTCACCTGTAGCACCTCCTTGGATGAATCCTCTTTTCTGGTTGTTCTCCTCTCATGTTCCGTTAGCAGGACCTGCCTCACCTTGGATGACGTGAACTTATCATCCGTCATGTTGCTAAAGTTCATTATAATCCCATCATAGGAGTCTGGTAGTCCAGCTAGCATAGAGTATGCCAGATCTTCATCCTTTACTTCACATCCTGCTTCTCTGAGATGATCACTACAGGTCTTTAATCTTGATAGGTAATTTATCATATCTTCTTCTTCAATGAACTTGATGTTCACGAATTGTTTCTTGAGTTGAAGAATTCGCGCCCTTGATTTCGGTTCAAATATTTGTTCCAGGGTCGTCCAGGCTTCACTTGCAGTCTTACAGTCGATAATGTGAATTTGTTGCTCTGTAGAAATTGATAGAGCAATCGTTGCCAGTGCCTTTTCTTGTTTGATTTTTGTCTTCTCATATTTTCTTTGATCCTCATCAGCGTCGATCGCTTCTTCGTTAATTACACATTCCCATAATCCTCTTTCGATCAGGAGCATCTTCATGTTAAATTTCCATGATCGATAATTGCTGCCGGTGAGCTTCTCGACGTTCAGGGCAAGCGCTTGGGAAGACGACGCCATCTTGGTTTCACTTACTTTTCGTTCTTTTTAATGCAGACAACCGCGCTCTGCTACCATGTTGTGGGTCGGTGATGCAAAAAGAACAGCCAAAAGAAGTGATTTATGAATATAGGATTATTATTTAATATAAGGATATATGAGGATATATATGATGACACAGCAGCAACCGCACACAGCAGTAAAAACAAAGGGAGGCTTAAAACTGTAAACAAGATGACGCACGGCAGAAAGGGAGGGGCGTTCCCATTGGTCAGTCACCTCCATGCAGCGCCGCCAAGCGGTGCCCGTGTCCACGCTTCTCTCTTCAAATATGATGAAATATAAATCATTGAGATGATTCCAATATATTATTTTTTAAAAATATTTAAATTTTTAATTATTATCTCAAATTTTTGTTTTTCTAACTAAAATGTGACTGTTAACAATGTTATTGTTCGTGGCATGAATGTTCAGTAAAAGATACTAAGAAGCACTTTGCCACTTGTCTTGAATTGTTTTATTTTCTTTGGGTTTTAGAGTTATGAGTAGCTACCACATGATTTTGAATACATGAATTTTACTTAGATTTTGATACTAGTGGTAGAGAGAGAGAGAAAACAAAAAAGCTATTAATTAATTAACCAAACTAGAAATTTACATACATGTTGATTGCTTTAAAATTTACATATTAAAGAATTATATTGTACAATTGAATTTAGAAGATTTTGACTTAATTTTCATATATAAAATTGAATTTAAGGAAATTATTAACTATAGGATCCAACATACTCCCCCGGCTGGGAAGAGATGACCAGAAAATAAAAAATAAAAAAAATAAATAAAAATAAAAAGAGTTCCAATAGTATAGATGCTGGACTAATTGATTCCGACTATGTAGCTGGGATTACAATTCTCATTGTTTGAAAGGTAATGGAATCAGCTTCCATCTTTGAGTATCCGATTGAGGTGAATCTTGGATGAGATTTTCAGATTCGTTGGCCAGTTCTCTTTCAGGAACTGCTGGATTATCAGACTCTGCGGCTGCTAAGCCGGATTCAATAGGATCTTCCCAAGGTTTTGATTCAGCCTTTATGCATGAGCCTTGTTCGGTCGATTCCTCTAAATGTTCTTTGGAGAGTTGTCGACTTTCTGCCGCCTTCTCAAAATCTTCCAGATTGACTGCCTTTTCTAAAGCTTCGGATCTTAAGACTTCTTTCTTCAAGATTTCTGGCCATTCTATATATGCCGATGAACTGTAATTTTCATCGTCGTCTTCAGATTCCTTGACGTCTTCTAAGCATAGAGAATCGATGGGTTTCTAGCGGGATAATTTAGCCTTTTCACCGCTCTGTAGATAATCCTTTGTTGATGTATCCACAATTTCAACAGGTACAACTTTCTCTTTGCTTGACGATTCATTAGCTTCTGTATAAACATTGATTATGCCACTGGTAGCCTCTTTAGGTCGATTAAGATCAGCTTCAACTACATTGAGGTGAGCTGAGTCATCATGGCACAGTTCTTTCTTATCCAGAGCTTCTGCACTGACCACTGGTTCTTTCGAATATTTGCCTTCCGATTTATCAATAACCGAAACTTCGGAGATTTCAATCTTTGGAGTCCCGATATCTTTGTTAGACTCTTCGTCTTCAATGACAAAAGTGGTTTCTAAAATTGAAGAATCTTCTTGATTCTCATCAATAGCCTCAGGAATGTCGGCATTCTCAGTTAAGAGAATTTTGATAAGTGATTCCTGGCGTGGGGGTTTCGGTTGTAAGAGAGGGAAGTTTTGATTTTCATTTAAATAGGAATACTTGAGTCTACCTCCAACTCTTAGAAGTCCTTGAGTGTCTAAAAAGGGATTTAGAGAAGTTAGCTTGTTGGACAGAGGTAGTTGTTTGTTTGACTTCAGTAATTTTATTTCTGTGCAGAATTCAACTTGCTGGATTGATTTGACTAAGACTTGAATTGCCTTTGTTAATTCTCTTGTTGTCAAAGGTCCTTTCTGACGAATTGGATCAAAGAGGAGGCAATTGTAGTAGAATCTCCAACACCAAGCTGTGATTAGGATCAATTTGGTCATTGTGGAATACCTTTCAATGAATTCTAGATTTAACATAGTTTCTGAATTTTGAATTAAGGTTGTTTGATCCAACACTTGACCCTCACCGACTTCTTCTTGAATGATATTGAGATTTACTTGGGTTGGTGAAGAAGGAATATATCGAACATTATTTTCTTGAAGCCAAATAGGACACCGCCACCAAATTCTATGATTGACCAAGTCTTGAGGCATGATTCCTCTTGATGCGCAATCAGCTGGATTATCTTGACTGGATCTACTTAGATTTTCTTCAGATTTACTTGAATTATCTTCAGATTCTTCTATAGAGGAGCATGAAAAATTGGAGTTCTGAGACATATGGGGCTCTGTATAATCCCCAGAACATCGGCAACTCTCTGAACCTCTGGTGGGAGATGTAGGGGACTTGGGCCCACTTTGGGTCTTGAAATCTTCAACAGAAGCCGATGAGAGAGTGTAACTCTGCTCTGGGCTCATCGGGTAGGATGGCAGATTATCAACTCGGTTCTGGCTCTCTATAGAGTCTTCTTCTATAGGAATTGGAATCTGCTTGGAGCACCCAGGGCTTGATGGCATTTCGACCAAAGGGGACATGGCCTCTTTCAGGCTGTGAACTGATACTTGTAAGGGGGTTGGAGAGTTGTGTTTGGAGCTCTGTAGGCTCAAAGTTAGAGACGGTGACCCTTGAACAGAGTCTGGTAGACTTGGAGAGTTCTGAGTGAACTCCTTTAGACTTGGAGAGTTCTGAGTGAACTCCTTTAGACTTGGAGAGTTCTGAGTGAACTCCTTTAGACTTGGAGAGTTCTGAATGGACTCTTGTAGACTTGGAGAGTTCTGAGTGAACTCCTTTAGACTTGGAGAGTTCTGAATGGACTCTTGTAGACTTGGAGATGGGGCATTCTTTATACCCAACTGGGCCTTAGAAATTGGGACATCTTCAAGTTCCCAGAATCTTCTTATGCTGGAATCAAGTTCAGTGGTACAGTGATTGATTACCGAAGTATTCGACTTAATAGTTGAATGGATTCTCCCAGAAACAAGCCAACCTAACTTGGTATTAAGTGCTATAGGATGGTGCTTTAAATCTGTTTTATGACCTAGAATTATTTCTACAAAGGTATCTGCACCCAAAATTAGGTCTATGGGCTTGGTGACATAGAATTCTGGGTCTGCCAAGAGCAAATTTTCTAAATGAGGAAAGTCTGCTGACTGAATTTGGAAGTTTGGAAGGTCTGCAGTTACCCTTCCAACCACAAATGCTCTGGCAGAAAATAATTGATCATTATGATGTGGGGTGAACTCTATTTCAACCTGCGATGTTGTCCTGTTGACAACAATGTCACCTACACCTTTTAGTGTATAAGAATTTTTCCTTTTTTCAAGTCCCAACTTGTGGCAACATTGTTCTGAAATTAGGCTTATTTGGGACCCATTGTCCACTAATGCTCTACATAGCACAAATGAGCCATCCTTCGCCTTGACTTTAATAAGGGCTGTTGACAGTAGAATATTTGTTTCCGTTTCCAAAGGCATCACATTACAGATGGTATTTGTTGAAATCAACATCTCTTGAGAGGTTGTTGGTTGTGAAATGGATGGTTCAGAGTTGTATTGATGCAGAAGAGTATGATGGTTCTGCTTGCAGTTTTTACATCTTGATGTGATGAGACATTTGGATATCTCATGATTTGCTCTAAGGCAATTTTGACAAAGTTTATGTTTTTTAACTAATTCCCATTTTTTAGGCAAGGGAAGATTTATGAATCTATGGCAGTCATTTAGTTTATGAATTTGATGACATAAAATACAATTTTGACCTTTGTTGACATAAAGGCCGTGAGCCATCATATTTTTGCTAGAGGTTTTTTGTTCCTGGAACAAAGGAATTCTCATACCTTGCAGGCTTCTAGCATGTTTTTCTAAAAAATTCACAAAGTTTTCAAATGTTGGATATTCTTCATTTTGAAGAGTTAATTCCCATTCTTTCCTGAGGGCTTCACCAATTCTTTTTTCAAAAAAATTGATCAGGATTAGATCTGTTAATGTGTTTTTCTCAAGTCCTAGCACTGAGAGATTTCTAATGCCTTCATTGCAAACATCAAGGATCTCATAGAGAGAACCAGCCGAAATAGATTTTAATCTATGTATGTTTTTGGATTCTACAATAGCTTTATTCTTTGATTCCAGATCCTTTATTTCCTGAATAATAAAGTTGAATTTGTGCCGAATTTTAACTTCAGATTTGGGCATGACTTTATTTTAAGAATTTTAAGTTTTCAAATGGCTTACCTTAATTTTTTAAAGTATCCGGCTCGATGAGGGACCATAATGTTCGTGGCATGAATGTTCAGTAAAAGATACTAAGAAGCACTTTGCCACTTGTCTTGAATTGTTTTATTTTCTTTGGGTTTTAGAGTTATGAGTAGCTACCACATGATTTTGAATACATGAATTTTACTTAGATTTTGATACTAGTGGTAGAGAGAGAGAGAAAACAAAAAAGCTATTAATTAATTAACCAAACTAGAAATTTACATACATGTTGATTGCTTTAAAATTTACATATTAAAGATTTATATTGTACAATTGAATTTAGAAGATTTTGACTTAATTTTCATATATAAAATTGAATTTAAGGAAATTATTAACTATAGGATCCAACAGTTATAATGTTGAGGCCAAAAAAGTTATAACAAGGTAAAACTAAAACTTCAAACTTGTTATAACCTGATTGTGCAGTTATTGGGTTACAAGTCGAACCTCTTTAATTCAACACCCCAAGGGATCAGAGCTTTCGGTTGAATTAAAGGAAGTGTTGAATTAAGGTTAGATGATTAGGTAATCATCTAACTAGCTAAAATAATATATATATTTTTTTATAAATAGCTTTGTAATATAAATTAATGATATTAATTGAAACCATTGTGTGTGTACTTTTTTATATTTATTTTTTTATTTTCATGATTAACTTTTAGTATCTGGGACAAAATGGCAATAATACATATTTTCGAAACAAATAATATTTTATTCCAATTGTGTGTGTGTGAATAATAGTTTAAAGAAAATAAATATGGAAAATAAAAAGAAAATTAAAAAATATTATTTGAAAAGAATCAAGATAAAAAAAAAAATCTTTTATAGATGTCTGTTTTTTCTCTGAAATCCTATTCAGGATATATTCCAGATAGTCTATTTTTAAAAGACATGCATGCCTTTCTTCCTCAGAAATGTCTTTTAAATAACAAAGAGTTTTTATTGTATTAAAGGCATCCACTGCTGCTGCAGGTGTTATTGATGTTTTGTTTAAATCTTTTTCTGTTGGCTCTACCTCTTCATCTTCTTCTTTTCCCATTAGCTCCTTTACAATTTCTTCAATGGACTGTTCCCCAGCAACTTGCACATCTTTATCAACTTCCAAGAAGTCAATATAGTTGACATCAATGGCTTGATGTTTTTTAATGCCTCAAAACATCTGTTCATTTCTTCATTGCTTCATCCATCACAAATCCTGAATGAGAAAAACATTTTTTTATTGTGGAAGAACTAACCCCAACCCATGCAGCCTCTAGCCAGCTAATTGCAAAGAGTAAATGTACTTGAGCATTTTTTTTTCTTCCATGCAAGTGAGAAGATACGTTATCATTCGTTTCCTATATTGGTCTTTTAGGGCTTTAATGATACCCATATCACAGGGTTGTAATGCACTTGTAGTTAGGGCGGGGCAAAAATCTTATTTCAATGTTCTGTAACCCTTCAGGTATTTGGTGGGCTGGGCAATTATCTAAAATTAATAAAATTTTTCTTTCTCTTCTTTTGAATATTTGGTCCAATTTTTTCAGCCAATCCGTAAAAATTGCCCCAGTCATCCAGGCTTTTTTATTAAAATGATAATTTGAGGGAATATTCATGCCATGGAAGCATCGTGGTCTTCTATATTTACCAATATATAGTAAAGGCAGTTTTTCACTTCCATCCATATTACAGCATACCAACACTGTAATTCTCTCTTTAGACTTCTTACCCCCTTCACATTTCTCACCTCTGATAGTCATTGTTTGATTAGGCAAAAGTTTATAAAATAACCCTGTTTCATCAGCATTGAAAATGTCCTGTGGGCTGTATTTAACTAAAAGTGAAGGAATAATCCCACCTTTCCAAGTGGCTACACTATTGGCATCCACACTTCCAGCTTCTCCATGAAGTCGTTTAAAAGCAATATTCCTTCTGGCCTTAAACTTTTCTAGCCAGCCATTGCTAGCCTCAAAATTATCTTGACCCATTTTCAAGGCCAAGAGTATAGCCTTTTCTTTCAAGATATTGCCATTTATGGCAAGTTTCATGGCATTTGCCTGCCTTATCCACCTAAACAGGACTTCTTCAATCTCTGGGAATTCCCCGTCACGATCACGTTTCAAGGTAGAGCTAAAATTAGATTTTAAAAAGGCAGATTTTATGGCAAATTTATTTTAAAAAATTGTGCTAATGGTGGACCGTGGAATATTTCTCTCTCTGGAAACTTGACTATGTGATTTTCTTTGTTCTATTTCTTCTATAATTTTCATTTTTTCCACATAAGTGAGCTGGTGATACTGACTACGTTTCCAATTTTTTTTGGCAGAACCTGACATTCTTGCCCCACTCATTTATTCAAATTAACACAATATTGAATTAAAATGTTATCATAATCGTTGTTGGATCATTTTATAAAGATTTATTTATTTTAAAAGAAATTATTTATAAATTTACGAGGGTGAGTAGAAAAGTAAGGTCTCCTATTTTTTTTTTTCATAGAAAAACACATTTAATCACAACCTTTTATACATCATTGGAAAGGTTGGACACTTTGCTATTTTACTACATAGTCGCCTTGATGCTCAATCACTTTTTTCATCCTGTCAACCAACTTTGTAATTCCGGTGTTGTACCACTCTCCCGCCGCCTCTTTGAGCCACTTGTCGACCCACCTGGCGGACACCTTTCTGTAGCCGAGGGTCTCAGACACAATCTTGTGCACGGAGAAGTGGCTGCAATCTTCATTCAGGCCATCCTCGATCTCTTCAAGGGTTACCCGCCGGTTTGCGCGCACCATTTCGTCTATTCGAGCCACGGTTGATTCCGGCAAACTCGGCCGCCCAGAACGCTGTTCATCGCGGACGTTTATTCGCCCCTCGTTAAACTCCCTGTACCATTTCCTCACATTTTGATGTCCATGCACTTCTCACCATACACTTCCACTAACTGACGGTGAATTTTGACCGGAGAATTATTTTTCGCATTTAAAAAGCGTATAACTGAGCGCAACTCGCACTTGGCGGGAGAGCTAAGGGGAAGCTCCATCGCGAACGGCTGCCAGACAGCGACTGAGCTTCCCAAGATCACCGGGAAGATTCTAGACGGTAGAGGGGGAACCAAGGAAGGCAGCGGTGTTGTCGGATTTCACCTAGCAACGCGCGTTCGGAAATTATTTCGTAGAAGACCTTACTTTTCTACTCACCCTCGTAAAAATAGCGCTAAAATATTTCAATGTTAAAAATAAAAAAATAAAAATTATTATTAGTTAGCGCATGATGCCGAAATTCCAGCGTAAAAAAAAAAAAAAACAATAACATCCGCGAAATTGCGCAACGGCACTGCAAAGTGAAACTTAAACTAACCAGAAACCAAAAGTGCGCAGGCACGATCCTATCAGCGCCCGCCGATGCCGATCGTCGCCGCCGTAATACCGTTTAGCGGTAAAGTTGCATGTCAAATAATATTCAACTGTCGAAATTCGAATTTTAAAATGGTCGAACTATCGGAACTGTCGTATTATCAATACTGTCGAATTACGGTTTGTTTGATAGGCCGGAGGTTGGGACATCGGAACATGGTCGAAATATCGCCGAGTGTCGAATTGGGGTGTGTCGAATTAACGAGGTTAATAAGATTCTTATCAATTAAAATACAAATATTATGTTTTTAATAATTGGAGCAATATTGACCAGGAGACCATATAAAACTATATTATATGAAGCCTGTGTGACAGCACAAGTCTTCCTCTGGATCTATTGGGTTTGTTATAAGTTTCTCATTTTGAGTTTATACAACATACAAAAATGACCTTTCTGTAGTGATAAAGCACAATTTGAATTATAGATTATAGCTACAAAAAAATAATACCTAACCACCGTATGTTCATAAATAGTACTTTTATCAAGTGTGTAAACAAGATAGCAGATAATAGTTTTCTAAGACAGTCTAAAATATTATTCTTAGAATTAGAAGTGGATTTTTTTTTCTTTAATATAATTAAAGGCATTTATATCTGTGAATATCATTGGTATTTTCTCTTTATTCCATTCTGTTAATTGTAGCACATTTCTTTGAATAAAAAAGACTTCTATGGATTCTCTTAATTTTTTCATTTTCTAACATTTCAAAGAAGTCTTTTTTATTCAAAAGAAATGTGCTACAATTAACAGAATGGAAAAAAGAGGAAATACCAATGATATGCTTTTTTATATTTTTAATATTATAAATATTATTATTTTATAATCATATGTATTTTTTAAAATCCACTTCTAATTCTAAGAATAATATTTTAGGTTTTCTTAGAAAACTATTTTTTCTTATCTGCTTTCTTGTTTACACACTTGATAAAAGTACTATTTAAGAACATTCTGTGATATTTTTTCACAATTATTCTTTTGTCTGATGATGGTAACAAAGCTGTTACTGAAACATCACACATTATTAATTTATTTGGATTAGGTCTTATTGTAGATATTCATGTCGGGCTAGAGACAGAAGTATTAGAAGTATATAAAGAGTACCATTTTGAACAAAATTCCTCAACTTTAAACCAGAATAAATCAAAAGTTAACAGCTCGTTCTGACGCTTGGTTTACACATATTTGGGTTTCCAGCTAGCAACTTTAAATTCAACCCACGAGAGGCCACACAATATTTTATAAACAGGGCACTGGATGCAGTTTGGGGAATTTTGGCCGAGGGTCAATTCTTCCCGAGCATCATTCAATGGGCTTGTCAACATGCAGTTTTGTAGGCTTTCAAAATATTCTCTGATAAACCACTGGGCAATCCAACCTTCAAAGAAGTCACAAATTATTATGCTGGTGTAGTTCAACCCAGATTCAGACAAATTATTTTCCAACTTGAGCCCCCAAACAACCATTTGACTTTGGAGACCATCAACCCATATCACCACTGATTGACCAATGTCATCCAAAGCCAAACTATCATCAAACCAAACTTTGAACAAAACCAGTCCCTAACTGGTATCTTCACAATTCAACATAAGACAGGGAAGTGCCCACAGAGCCCCAAAAGATATGTGGTGGGTAATGTTTGATACAAAAGTCTATTTATGAAAGTTGAACTAGAGATTCGACAAGATTATGAAAGAGATTTCATTGAAGACAAAGCAATAGAATTGTAGAGGCATTGGTGTGGTCACCTAATAGTTCATCAGTATAAAAATCATTATTTTAGACTTTTGAGTGATGACAGAAATGATGATCCACACAATTTGTGTGGTTTCTTGGGAAGGCTGTTATAAAGTTAGCAGACTGCACTTATAAAAAAATATATTTTTTAATGCATATGTGATATTTTTAATATTTTCAAAATGATGGAAGAAATTATTACTTTTTAAAATTTACCCTAGAGAAAGAATTAATTAGCTGCTTGGGTTTCATTCACTTGGCTGGCCTTGATATAGGTTAGAACCTCCTGTGAGAGACCTTAATATCTGTTCTTGGTGGCTGTTGGTGGCAGAGTTGTGTGGCAGGTGCTGGCCAGCCTGGGCCAGGAGCCATGTGGCCTGGAGCTGGGGCCGCTGGGCCACCTGGGGCCCGGAGCTGTGGTGGAGGTGGGAGGGGAGGCTGGCAGCGGCAAGTCCCAGCTGGTGCTGCACCTGGTGGCAGGCTGTCTGGAGCGAGGCGGGGGAGCCGTGGTATTGGACCTGGACCGTAACTTCTGCTTGCCGCGGCTGCTGGCCATGCTGCAGCGGCGGCTCAAGTCCCCAGAAGAACTCCAGCCTGCCCTGGCTCGCCTGTATGTCTCTCGCTGTGCCTCGCTCTCCCAGCTGCTTGCCACACTACCAGCACTTGAGCCTCTGCTCGCAACTCCCACGCAGCTGCTGGTCCTCGACAGTCTCACGGCTCTCCACTGCCCTGACTTGAGTTCTCTTGCCAGGGCTCTCCGTCGCCTGCTTCACACCTACAGTCTCCCACTGGTGGCCACAGTCCGCGCAGCTGGACTGCAGCCCGGACCTCTCTGGTCCAGCATGGTCACTCTGAGACTCCACCTCTCCCGGACTGCCTCTGTGGTTTCCATCACCCGGGACCACCTCTCCACTCTGCAGTACCAGCTTGGCAACACTGGTTTTACCTTTGTTGGTAAGTTACACCCAGTGTTGTTTGATGAATGTTTTATATTGGATGGATACCAATTAAATGATTTTTTGCCCAGTCATTGGCCAATACATTAAATCAAGTAAAGCCAGACAACACATTTGTATTTCAGGCTTCACCATGGCTTTCTTGATTGATTGTTTGGCAAGTATCCTGGACTAGAGCAGTACGGCCTCCACTTTGCTAATTCTTAATACATCGACCAGTAAATCTTTAAGAGAATGATTTTTAACGCTTTGCCAAAAGTTTTAATTTTTGTTCGCTCCTGATGAGGGTAAAAAGATTTTTTTTTTTTGCTTATCCCTAGTACACGTGGTACAGGCCATGATAATCATGGTGGGTAGTTAGCGACTGCTTTTTACTGTAAGCGCACCACATGTCTACACATGTGAAAAGCAGTTCGACTTTGCACTTACAAATGCCAGAGCCCTGTTTGGTTACTTGCACTCGCTGGTGGGGTTGGACTTTTGCAAGAATCGGGGGCCATTGGAGCATTTTTTTTTTAAACAGAAAAAAGTGTCCAATGCGGGAATCGAACCCGGGTCCTAGTGGTCGAAAACCAAACGGTTTAACCAGCCTTCCACCGACCCCCAGATTTTTTGTTGAGACAATAAAAAGATTTACTGGCTGAAGTATCTTTAATTTTAAGAACTATGAATGCTTCTATCTTTACGATAAACTTTGCTAAGTTTCCATTCAAGTTTTTAATGAAACAAGTTACATCAGGGATGTTGACATGGTTGATCCTTATAATATATGCAGAGAGTGATTCAAATAACAGTGTTGCACCACTGTAGAACATGTGTTGTTGCTTTATTTTCCTGAATACTTTGAAATGTCTCCTGAATTCAACTGAAATTTACAATTTGGATTTAGATTTGGATCATTAGATTCATGTGACATTGAAGTTGTTCTGCTTTTTTTGGAAATGAAATTATTGATCTTTATTGTGTTCCCCCATCTTCTTTGACTCCCAAACCTTTTTATTTGGGGAAATCTTGGACTCGTAGCACATCTTCCCAATGAACTTTCTCTCTTGTTTGATTAACCTTTATTATTATTATGTTATGAATTTAACAAAAATATGCAGCTTAATATTTGGAAGATATTTCCTGAAAGAAACCTTTTTGAATTAGATGGTTGCTCCCGTTTTGTTTAATGACTTGGGCAGAATAAATACTTGTTGGTTTGGAATATAATGACTAATTAACTTGAATTACATCACTAGCTGTGTGTGACATATAGTAGTTAGCTGACAACAAAGTTTTCTTCAAGACATCATCTGATCGAGCAACTAAGAGTTGCTGATAGCTTGCGCCATCTGTCAGAATAAATATCAACTAATCTTTGATTTTTAACTATTTTAGAATTGGCCAAATACCCTTTTTTATTAATCAAAAAGAGCTAACCACGTACGCCTTTCTGGTTGTTGGCCCTCATCAGAGTGGTGCAAGCTGTACCGCAACAACCAAAAAAGCTGGTCTTTGAGGCTTCCTGTAAAATAAAGGAATTCAAGGCCGTAAGTGAGCTAAACTTTATGAAGAAATGTTACAAAACTGTGCTGGGGTTGATTCTACTTGCCTAATTAGTTAATACCTTCTTCACGAGATTGGGTGAAGTAGAATGTCATTGTCATTAAGACTGGGAGCACTACTCAGTGGCTTAGCTCCAAAAAAAATGGCCGCCCCTGACATGAGGAACAGACACCATGTGCAGCCGCTCCTAACATGGAGTACAAACGCTGCTCATCCTGTATCCCTGGATTAGGAGCCCTTACAGGGTACTATCAGCCAGGCCAGCTGAGCCCAGGTTTTTTAGCGAGCTTGTTACTGCTCCCCCTCTTTTTTCATCCGGGCTTGGGACCGGCAAGTTATACCTTTCCCTTAATACATCAACCTGATCCCAGTACAATTTCTTAACATTTTTTCATAAAGTTTAGCGCGGCCTTGAATACTAATTTCTTTATTTTCAGGAAGCCTCAAAGACCAGCATTTTTGGTCATTGAGATACAGCTTGCACCACTCTGATGAGGGCCAACAGCCTGAAAGCTAGATTGAAACCTAATGATATGATAGAAACCTACCCAATTCTAGATTGAAGCCTTAACAGATTTCAATCTAGAATTACCTTCAATACAATCCTATACTTAATTGATATCTGTATAGAACTTTCATATTTCTGTTTTAATAACAACATATATACCAGCAAGTCAATGGTATTCCAATGGGAAGTCCCCTCTCTCCACATTTAGCTGATCTCGTCTTAAACTGTCTTGACACTCAGGTAAATGAAAGATTCAAATCCACCACTAGGCAAGATGACGCTATAGTGGCTACATTGAGAATACCTTGGCATTTTTAAATGACTTTCACCCCCTTTTAAAATTCACAACTCAAAAGGAGTCTAATGGCTTCCTACCCTTTTTGGATATACTTTTCGAAAATAAATTAAATTATCTTCAAACAACTGTTTTTAGAAAACCTAGCCACTCACCAGTATACCTCCATGCCAACTCCTTAGTCCTATCTCCCATAAAATTTCCCTAGTAAAAACTCTCACCAAGCGAACCTTCACACATTGCTCCACTGATAAACTTAAATACAGTAAAACCCCTCTATAGTGAACCCCAATGGGACAGAGCTTTTGGTTCACTATAGCCACGGTTTGGCTATTTTTTTTTCTTTTCAAAAATTTTAGGCCATATAATTAAAAAACAGCCATACACACAAAAAGAGTCTGCCTCTTAATAGTGGTCACTTTTAATTCCCTTAAATGACCAATTTCCTTACATTAATACTGAATAATAAAAGAAATCATTAGATGATAGGTTCTTCTTATCATTAACATACATGTACCTCTATCTCTAATTTAAAAATCAAGACAAATCCTAGGCAAAGTTTTATTAAATATATATTCAAAGATATGAAATGATTTTAAAACATCATTATCACATTATATAATACAATTTTTACTTGAAAAAATGGCTCTAATACTTTGTTGTTTCAAAGCATTCTTCCAAGCATTGCACCATTCAAATAAAGTTAGTGTTTTTCTTCCATTTCATGTTTCCCCATATTCTTCTAGATCTAGATTTCGTTTTTTTTTTTTTTTTTAACCTGTCATGCAAAACATTGCTGACTTTAAAATCACCATAGTTAATGGCATAAAAATAATTTTTGTTTCATTACGGGACCGTTTATTTGGACTTTTTTTTTTTTTTAGCCTTAAAACGTACGATCGCGATCGCGGCAAAAGTTGAGGTTGATTCCTCTTTGTAACAATTTTTAATAACTTTATATTTTATCTTTTATAATAGAAAAGTTATATTCTCTTATTTTAATATGTTCTTAACATTTTGCCTATGTTGTTTCACTTTGAAAAGTTCTGAAAATGGCCTTTTTTTAATTTAAGAAATAACGCTTTTGTTTTTAAAATGCCTTTGTTTTCTTCATTTTGGAAGCCATTTGCATTTTTTATATTTCAAATTTAATGGATGCAAAGATATTCTATTTAATAAAAAGTATAATGTGTAAAAATTTATACAACATACAGCAAAATATAGTGCAAAAATCAAACAAACAATGCCGCTAAATATATTGTTTTGAAATCGCGATCTGCGAGCTGAAACATGCTCAAAATTTTGTTTTATAATTTTTTTTTTAAATTACAATTCTAAGTTCGTTATAAGCATAGTATTTTTAATAGATTTTATCATTTTGGGACCCGAAATAGGTTCGTTATAGGGGTAGTTCTGTTATTATAAAAATCGCAAAGTTCGTTATAACGATGGTATTTTCAATGGAATGGAATTGGGAATCGGCGTGGGTTCGTAATAAGGGAAGGTTCGTTATATCCACGGTTCGTATTAGCGGGGTTTTACTGTATAAAGAATTAAACACCATCCAAGAAGAATTAATATCGAATGGATATATGAAGGAATTTATCAATAAACATTCATATAAAATTTACAGTATTCATAGTAAAAAATATTTGAAAAATAAATGTATAATGTCATATGGAGCAGGAGCTGAGAAAATAGCTCATATATTAAAAAATTCCGGAATAACCATTCTTTTAAAAATGCACCATCTTTAAAGTCTATAGTCCGAAAATACAATTACAAAACAAAGGAGGAGATAAGAAACACAAAGGACGTTGTGTATAGGATCTCATGTAAGAAGCTGCAATGTATCCTACATTGGAGAGACAGGTCGTTTCCTTGGGACCAGACTCCAAGAACACAAATCTTCTTGGAAGTATGTAAAGGAAAGGTTTGCCATGGTGGAGCATGGTCAGGACATCAGCCAGATTGGGAAAATACTTCCACTATCTACAGGGGTAACTCACACCAGAGGAAGTTCCTGGAGGCATCAATGAAGGCTAGTGTGAATAGATAGGAAGAAATCCCCGAACCTTATTTGTCTCTTTCAACCTAACTTTTTTTTTCTAATAATTGTTTTAAAATACATTATATAAAATACCACATTACTAATTTTACAAAAGCCTTTAGTTTTCATTTTAAAAAATTATTATATTATTATTATTTTCAATTTTAATTTTTAATACATTATTATCATTCTTTTTTTTTTTTGACCAATGACAAAGTTGCTTTAACGTGATCTACAAGAATTTGTAAATCAAGTTTACTGTGCAATAAATTGATAAAGAGGGAGCAAATATATAAATTGATAAAGGTACACACTTTGATATAAACTTATTTGATGGATCGCCTTTCAAAGAATGTTGCAACCCACATTTCCAGACCCCATCATGGAGTAACTGCCGGGTGTATCGCAGGCTCCACCCAGGATCCCGGGAACTCCCCGTCCTCATAAGTTCTTGGTGAGTATATTTGAGACAGCTGGGTGTTTGTTGAGCCAAGTATTTGCCAGAATTAACCATCAGTCTGCTGGACAGCAACCAAACATTCCAATCCAGACTGGGGTTTATTTTTATGCTCTTTTTTTTTTTTTTGTTTATCCCTAGTACACGTGGTACAGGCCATGGTATCATGGTGGGTAGAAGTAGGCGACTGCTTTTACTCTTAAGTGCACTACATGTCTACACATGTGAAAAAGCAGTTTGACTTTGCACTTTTAAATGTGCCAGAGCCCTGTTTGGTTACTTGCACTTGCTGGCGGGTTGGTTGGACTTTTGCAAGAATCAGGGGCCATTGGAGCATTTTTTTTTTTTTTATCTGAAAAAAGTGCCCAATGCGGGAATCGAACCTGGGTTGTAGCGGTCGAAAAATTGTATGCTCTCATCCCTATGTTGCCACACTCACTCCAAACAAACTTCACTGACCAACTACTAGTTGTGTTTATTGGAGGCAAAATGTGCAAATTATTAAACCACACACACCAAGTATTACTGGTGTCAACAAGTCTCTTCACTTGGTCCTCACCTGTCTTCAATCAATCAAACTACCTATCAAATTTTCTTATCATTTTAAAGAGGCATCTCTCCTGCTTACATTTGTGCCATCCCACTGTAAAATTTGAACCTGTGATTATACCACAATGATCATTTGTGTGTTGTATATAAATAAAGTTTTCAGAGCATGGTTCATATAGTATGTGAAATGAAGATATTGAATTTTGAATATTTATGATGAAGAACATTTATTAATCAACCCGGCGCTGTATTGAAATATTTGCGCCTATTACAGCAAAAACAAATAAATAAAAACTTAGAATTATTTATTTACATGTCTTAATCAACCGAGTTCATAAATTTATATAGACAAAGATGTAAGAGAGTTAAATCATTTAGATCAGGGAACAATCAATGTCTCGCTTCTCTAAAGTTCAGACAGTCGTAGGATAAGGTGAAGTTTGTTCAGTTTCTCCACAGGAACAATTTGGTGTTTATGATAGACCTCTTTTATGTAAGTATTTCTGGCCTTGTGATATGACAAATTGAGTAACTATAAAATTTGGATGGAACTGTGTAGTAATTTCGTTTGTAAAAATAGTGCAAATTGTATAATTAGCATTATGTTGTTGTTGTTTCTTATCCCCTTGTGCAAATATTACACGAATTCCATGAGTTCATGCTCCTCGAGCCGTTTTATGATAAGCAGCAGCCTCTCCCAAAAGTCCGGTTTAGTTCATCTATGCAAGCCAAAATGTGTTCCGGAGCTGCAGGTGCCAAGCTGGGCAAGTGGGGTAGATTTTGTTGTTATTTTCTATCTTCAATGGCTTGAGATGTTCTAAATCTTGTTAGTGTTGTTTGGTGCTGTCTATTTCTGAGGTTCAGAGCTGGGTCACTCCACTGTACCAACTGTGCTTAGGTGGGATCCTCCAGTTCTTATTTATTTTTGTTTTGGCTACTGTCTGTTTCTTTAAAAGTAAGTTTATTTTTCTGTGGAAAGGTTTCTTTTGTGCCTTTTTTCGCTAGCACATCAGCAGCTTCATTGCCTTCAATGCCAACATGTGAGGGTATCCATTGAAGGTGAATTTTTGAGAGTTTTTGGAGATAACCAATTATGTTCCTACTTACTTTGTCTCTAAGTTCTCCTGTGTGACTCAAGTGTTGTATGGCACTTCTACTATCAGTAAGAATCCGTATATCTTGATAATTAGTATTTCTGATGGATTTTAAGAATTCATAGATGGCTATAAGTTCTGATCTGAAGACTTAATTTTAGTGTGGTTGCATCGGCTCCCCACTCTCTTCCTGAAATTTATGTCCTTTCCTAAAACCATATTGTTCCTTTGGTAAGAGATTTCTTGTGTCGAGGTGGTAGGTGAGTCGTCTGAGTATTATTTTTTCCATTAATTTGCAAAAAATACTTGTGAGGGAGATAGGCCGGTAGTTTTTTGGGGTCATCAGCAGATTGGTCAAGTTTTTAATAGGAATTATTGTTGCAGTTTTCCAGTCTTGAGGACAATTTTCTTGTTTTCTAGGAGTTATTGAAAATATCAAGAAGTCTTTCTTTGCCATTTTTGCCCAAGTTTGATATCATTTGGCCATGGATTCCATCTGGCCCAGGAGTCTTGTTTAGGTTAATGTTTTCTAATGCATAATCTAACTCTTTCATATTGATTTTTTCATGGAAAATATTATGAGTGCTAGTGACATTTTTAAAGTCATGAATAATCTTTCGGGCCTTTTTTCAACTTTCTTATCTTTTATTTCAAATTTGATTTTACTACTTATTTGATGTGAATTACCTAAAAGATTAGCAGCATTTTTGTCATTAGTTGCTGTGGTACCATCTGTATTCTTATTCATATTTGTCTTTTCAGTTTGTGTCTGGGCTCTGTCAATTTGTTTTGCCAAATGTCAGTTTTGTATTTGGGTTTCTTTGGTTCAGGTTTTCACAAGTTTTCATTTTTCTGTTTCATATTTACGTATAATCTTTTTATTTTTGCATTCACAATGTTCCTTTCAGTTCTATAATTTATTTGGTTTTGGGTGCACTTTTTTGGTAGTTCATTTCTTTTACTTATAAGTGTTTGAATATCTTTTGTCTGGTGTGTATAATTTGGAATCCATTTCTTAATATTACCACTTGGTATTGAAACTTTAATATTGGTGTTTTTGAAAAATACCCAATTTTGTTCCAGATCTTTTATTCTAGCGGGTGCTATTCCGAAGTCTTCATTGGTATTTTGCTGGTAAAGATTCCAATTAGCCTTTTTGAAGTTCCATAATTTTTCTTTAATTGAGCTGGTTTTGGTCTTGGTGCTAATTTCTATCAAAATAGGCAAATGATCACTTCCAATACTTTGTAATATTTCATTTGTATTTGTGGAAAATGCCTGGGGACTATAGCTGTAGGAATGGTGTGGGTAGGATTCCCATCATTTAAACACATTGTTGTCTAGAATGGTGGATAGTATTTTGTCTCTTGGGTTTGGCATCCCCATACTTGATGTCATCTACAATAATAGTGTTGCTTTTAAGAAATGAGACATGGTTCCTTCGTCACTGAGTTTATTGTTTGGAGGGTGATACATATGTTGATGGTTTTGTTTTGATTGAGGTAGACTTTGATACCTTGGACTTCGAGGTCTGATGTATTTGGAATATTAATGGCTATGTCCTCATAGTACAAATTCTTGATTAAAGATGCTAGGCCACCCCCTTCTTTATTTCTGTCTTTTCTGAGGATATTGTAGTTTTTATATTTGAGCTTGTATTTTTCATTTAATTTGGTTTCCTGTAGGCTATAATTTGTACATTTTGTTTTTCAGCTATTTCCATTATTTCTTCTAATTTTATTTTTGTTACTGTTGAGCACATTCCATTTATGTTGCACTGCAAAATGCTCAATTGCTTGGAAGCTGCAAAGTTTGAAGTTTGTGGAGACTATTATACTTATAAAATGAAAGGATTTAAAAGCACGAATGTTTCTTTAATACATAATACAAACTTCTACTGCCCTTACTGCGATGAAAAAAATAACATTGGGAGGGCTTGGCTCATCAGTGGCGAACCCTCCCAGCCGTTTCGCCAATTTAATCCACCAGATCCGCTTCTCAGAGCTCTAATACTGTATTGGACGATTTTGCTTATATACGCAGCACTGAAGGGTGGAATCTCAGAAATGGTTTTCAAGAAAACTATGAACCTAAGCTTATAGGAGAGTAGAATTACATTCAAAGCTTATGTCCATAGTTTTCTTGAAAACCATTTCTGAGATTCCACTCTTCAGTGCTGCGTATATAAGCAAAATCGTCCAATACAGTATTAGAGCTCTGAGAAGCGGTCTGGTGGATTAAATTAGCGAAACGGCTGGGAGGGTTCACCACTGATGAGCCAAGCCCTCCCAATATTATTTTCATCGCAGTAAGGGCAGTAGAAGTTTGTATTATGTATAAAAGAAACATTCGTGCTTTTAAATCCTTTCATTTTATAAGTATAGATGTCATTGCTTTGTGTTAACTATTATACTTATCAGACAGAACCCTCTACCTAAGTCCTGAACGCGCCCCTGTTTATTCAGCGCGACAGGCGATGTAGCATGCAAATCAACATCTGATCTCATAGAATGGGGTGCAGCTTTCATTGATCATGGCACCATGATCCAGGCACACTTTGGTGAAAGTTTGACTTTGCCTAAATTTCTTCAATGTAGTTTCTATTATTGGGTATAACAATCTCGAGACAAGTGCGGAACCACTTGACAAACTGGATGGTGTTGTGGGGAGCTTTGTTGACATCTCTCTCAACAACGCCCCGTTCATAGTTGAGGGGGTTGCAGACGGGAGAGTTAGGGGGCCAATATCAGGACTCAAGTGACTGGGGAATGTAAAGTGTCAGCCACAGTTGTATCTTTGTAGGCTGGAGCTGAGTCCCACCATGTCCATTCACAACAGTCTCCATGACATTGATGTAGGTGTCAGCGTTCATCCTAAGGCCCTTCTCCAAAATCATCACCACTGCTGATAATGCCAAGGACCATCACAGAGGCAGAAGTCTTTTCCGATCTAGCGATCTTTCCTGATATTTACTTTTTGGTCAAAATTCTTTTCATCAAAGAACAACCTCAGCATGCCACAGCAGCCTTTCTGCTATCCATCATATTCTCAGTCAGCTAAGACTCATGGATAGTTCTGACAATTATCATAGAGCCTACGTCTATCTCTTTGCCTATGGCCCTCATGCTCTTTCCAGGGTTTCCATCAATCTTGTCAAATTATTCTCCTCGTACCCTGCTGCCATTCCCTCTTTGTTGCTATCAGCCTCATCTTCTTGACAATAAACAGTGATTTTGGGCAACTTAAGAAAGTTCACTTTCTCTTTGGGGCTCCTTCCGGTGTGCAGAGCAACGATGATGACTCCTCAATTTTCAAATTCTCGATTATTGTTGATCACACATGTACTGTTACATTTTAAATGAATATGGTAATAGAATTTTAATAAGCAGGTTTTTAATCCCAATTTACCTGATACACCCTGTAAAACAATAATTACTTGGATGACTCAAGGTCATTACCAGTACCAACGTTGTTACTGAAACATCAAACACTAATTTTTTATTTGGATTTGGTGTTATTACCTTGAGTCATCCAAGTAATTATTTGTTTTACAGGGTGTATCAGGTAAATTGGGATTAAAAACCTGCTTTTTAAAATTCTATTACCATATTCATTTAAAATGTAACAGTACATGTGTGATCAACAATAATCGAGAATTTGAAAATTGAGGAGTCATCATCGTTGCTCTGCACACCGGAAGGAGCCCCAAAGAGAAAGTGAACTTTCTTAAGTTGCCCAAAATCACTGTTTATTGTGTCAAGAAGATGAGGCTGATAGCAACAAAGAGGGAATGGCAGCAAGGTAAAAGGACAGGGTAAGAGGCGATCTTATTACCTTGTGCTTATAATCCAAATTGTGCCTTATTACTTGGATCACTGAAACTTATCTTGCTAACCCTTTGGGTGTGGTAGGCAATGACAGTCGCTTCAAAGATTGATTCTGTGGGTGCGGGAAGCGACTTTAGTCCACGTGCTATAAAATTAAATCCTTTCAATGTGGCACTCTTTGCTAGTCATTCCATTAAAATGGCACTGCTGACTCATTTCCACCCGCTCGACGTGGGAAACTTGATCTTTGTTTTTTAGTCACTTCTCTGGCTTTTGTGAAAGACTGGTAACATTTTCCCTCATTTTTTTTAGTTGAAAAGAATTTAGGCAAGAGGTCATTATAATGGACTTTTAAAATATTAAATTTTTCAAACTGAGCGTTGCGTAGATTTCTCTGATCAATTTGAAGATAATAAAATTCAAACTTAATGCCTTCCTAGTAAATGTAAACAAGGTGCTTGCAAACAACATTTTACTGCCCAGATTGCCCCAATAAGCCAGCATTGTGCGTCACCACGCCATGCTTCAGGGATTATTATACAAGGTATGATCACAAAATTCGGAGAATTGGGTCATAAAAGATTTATTAGATGAATAAATACAAAATATGGCTAATATTCCTCAAAATACTGTCCGAGGGAATCTATACAGCATTTCATTCTTTTTTCCCAGTTCCAGAAGCACCCAGAAAATTTGTCAGAAGTAATGCCCCTCAAAACGCTCAGTGATTTTTCGTTTTATGGCATTAATGGTATCAAATCTATGTCCTTTTAGAACTGACTTCATTCTAGGAAAGAGAAAGAAGTCATTTGATGCCAAATCAGGTGAGTACAGGGGATGAGGCATTGTCAACATGCTATTTAGTCAAAAAAGCATCCATGGAAAGAGCTCTGTCTGCTGGGGCGTTATTGTGATGAAGCATCCATTCGCCCGAAATCCACTTTTCCGGCCGTTTCTTCCGTATTGATTCCCGTAAACGGCGTAAATTCGCTAGATACACATATTGATTAATTGTTTGCCCTTGTGGGAGGAATTCATAATACACAATGTCTTGGTGATCGAAAAAAGTCACCAAGAGAACCCTTGTTTTTGACTTAGACATTCTTGCTTTTTTCGGGGGCTCGATTGTCATTTGGTCTCTGGGCCATACCCATAGACCCAGGTTTCATCACCAGTAATCACCTTTGTGAGGAAGTTTGGATCTTCATGGATGTTCAATAGCCAATCTTCGCAGGCATTAACCTTTTCCTCCATTTGGGCCTCGGACAGAATTTTTGGAACAAATTTCAAAAACTTTCATGTCCAAGATCCTCTGTCATTATTTTTTGACACGTTCGCTATGAAACCCCTGTTCCTTCTACTAGTTCTCTGATCGTGGTTGTAATATTTTTCTTATTAAAGCACCAAATTTTTTGGGTCAGTTCTTCATGATTTTCCAAAGGCGGTCTTCTCGGGCGTGCGTCATCTTGGGTTGACTCTCTATCAGATTTGAAATGGGCAAACCACTTAAACGTTTTTTATTGTGATAAGGCTGCCTCCCCGAACGCCAATTTCAACATTTGAAACGTTTCTGATGCCATTTTCCCTAATTTTTTACAAAACTTTATGCATACCTTTTGTTCACTTTTAAGATCCATTGTAAAAAAATGCCGCGCCTTTGTTTCTTTTCTTTAAAAATGGTTATAAAATTCCTATTATTTGAGATATCGAAAAGATATAAATATTTTATTGTAGAGAATGAGGTCCCGTGATTATGATGATCATTTTTTTTTTCGAAAACTCTTTCAGAAATTTTTTTTTTTACTAATTCCCCGAACTTTTTGATCATATCTTGTATGAAGCAAATTTTTAAAAATCCTATAACTGTCCAATTTAAGTATATGTTTGAATATTTAAAATCAATTTAAAAAATATATATTTTTATTATTTAAATTATTAAAATTGTCAAATTTGTATATAATCTCTCTATATTTACCATCAAATCATTAATTGAATAAAAAATGAAAAAAAAATCAATTTTAGAAAAATTAAAATTCTGATAAATTTGGAAAATATGACTAAGCAACAAAATGACACCAGCACTCAAAGGGTTAAAGTGTGTGAAACCATTTGATGTCAGGTGCGAACACCATCACAAAAGTTGGAAAGCTCCCTGGTCTTATTTTATGTGGATGAGCCATTGTTATCAAAGCCACATCATCTATGATATTTCTTATCCCATTGTTTGGGAATTAGGCAATCTCCAACTTAAGCTTCAGAGAGGCTGCTCCTAACACCTATGTTAGTTGATAGTGCTTCCCTTTAATGGCAACACATCGCCCAGTATTATAGGGGTCGTCCCTGGTAGGATTCAGCTCTCCCCAGGATGATATTGACAAACTGGCCCCAACCATACCTGTGAAAGAATGACAGATCTATTCAGGGAGTTGTTTATTCACAGGTTGTGTGCAGGTTAGATACAATGTACAAGAAGAGTTACTTGAGGGAGAGCAAGTCCTGGACCTTGGCCAGCACGGTCCGTGGGGCACTGTCAGAGTCCGTGGTGGTGGCAGAGGAGGAGTGGCGCGGCATGCGGGAGCGGACATAGGCTGAGGGCTTGTAAGTGTTGGTGTATGGGCACACCTCCAGGATGGGGTCGCTGGTCCACAGCCTCTGCAGCACCTCAGCTTCAATACTTATTCCTGGTGTGTGGATTTAACAAGTGCTCTCATTCAATTGTACTGTAAATCTGAATCCAAGATTGGAGACAAGTTGTTTTTACACAATGCTATAAAAATAATAATAATTTTCTAAGAGATGTGCGCACAATTAGTACAGATGGTATAATTACATTACTCTGTAGAAACAGATCAGGGAGAAGAGCTTCTCTTTATAAGAAAACTATCACAAAGACAAGATGTACTGGTACAGAATGACACTAGTGGCAATGGCTTATATATACACATGTGACCATTTTTAAAAAATTCTAAATCATTTTCAGAGCCTATTATACAAAGTGTGAAAAGATTTACAAAATATGTAGAACAAATATCCAATCATATACTATGGAAGGAAGGAAATAAGTGTAATAAAGACAGGAAATTCAAATAGATGGCCAGGTTAGGTACAAAAATTGGTCTTATATATCTGGCAACTATTAATGCTGTGAAGTTTGTTGGATACATAGCAGGTTTTGGGATTGTTAGAATTGAGTGTCCAGTTATAGAAGTATGTTGAAATATTAATGAGCAGGAATATCTGTTTTTAACATTTCTGCAGTGTTCAGATATTTGGATTCCTATGGATCTACCCGTCTCTCCCACATACGTAGCATCACATTGCCGCAAGAGACTAAGTAGACTCCGCAGGTTTGGGTCTACTTAGTCTCTTGGGGCAATGTGATGCTACGTATGTGGGAGAGACGGGTGGATCCATAGGAATCCGAATATCTGAACACTGCAGAAATGTTAACAGATATTCCTGCTCATTAATATTTCAACATACTTCTATAACTGGACACTCAATTCTAACAATCCCAAAACCTGCTATGTATCCAACAAACTTCACAGCATTAATAGTTGCCAGATATATAAGACCAATTTTTGTACCTAACCCGGCCACTTATTTGAATTTCCTGTCTTTATTACACTTATTTCCTTCCTTCCATAGTATATGATTGGATATTTGTTCTACATATTTTGTAAATCTTTTCACACTTTGTATAATAGGCTCTGAAAATAATTTATAATTTTTTTAAAAATGGTCCCATGTGTATATATATATATTAAAAACAAAATTGGCATTTCATGACCACTCATTGGATGGCCGAGTGGTCAAAAATCAACTAAACATTGATGCTCATGTGAGCAGTCAGAATACGCCAATTTTGTTAGTTTCATACACACAGAGATACTGGTGTCATTCTCTACCCGCATCATACACACAGAGATACTGGTGTCATTCTCTACCTGCATCATACACACAGAGATACTGGTGTCATTCTCTACCCGCATCATACACACAGAGATACTGGTGTCATTCTCTACCCGCATCATACACACAGAGATACCGGTGTCATTCTCTACCCGCATCATACACACAGAGATACTGGTGTCATTCTCTACCCGCATCATACACACAGAGATACTGGTGTCATTCTCTACCCGCATCATACACACAGAGATACTGGTGTCATTCCCTACTGATCCATGGTCCCGGCTTGGAGCCCATTCTCCGAGCGTTCGACGCGGACGAGTTCGTGGACGTGGTCCGAGACCCTGAGATGTGGGAGTGCGTGGTCGCAGAGCTCTCAAGGCAGCAGAAGAAGATGGTCGCCCAATTTCTAGATGGGCTCATCGAGCGCACTCGGGAATCGGTTCCCTTGATCCGTAGGAGACTATCGGAGTTCAGGGCTGCTTTGCCATCCTATGATCCAGACCCTCCCTGAGGGCACCCCTTTGAAAAAGTTTCCAAAAGGAATTATGCTCAGGCCTGGGCTCCTGACAGAGTCAGGATAATTGTAATTAATTAATTGTAAATATTTTCCCTTTGACTCTTTGAGTGTAACCATTGACTGAACGGTCAATAAAGTCTGTTTCATTGTCATTGTCAGTATCATACACACAGAGATACCGGTGTCATTCTCTACCCGCATCACACACACAGAGATACTGGTGTCATTCTCTACCCGCATCATACACACAGAGATACCGGTGTCATTCTCTACCCGCATCATACACACAGAGATACCGGTGTCATTCTCTACCCGCATCATACACACAGAGATACTGGTGTCATTCTCTACCCGCATCATACACACAGAGATACTGGTGTCATTCTCTACCCGCATCATACACACAGAGATACTGGTGTCATTCTCTACCCGCATCATACACACAGAGATACTGGTGTCATTCTCTACCCGCATCATACACACAGAGATACTGGTGTCATTCTCTACCCGCATCATACACACAGAGATACTGGTGTCATTCTCTACCCGCATCATACACACAGAGATACTGGTGTCATTCTCTACCCGCATCATACACACAGAGATACTGGTGTCATTCTCTACCCGCATCATACACACAGAGATACTGGTGTCATTCTCTACCCGCATCATACACACAGAGATACTGGTGTCATTCTCTACCCGCATCATACACACAGAGATACTGGTGTCATTCTCTACCCGCATCATACACACAGAGATACTGGTGTCATTCTCTACCAGTATCATACACACAGAGATACTGGTGTCATTCTCTACCCGCATCATACACACAGAGATACTGGTGTCATTCTCTACCAGTATCATACACACAGAGATACTGGTGTCATTCTCTACCAGTATCATACACACAGAGATACTGGTGTCATTCTCTACCAGTATCATACACACAGAGATACTGGTGTCATTCTCTACCAGTATCATACACACAGAGATACTGGTGTCATTCTCTACCAGTATCATACACACAGAGATACTGGTGTCATTCTCTACCCGCATCATACACACAGAGATACTGGTGTCATTCTCTACCCGCATCATACACACAGAGATACTGGTGTCATTCTCTACCCGCATCATACACACAGAGATACTGGTGTCATTCTCTAACCGCATCATACACACAGAGATACTGGTGTCATTCTCTACCCGCATCATACACACAGAGATACTGGTGTCATTCTCTACCCGCATCATACACACAGAGATACTGGTGTCATTCTCTACCCGCATCATACACACAGAGATACTGGTGTCATTCTCTACCCGCATCATACACAAAGAGATACTGGTGTCATTCTCTACCCGCATCATACACACAGAGATACTGGTGTCATTCTCTACCCGCATCATACACAGAGATACTGGTGTCATTCTCTACCCGCATCATACACACAGAGATACTGGTGTCATTCTCTACCAGTATCATACACACAGAGATACTGGTGTCATTCTCTACCCGCATCATACACACAGAGATACTGGTGTCATTCTCTACCCGCATCATACACACAGAGATACTGGTGTCATTCTCTACCAGTATCATACACACAGAGATACTGGTGTCATTCTCTACCCGCATCATACACACAGAGATACTGGTGTCATTCTCTACCAGTATCATACACATAGAGATACTGGTGTCATTCTCTACCCGCATCATACACACAGAGATACTGGTGTCATTCTCTACCTGTAGAAGGGTGTCTTGCCTGAAAGCATGTTCGATCGTTTTCTCATATAAAGAAGTTCTTCTCCCCAACGTGTGTTTCTACCTCTATAGGGAGTTATTGAACATTTTAATGTATTTTGTGGCTTCTCTGTTCCTGGTGTTGACTGTCTTGGTGCCACTCTGTTAGATTGTCTCCCAGCAGCTATGAGGGACTTCTTTTGACAACATTTTAAACACCATTTGAAAAGGTTGATGAAAGTTAGGCTTTATTTAGTAACTATATGTATTGAGTGGAGTTTCAATTCCAGAGGCAAACTCCTGTGCAGATACCACGTCAAAAGAAGCTATGTTCTATTGAGGGTGGATTAAACTTGGAATACAAAACTTTCACGGCAACCAGAAGAAAGAAATTTGACTGTTGGCCAAGAAATGATACAAGCTCTCTCTCAAATATAAATAAGGAAGTTGGGTTGTACCAAAGCTCAACAAGTCAGAATTCCACCAACAGATGACGGGAAATTTTAGAATATTATGAAGAGGAAACCAAGTCAGTTTTAGAGGGCTGTAGATCAATACACATTTAAAAGAATTATTGAATCTCAGACTCCTCGGCATTCCAAATACTTGAAATCAACAGCACCTGTCACACATTGGTAATTCCATCGGACAAGTAAACCAACCAATCCACCCTCAATGGGACAAAAAATGGAATCTTCACCAAAGTTTGCCCCAGGAACTCTCAAGTTTTACTTTATATAATCCAATCAATGTATTTTGATGCACCAAGAAGTTGTCTGATTTCTATGAGAATATGTATACAATCCAGGGCCAGGTTTCTTTCTCTCTCTAGCTTGCTCAGGCCAACAACAACAGGAGAATTCCAACTTTATACACACTGAAAATAAAGATATAAATATATTTGCTAAAATTTATTTTACATATTTTTAAATCATATATATAATTCTATTCCAGTGAAATTTGTTTGCTTAGTTTTTCTTATAAAAATATGATAAGTTTTCAACTATATGCAAAATCAGCAGACCAAGGCCCCAGTACCTTCATACCCTTGAAAATTACTGAAAACACCAGAACATAAATATTGGTTCAACTATGGATTTTAATTGTATCTATTGCTACTTATCTCAACACTTTGGTTTATACTGTTAATTTTTGCTTAGATATTATTGATTCCATAACCAATCTTTGCTGCTTATATTGCTGTAAGTTCTGATAAATTGAACCTGTTTCATTTCTATGTTGTACAATGGGTTATTCTACTGTGTTCAATTATCCTGTGACAGACATTACCTGCTACAGAGTATTTTCTATAGATGGGGATATTTGGTTGGTTATTTTTAGTCAATGGATTCCTGACTATATTAGGAGATGTCTGATTGAGGGGAGCAAACTGCTCTATTGGATG
This sequence comes from Cordylochernes scorpioides, assembly GCA_030710605.1. Classification (NCBI taxonomy): domain Eukaryota; kingdom Metazoa; phylum Arthropoda; class Arachnida; order Pseudoscorpiones; family Chernetidae; genus Cordylochernes; species Cordylochernes scorpioides. The sequence goes on along the minus strand of CP092869.1, from coordinate 104,224,156 downwards.
GTTAGACCTTCTGGAGGTTTGTGAAAATGTCGTAATATGAATGATTTAGGGTAACCTGATATTAAATTTTTAACAATGTTTTGCATCTTTTTGTTTTAGATTTGGATGGGAACAATGTATTCTTTTAGAAAGGGTTTTACTTGTGGCTGAGGGGGCAATATGAAGAAAATTCTATGTAGTTAGTTGGTTTGTAATTCTTCTCCTATTCGATTGGTTTTTAAATATAAAAATGGAAGTCTCTTTTCTTTCTTATCTCAAAGCCATGATAATCATGGTGGGTAGTTAGCGACTGCTTTTACTGTAAGTGCACCACATGTCTACACATGTGAAAAGCAGTTTGACTTTGCACTTACAAATGTGCCAGAGCCCCGTTTGGTAACTTGGTGGGGTTGGACTTTTGCAAGAATCGGGGGCCATTGGAGCATTTTTTTTTTTAAACAGAAAAAAGTGTCCAATGCAGGAATCGAACCCGGGTCGTAGTGGTTGAAAACCAAACGGTTTAACCAGCCTTCCACCGACCCCCAAAAATGGAAGTAATCTATTCTACTGTAAATTGAATGGTTGTGTGGTTTAGTGCAAAATATGACATCTGTATATAACAATGTCATTTGATCCCCCCATTTATCTATACAACACATTGGAGGGCTTCTTCCTTTGGGAGAATATTTAATGTGCCAATATGTTTTTGAATTAAATGTTTATTTCTAAACATGATATTAACTCGAGCTATATTTAAGAAATCTGTGCTATTCTCTATTAACATGGTTCTGGTGTTTTCAGTAATTTTTAAGGGTATGACGGTACTGAGGGAGTATGCTGATTTTGTATATACAGTAGAACAACCTCCATGAGAGGAAACTCACGCTAGAGGACACCTCTCTACAAAGGACATTTTTCATTTGCAAAATTACCATTTTTACTATTTAGCAACTCTCCGGTAAGAGGACACCTCTCCCTCTTGGTTCTGCAATTAGGTGTCCTTTACAGGGAGGTAGTTGAAAATTTATCATCATATTTTTATAAGAAAAAATAAGTAAACAAATTCACTGTAATAGAATTATATATACGATTTTAAAAGATGTAAAATAAATTTTAGCATAATTTATATCTTTATTTTCAGCATTGGCTGGATATTAACATTGTTTTGTTAATTTGGTAAAACAAATTGTTTCAATCACATGGATGGGCATGTGCCGGTTATTCCTTTTCTTGTAACCTAACAAAATCTTTGAACTTCATTCTACAGAACAATGGAAGCCGGTGAACAACCATCTACATCTCATGGTGTAACAATACATAAGAACAAAATCAATGCTCAGATTGGGACAAAAATTGATGTGTATGAAGAACATGTATAGTCTATGACATCATGTCCACATACTTTCATAAACCTTTTAAAATTGTGTTTAAAATGAATGTCTACCTGAGGAAAAGTAAATGTTATCAACAGAAGTCCCTCATAGTTGCTGATATCTGGGAAACAATCTGAAGAACTTTGTGCAAATAGAACAGACAAAGGAGATATTATAATGGATGGAAACATGTCTTTATGGGCCAAGGTTGTTTGTCCATTGCACAGCCACCTATTAGAGTAAACTGCTGTGACAGTCCACATATTCATCAGTGACTGGTGGAGCTTTGTTGTGCAGGTCTTGTGGCCAATGGAAACAACTGATGGGAGCCCTGGCAAGTCGAGGAGTGCTGCTCACTTTTGGTTTCAGCTCAGCGGGGGACACTGGGAGCTTTGAGGAGTTCACAGTGCAGGGGGAACAAATCAAGAGGTACGGAAGTACAACTTTAGGTTTGCCCATTAAACATATTCAGTCGTTACAGCTTCTTTAACACCAATCAAGGGGTCAAAATTTTTAATTGAATTTAGTTGGTGTTGAATTACGAGGTCTGTTAGAAAAGTATTTGATTTTTTTTTTTTCAAAAACCTGGTGGATTTAATGAAGCGAACTTGCGTAAAGAAACCTTGAACCTTCACACACATGTGAATTTTTTCCCAGCCTGTCAATAGCGTCAGTTGATGCAAGCAATATTTGGGTGTTTAGTGCTCTCTTTGGATTTTCAATGTAAGGAAAATGAATGCAATCAAATTTTGCCAGAAACTCGGCAACAGCCAGTTGTAAAACCATTCGGAAGATTCAGACGGCTTGCAGTGACGATGCTATGGACATCACACAGATTAAGGTGGAGAACAACTGGTTTAAAGATAGCTGCACACTCTCCGACTGGCCTTCAACAAGCCAAAATGACCAGGTCATTGTCAAAGTGAACATGAGGACCATCGTGTGACTATCCAAGAAATTGCAGAAGAAGTGGGCCTAAGCACTTTTTCGGTACATTCCATTCTGACTGAAGATTTGTGCTGAAGCTACCTGATGGCAGTGTAAAAGCAACTTTGTGTTGAAGACATGCTGGACACCATGAACACCATCATCACTGGTGAAGAGTCCTGGGTATATGTGTGCGACCTGGAAACCAAATCCTAGTTGTCACAATGGAGGCATTTCACATTACCAAGGCCAAATAAGGCTCACCAAGTGCGCAGCAACATCAAAGTGATGCTGACTTCTTTCTTTGACTCCAGCAGTATACCACGAATGTATGCACTACAGAGGCAAAGAGTACTAAAGGGATGTCGCCTACATGACACTGCACGCTGCAAGAGACGAGTTGTGGTCAACAGCGCCTCCATCACATTCCTCGCACTTGATTCAGACTTTTTTGGTGAAAACTACACTCCTATGGTTTGTCAGGCTCCTTACTCTCCTGATATTGCTCCCTGTAACTTCTGGCTGTATCCTAAACTCAAGAGGCAATTGAAAGGAAAGTGATTTCTACAAACGAGGACATTTTGTCCTTGTTTCCAATAATGGCGGCACTGCTGGGAGAATGTGGAGTTCAAGGAGTCTACTTTGAGGGTGATTAGCTCCAGGTATACCTGTCTTTTTTCCCCACCTAATGGTCGGATACTTTTCTAACAGCCCTTGTATAGTCGGGGTTAAGATCTATCCATCATTCTTTGCTAGTGGACATTTTGTTGTCAACATTAAGTGGTCATACTGTAGCCACGTGCTCCATTCTCCCAACAAAGCCCATCCTATTGTTCCAGCTGGTTATGCCGATGTATGTCTATGATGTGAATAAAAATGAAGCTGCTGTCTCTCTCTCTTGTATTCTAATGTTGACGGAAATCTCCACAACCATTGGCTCACCATATATACTGCCGACACAAGTTGTGTCCCTACTCCTGGAAAGTTTTACTTTCTCAGAATTATATCTCGGGATTTTATAAGTGATTCAAGTAGGAAATCTAGCTTTGTGGAGATTTGCAACAAATCTTAGTTGGTCACAAAACACGTGACTGAGAAGTGAGGTGCTGGCTGACAACAAGTGAAGTTACCTCGGCACCTTCCCTGTTCCACCGCAGCACGCTTTCATCATCTCCATAGGACCCGGCACAGCTGATGAAGGTGTTCTCTCCATTGCATCTGCACCACAGTGCTGTGTCATCACACGGTGGAAGAAAGGTACTGGTCGGGCTGGCACATTGGTGACACCAGGCAATATTGGAGAAACTCCCACAGGTCAATAAGGCACAAGGAGAACATAGGAGTTCCTAGATCTATAGAAAGCCACAGCCCTACCATTACAAAATTGTGAGGTCCTTTAAAATTTTGTCGCTGACATTTTTTTTATTGTCATAAAAATGTCAAACTTTTTTACCTCATTTTATAAACTTTCAATTTTAATATTTAAATAATAAGGGAAAATAAATAAAATCTCCCAAGCATAACAAAGACATCCTTTTGTCAAGATGTTCTCTTGGACAGTTTTCATTTCTGCTCTGCAACACCAGTTTCAATATTAGCTGTTGGACTGTATGCCTGAATTGGGAACAATGGCAGCTGTTGCTGAACCTCTTATATAACCTGGTCTAGCAACCAAGTCTATTCTGGTGAACTCGAGATTTTTAAAAATAAGCAAAAGACTTGAGGACTAAAAGATATTTTGGGAGGATTTTTTCTTTTTCAGTTTAAATGAGATCTATAAATGCAATGAAACTTTTCTATTTTATAAATTGTCCCCAAATAAAACTTTTGCTTTCAGAAATGAAAGGTGCACAGGAGACCTTCAGAAGAAGGAATTGAGGCCATGCTGTTATCCTGCTACTGGATGAAAATTCCTTTTATGGAGATAGGCACAAATCAAGAAGGTCTGATTTTTTTATAAAAGGCTCATTATTTACCAGTTGAATATTTTAATGGTAAAAATGAGTGGATCAATTCAACAGTGGAGACCTGCAGAGAGATGTTGGGTCCAAAGTGACAACTCCAGGAAGAGCCCACACAGAGACTACAGCAGCCATGTTAGAAATAGTTTTGCAGCTGCTGGTTCAGAAGAGTCAGTGGATGTGCCCAACTTTATAAAGAAAAACCTTATTGAAATGGTGATACAAAGGCAGAAACTATTCCAGAAAGGATCTTTAAAGCATCATCATATCCACACTGGGTATTAAATGCCTCAATTACGGAATGAAAGTCTCAACAAGATGCAAATAGAATATTCTCTTCGTGTTTTAAAAACACACAGTGTTCTTTATTCAATTTTGAAATGAAAAACAAATATATTTAGTGTAAATTAAATAGAAAAATCCTACAATAACCATTTCCTATTTGCCAATTATGAAGCCATAATAAGCCATATATAAAATACATCACAACAGATCTGTTATAAACTGTATTTACATACTTTGGGGGAATTACATAATTTTGGCCAAATGTCTTCAGACTGAACCATAGCAATACAAAGTGTAAGTAATCCTGTGTACAGGAGGTTAGTGTAGGAGCACATTGTTACTTCAATGTTTAAAAAAATCCCTTCAATATGTTCAGTTTGAGTCATCATCAAACCTGCGGGCAGACTTACCATCTCGCGGTGCAAGAATCCTACGCTGCCTGATTTCCTCAGTAGTTGCAGCTTAAATTGCCAACTTACAGAGGTTTGATGGTGACGTGCTGGTTGTACTGAATATAGCTACATCAATAAATTGTCAATTTCTTTGTTGTTCCCACATTTCACTGCCTCCTTCCTCAGTAGGAGAAAATGTGCTTTTGAATTCCATATATTTTCCTGAGGATGGTGGAGTTAAACTATTGGGACAATAAAAACTTGGTTCATGTAAGACTGTATCAATAGAGATTTGGGTTGAACCACCACCAATTCAACTGCGATGCCAGGGAGAAAATTGGCAATCTCCAAAATAAAATCTTGTTTGATATCAACCATGCTAAACAAAAAAACCTTTTAAAAATGCCACCAATTAGAATTCCCAAACTATGAAGATTAGAACCCACTGGCAAAGAACCACTCATCAATTGATGGGCCTACACTGGCTGAGCAACTTTGATGTTAATCTGTGTCATAAAACAATTATCTGTGTTCTACCACCCTGATGTTCGGCCTGCCTCGCCATTCTAACATTTCATCAAATTGGAAACTTACTGCGCCGGCACCAGGCAGCGGACAGGCAGGTCGGAGATCTTCACGCGCGCCTGCAGCACCAGCTCCCAGCTGTACGGCAGCTCCGAACTGCCCAGCGACAGTGTGCTGGCGGTCTCCTGCGCCCCCGGGCTGGACTCCCGGCTCAGCTGCTCCAGGAGACTTTCCCACAGCCCGCCGCCGTTGGAAACGGGGGTCTCGTCCTCCATGTAAGCCACGAAGACGTCGTCGTACTCGAAGTTGTCACTGCTGTCCTGGCTGTGCCAGCGCCGGCTGGCGGGGGAGTCCGGAGAGGTCTGCAGGTCGGAGAGCGACGAGGCGCGGCGGCTGGTGAAGGCCAGTTGGTAGCACGGTATGGCGTTGGCAGGAGGGCGGGAGGCCGCCGTGACTGGAGAACTCTGGCGTCGGCTGGGCGTGGAGGTGGTGTAGTAGCCGCTGTCGTTGCGCTCCCGGGGCTCCCCACCGTCCTGCCGGCACAGCACCGAGCTGATTGGTCAAACATTCCGCCACTAACTGAAGCAAGGTCTAAATAACGTTTCTGAACCAAGGATACGATTTTAGGTTGCACAGGGAAAAAAACAGCATCTCGCCAGTGGTTCCACCCCGCTCTCCCTAGTCAACTTCTATATTTGCCTACTACATTTGAAAGTATAAAAGCTTGCTTTGCGTCACCGGGATTTCTTGTTAAAGGTATTATGGGTTGTGGGTAAAGGTGCTCTCAAGAATTTTAATTATTTTAAACGCTATATTTTTAAAACTTCCTACTGCAATGAGAAAATATTGGAAGTGTCTGCTCAACTGTCAGAGAAGAGGAGAGTGTGGCGACCCAACAGTTACCTCTACTGTGCTGCCGGCACTTGATGGGACGTTATTGAGTGGCTGGCCACGGCAAGAGCGCGTGGTTTAATTCACCAAAGTTTATCCCTTGCCCCCCACTGAGGGTTCTCCATCTTGAAAGTGCCGCAAGAATGACCAGAACATGGGGTTTCATCAAACAATTCTTGTTTAAAAGGCGACGTGTGTACCAGGTGTTTGAAAGCACTTTACAAAATTAAAGTTTCAAAATAAATCAAATTAGTAGAAATGTCTCCCCGATAATAAAGTTATTGCCGACCTTGGCGGGCGAGGCGCCCAGTGGCCGGATCTCGTATGCCAGCAGGCAGCCGTCGCCGCGGCCTACGAGTACCGAGTCCTCCAGGGGCAGGATCGCCGTGATCCGTGCCGGGCTGTTGTCCTCCTCCTGGACAATTAGGCAAAGTTCCTGACATGTTGAAAACGTTCAAATTTGTGTCAGCTACAAAACCTCAGTCAAAACCTGTGTTAGAAGCCCAAACAGTGTGGGATGTGAACCTGTGTCTCCTGTCTGGATCTCAATTGCTCGTGTGCGCCAGGTTCAGGACGTTTCCAATGGGTGTGCCAACTCGGACACTTTATCCCAAATCGCCATTTCGACCCAAAGATAGCGCAGGAATTTACCGACAATCTGGGAGAAATGTTCCTTTTGTTGGAATCCTGGTTGAATGAAACACTACACACCCTGGACCAGATGAGCCTTTGTTGTTCTGGAGCTGCTAGCTCCGTCTGTCGCCAACAACGGAGAAAATATTTCCAGCCGAGAGAAGCACATCACTCACCGCGGTGGCGAGTTAATTCCGAGGGGCGCTTCCACCAAATGATAAAAAATAACCGAAAATAACTGCAAGGAAAACAAATTGCCCCAGTCCGGTATATAATGGACCTCGAGTGAAAAATTCGCGGCTCTTAACCAACGGGGTAAAAATAATGAAAATGAATCTTTATTGGTTTTGTGTGCCGCCGTTGTTAAAAAATGGAGGGAATATGGCGGACATTAATCTGGCGCCAGCGTCTGCTGGATTGTTTGAGGCTTTAAAATGGTTGTTAGTGTACCACTGTTGTCAGGTGTTGTCAAGAAGAAAAAACGAGGAAAAAAGTCGAGCACGTCCTCTGGTTGTTTTTATCAATTAGGATTTAATTGCCATCTGGCCGTCCCATTGTCCCCTCCATTCTCCGGGTTCTAATCAAAACGAACTCAACATCAAACGTCGCCAGGTGGAGCTTGGTTACGACAAGATTGCACAACCGCGCCCCGCCTGACCGAAGCCTTTTGAATTCCATATGATTTTTCTTAACTATTTATTGATCAATTTCTTCTAAATATTTTTAGATTCTAATATAAAACCGACGACCCATTATGACCACCGAGAGTTAGTTACCCGCGAGGCCAGCCCCGAGACGTCGAACTGCAGTTTGCAGGTGAGGGAACCGAGGCACCAGAGCTGCAGCATGGTGGAGCCCCGCAGCGTGAGCCACAGCCCCTGATCGCCCACCACGGCCAGCGACACCAAGTCCAGCCCGCTGGAGGAGGCCTGGAACTGGTCCTCTGTGTCCAGGGTCCTGCGGCCACAGCCAGCCGGTGAGAGAGGGGGCGCGGGGAGCGCGGGCGGGCGGGCACTCACTGGGCGTTGATGGCCACCACCTTGTTGCCGCAGGCACACCAGATCCTGCCGCGGGCCGTCGCCACCGCCGTCACCGGGCCCGAGCCCACCGGGATGTACAGCACGTGCTCCTGCTCCTGACACACCAGCATTGCTCGACCTATCGGTATTGATGAACCTTTCTTTATTTCGTTGTTATAAACAGAGTCGTCGAAATAAATAAAGGTTGAGATGACAGCCTGGTTTATAAGTCCTTACTTGTGTCCACCTTACCCTGTAATAAATACACAGACGATATAAGGCAATAAGCCTAAACATCAGTATTAAGTTGGCAGAACCCCGGGAAGGTGATGAGCCAGGCCCTCCATTTTTTCCTCGCGCAGTTGTTAGTTCCCGCATGAAGTCAACCCATTCTAACCTAGAGCCAACAATCGACCACCACCGACGTGGTCATTGAAGGCTGTCAAGAACTGAAAGATATTTTGGTCATTTGGCTACTTATACTGTGGCTAGCAGAGTGGCCGCACCTCAGATATGCTACGTCCATCAGTGATGTACTGTCTGTACCCAGCGTGGGACCTCGGTCTTTATGGGACGGCACGGGGAATGTAATTTACATGTGGGGAACATATATCGAAGAGCTTTATTTAAAAATTTGATAAACAGAAGTGTATTTTGTAGGTAATAAAAAAATATTTTACATTTGGTCGATTCACAGGAACATAGCAAAAAGTGCTCTTTTCATTAAACATTAAAAGAACAAAAGCTTTGCTGCGACAAAGACCTACGGCTGTCCAAAGCCATCGATCGAGCCGTCATTTGGAGGTTTATTTCTGACAGGTCTCACCTCGATGACGGCGAGGGTGCCGTTGCCCAGTCCCGCCAGGACCTGCGCGGACAGGTGCCCCAGGCTCCACACCGCGGCAGTGACGCGCACCTCCCACACCGCCTTCCTGAAAACACCGGTCAACACCAAACTTGGAAAACATTCTGAAGTATGCAGCTAGCGTCTGATCCACGGGAGTGGACGCCTGGCTGAGTGTTGAGTCTGGATGAAATCCAATGCGTAAAATTCTCCAAAACGTGGAGTCTAAGAAGGTAAATTGCTCGACAACACATCCCGAAAGCCAGCTTTACCGTGGGAGGACGTCACAGAAGCCAACGTCGCTTTATTCCATCCATCAACGTCTTGCGGCCAAAAAAATTGTCTAGATTGTTTTCAAGACTTGAGGGACGCGCCGCGCTCAACCTCGCTGGATCCCACCCCTTACAAACTTTGATGGCTCCCTCGGGTACCGCCCCTTCAATTGGTTTACAGTTTAAAACTTCCCTTATTTCTACAGAAATTATTTCTAAGAGCTTTGTTCAACTCTAGGATTTTATCAATGAGACCCCTGCGCAAGTTTTGTTAAATTTCACTTAGTCAAAACCCGCGATTAATTTTGGCCCCACCAACCCGCCGGTTCAACACACGATGTTGGGGAGAAGTTCGAACGAGTTTTGATACGATCGTCTGAGAAGCTAAAACAAAAGGACGTGAAGTAACAACTCCAAGATGTCGGAGAATATTTTGGGAAAGTCCAGGAGTAACTGGGATCATTTAACGCATCCTTTGGACGTCACAATACAATGTTGCAACCCTTTGTTTGCGTCATCAGTGAACGAACATTCTGTGTGTTACATTGCCGTTCTGACACATAAATGGTTTGGTGGCCAACACGTCCGTCGTTTTGTCCCCGAGCCACGACGCCGGCTTCTGTGGCGCCTTGGAACAAACGGCTTTGATTGAGATTCTTTAAAACCTTTCTTACCTTCCTGGCGGCAATAAGTTGAACCTTGCTATCGGTACACAAGTTTTGTATTTGAAGATAATTTAGAGAAAATGTCTGAGTGTAATTGTTATCATAGAATTTGAACAATGGGAAGTTACATCAGGTGCTGGTAGCTTGGCAGTCATACGACGCGAATATAAGCGTCTGTGAAACAATCCCAGGGTCTAACTGAATACATAACATCGGGGAAGGTTGGAGGTCGTCGAAGAAATGGTCCAAAATTTTCCCTATAGAAAAAGTGAGCCGACATTTAGACCGTGAGAACAAGGTACGAAGGAGAAATTGAGATTAAATATAAGACTTGATGGAAGAATGACGCGCCTCTCCGTGTTAAATCACCCGGCTGTTGACTATCTCGCTCATTGTTGCCCGCAGGTAGAACAGCAAGTGAACCAACCAGTGAGTTACATCCAAGCTGACCTGGAGCGAGTGCTGTAGGCGTGCACGAACTGCGCCAGTGTTCCGAGCAGCATGACGTCATCCGACAGGGCGTGCATGCACACGACGCGGGAGTCCAGCTGCGCACACGTCACGTGAGGATCCAAGTTTGTGCGGATGTCAAACAAAGCCAGCGTTTGTAAAAAGGAAGTCCACTCACCTCGATGTTGAGACGGTACATGACGTTGTCCTCGCAGTTGACCCTCGTGAGGTGAGACTGGCTGTCGTCCGTGTGACAGAGCCACAGCTTGTCTGGACGCACACGGCCATTAATTAAACAATCATTGTGACTAACCCCGGTAACAACGAGGCCTCATCTCGATGCAGCTAAAATATTCCAATTAAAGTAGCTCGCTGTAGACTTCAGAGTGGCGCTAGTCCGCCATAGACATGGAGCTGGTGACGTGTGAGGGCCACAGCAGGGCATCCATCTGTCCACTGAGGTTTACGTTGTGAGTCAACCGCGCAGCGGACCAATCGGACTTTGTTCTAGAATTCCAGTTAGATGCGGTAATTGTGAACAATTGGTCCGTTGAGGTTTGTGGCCTGCTGTGGACCTCACATGTCCCCTGCTCCATGTTTGTGGCCTTCTGTGGCTCTCACATGTCTTTTGCTCCATGTTTGTGGCCCTCACATGTCTTCTGCTCCATGTTTGTGGCCCTCACATGTCCCCTGCTCTATGTTTGTGGCCTTCTGTGGCTCTCACATGTCTTTTGCTCTATGTTTGTGGCCCTCACATGTCTCCTGCTCCATGTTTGTGGCCTTCTGTGGCTCTCACATGTTCCCTGCTCCATGTCTGTGGCCTTCTGTGGCTTTCACATGTTCCCTGCTCCATGTCTGTGGCCTTCTGTGGCTTTCACATGTTCCCTGCTCCATTTTTGTGGCCCTCACATGTTTCCTGCCTCGTGTTTGTGGCCTTCTGTGGCTCTCACATGTCTGCGGCGCCACTACACTCCTATCCCCGGAGACCATCAAATATTGACGAGGCAATTAGCCGACTTGGAGAGGAACATTTCACCAGCCAACAAATGTTGATCCCGTGAGGGAAACTGTTACTTCTAGAGTTTGGACATCCTGCACGACTGGTACTCACTTGAGTCGTAGCCCGCAGCGCACTCGACGTCGAGGGAAGGTCTACGGCCGGGCGGGGAGGGCTGGACACAACAACGTCCGCTCCAGAACTTCTCGGAGGTTGACAAGAGCCGCTCAGCCTCACAGTGTCAGGACAAACTATGAGCCGCCGTCCACACACAGAGTTTACTGGCGCCAATATTTCATTTATACGGGATATTTGTTCGAGGTAAATCCGTATAACGATGTTGTAAGTTCAGGCTTCCAGAATATGGATGAAAGCCGTTGCAACAACGTTGAACAGAGAGTTGTGTGAACTGACTAAGCTAGCGGACAACATCCGCGGAGACCCGAACGCATTTATGGCCATCAATAAACATAAAATATGCTAATGAAAAATCTGTAAAAATATATAAATACTAGACGAATGACCCGGCTTCGCCCGAGAATTCCCCCGAGTGCAATTTCCTTCATACTGAAAGTACATCAATAATAAATAGTAGAAGTGCCATAGAATAGCAATACAGAAGTAACACATAAACCACAGGCAAAAAGTGTGTGTGATGGCAAAAATTGTATTATATTAGTGTTTAGGTATTTGATTTAATTATTTTTTGCAATCCATTTAGTTGTTTCAAAATCAATATAGTTTGAATAGATGGCAGCTTTTCCACCCAACCCCCGAGGTACCCGCCCCAGCGCATTAACCCTTGAAATTGCCTGAGTTGAGTGAGTGACTGCGATGGATCTTGACTGCAATGCCCATCTTCTCAGTAAGAATAAGAAAAAATAGGTTTATGAAAAAAATTAATCCAAAATACTGGTATGTAAATATTTGTCTGTAAAAAATAAAAGAGCACATGGAAATTAGGCAAACATGCGTTTGCTAATGACTGCAACTGCATTTTACCCGATTTTTCTTTTTTTTAATAAGATTAAAAAAACAAAGGCCAGAACAAAAATTGATAAAAAATACGAAAGCCATTATTTACATAAAGTAACACTAATTTTGTAAAACGACATTTGAAAACCATCCCGCAAGTGTTTATTTTCAACGAAAAATCAAAATTTATTTCAAGGAGAAATAACGATTATTTCTAACCTTTGGGATGAGGTATGAAAGGGTGAATTGTGAAGAGTAATGATAAACGGAAAAATAAAAGTGTCCAGGGATGGGAATTTCATCCTTTCATACCTCATCCCTAAGGTTTGAAATAATCGTTATTTCTCCTTGAAATAAATTTCAATTTTTCGTTGAAAAGAAACACATGCGGGATGGTTTTCAAATGTCGTTTTACAATCACAAGCCGCATTATATTAACACTAATTTTGTAAAGTTTTTTTAAAATTGCATTGTATGCACTTACCGTAACTTAGTAATATAAATTTCTCTCATTACTCAATACTTTTGTAAAAAAAAGTAACACTCGTATAAAAATATATTTCAAAAAAAAGTACGCAAGCAACTTGAAAAAAAATGCAGAACGCTCATTGGTCGCTTAATTGGCATGGTGTTGTTACTTCGTTTCGTATTTACTCCGCATAAAAAAAAGTTCTTCAAATGAAAAAAAAAAATAATAATAGCCAAAAATACTAATCGAAATGTAGCCAAAAATTTTCTTCAGGTTTATAAAAAGCGACATGCAAAATTTGGTACCAATTGGTTCAGTAGTTTTTGAGTTTATCGCGAAACAGACAGACATTGACTTTTATCTATAAAAAGAAAGATATATTAAAACAAAAAAAGACATATCCTGACCGCGCTCACGTGAGATGGCAGAGCGCCATCTAGCGGAACCAAAATAAACTAAACCTTGTGAGCGCGGTCAGGATATACATTTTTTGTTTTAATATCTACACCTGACTTTTTTCTATTATATATATATGTGTGTGTGTGTGTGACGCGCGCGTGTGTGTGTGCCAAAGAGAGGCTATCCGATCCCTTTCGTCAGAAGACAGTTCCAGACTTCAATCTACCTCGAGGTCCCAGGTCTGCCGGCGTCCCTTCAAGGCGCGGTAGTAGCAGGCTTGGCGGGTGGCGATGGCTTGGCGCCGCGGGAACGGCCGCAGCTCCTCGAAGGCCGTCTGGAGCGGAGGCCGTCAGTCCGAGGCCAGACACCCTGTCTGGACAACCTACCTGGACCAGGGCGTCCACGTCGGCACAAGTCTTGGCCACCGTCTTGAGCTGACGCATGATGGAGACAGTGTCGTGCCGCGCTAGCAGGGAGTCTTGGTGCATCTTCAACACGGCCAGGGAGAACCGGAACAGAACCTTGGGTCCTTCTAGCAGGAAGCAGTCCCAGATCCGCAGTAGAGTCTGCAGCAAAATTACAACTTAGGCGCGGAAGAATTGGGTGGAGAAAACTGCCCTTTCTGGTGGGGGGGGGGAGTTGAATCCATCATCAACTTCAGCATTCACAAAGTTTCCAATTAACAAAGATTCCTGCGATAAGAAAACTTCGCGCACGGCGAAGAAACTGACGACCAGTCGGCTCGGCGGACAATTTAATATGGCTATCGATCGTAGCTGACATTACTTGGCGCAATTGGAAATTAAATTTAAATTTCAGATTTGTTCCGATTTGTGATTGGGGACAACTTTTTCTCCCTGGGAGATCTCGTCTTTTCATTTTTATATTAAATTTATCAAAAGGCTCTCTCTGAGGCATTCCCGCGACAAGCTCGGCCACATTGTACGCGGTCAAGAGACATCCGTCTCTCCCTGCGAGCGGTAGGTAAGCCACCGCCGGATGGCGGGGACTTGACGGATTGGCGGAAGGATTAGAGGCGGGGAGCGACAACACTTGGGCAAGTGTCGACCGTATCGGTTTTCGTTGAAAAATAATCCTAAGTTCGCGCCGAATAATTTTAAACTTGGTTGTTCTTGGAGCTTTCTCACCCGGGGCGTCAAACACGGTGAAAATTATTTCTTCTTAATGTCGCCGTGTGTGGGCCATACAAGTCAACGTAGTTCTGGAGTTGGCGTCGACATCTTGTCAAGATCTATTTCTGAGGCAAGTATCTGCTATTTCTCTGCTCAATGCATCCACTGAGAAAAAAAAAAAAAAAACATCGCACGCTGATTGGCTGTTTAAGGTCACGTCTAGTAGAGAACCAATCAGCGGGCGAATACAACGGACACCATATATTAAAGTATATGTAAAACATCACGTGGCCGGCCAGCTTCAGGGTGCTAGCAAAGGACACAACACAATCGACGCGGTGTAGAGAAACAAAATCAATAAAATTAAAAGGTGCCAGCACGGGGCAAAAACCCCACTCCTCCAATGAAAACATTTTTTTATCCAACCTAAGTTTGGCAACAGTGTTGTTTTAGAGGGAGTGTTTTTTTTTTTTTTTTTTTTTTTTTGGGAATCGATTTTTGTGTGTGGCCGTGTAACTTATCTTTGTTTTGTCCACAAACTCTGGCGCTGGGCGATAGCACTGGATCGGGGGAAAACTGACACAGGAGGGAATTGTTTTGAAATATAAACCCCCCGATATATTTGAAACAACACGTACACAAGTACGTGAAACGTGTACGTTACGTGTACTTGTACATGATACTTGTACGTGAAATGTGCACCGTGATGAGGTCCCGAGTTCTCGAACTTTATAATTGCTGGTTCCAGGGAGGAGCTACCAACACGTGTCTCCCACCACCGGATCTTCCATAAAAAAAATAAGATCTCTCTGAAGCTGACCTCCCTGTGGTCCACTGTCCAGGCTGTATTGGTCGCCGCGGAGTCAGCACGACACAAGAAGACTAAGCAAATCCATTAGGCCTTCGATAAAGTTTGTGCCTTCGTTTCAGAGAGTTCCTTGAGAGCCGGCGCTAAAAATCCCATCTCGCACCCTGGCGTTGTTCTCAGCAGCAAGCTGACGGCGCGCCATTCTGTCAGGTTGAGGGAAATGTTTACAAAAAGGTCCAGTGCCACAGCATTGAATATAAATTTACATATTTCAGTTTCGCGAATGAAAAAATAAATTAAAAAAGGAATTTCAATCAATCAAACTCTGCCCAATCCGATGTTTTTTCTTGGCTAATTTTGGAAACAAGCCAAGCATTACTAGGCAAGTTCAACTCCCAGTAGTGGCCGACAATGTCACCGACATGTTTCCACAGTGAAACAAAGTTTGTTCAACGACCCCCAGGTCCGGAACCGATCCCGGAAACCCGGAAGTAGATCAGTAGGGTAGCCCAACGCTCCCCGGAAGGTTGGGTTAGGGGGTTAGGGGGCGTCAGCAGTTACGTAACGGAAGCATCTGCCAAAAATGGGTTACGGTCCCCTAAGAAGCATCATCTTTCTTTAATAGTCGAGGGACCGAATTAGGTCCCGTTTGGCTCGGCCATCTGGCGCGACGCGTGGCTCGAGGCCACGTGCCGCAAGGAAAGTTCAACCATCGGGCGCTCCCAAAGGAAGTTTGTCTACTGCCCCGCTCAGATGTCCCCGGTCTGGATTCTGTCGAGTCTGATCGCTGTCATGCTTACAAATCGATAATGCGTACCCAGGTACAATACCTCGGTGTTCGCCTGTTGGTACCACATGTGTACCCAGGTACAATACCTCGGTGTTGGTACCACATGTGTACCTAGGTACAATACCTCGGTGTTCGCCTGTTGGTACCACATGTGTACCTAGGTACAATACCTCGGTGTTGGTACCACATGTGTACCCAGGTGCAATACCTCGGTGTTGGTACCACATGTGTACCCAGGTGCAATACCTCGGTGTTGGTACCACATGTGTACCCAGGTACAATACCTCGGTGTTGGTACCACATGTGTACCTAGGTACAATACCTCGGTGTTCGCCTGTTGGTACCACATGTATACCCAGGTACAATACCTCGGTGTTGGTACCACATGTGTACCCAGGTACAATACCTCGGTGTTGGTACCACATGTGTACCTAGGTACAATACCTCGGTGTTGGTACCACATGTGTACCCAGGTACAATACCTCGGTGTTGGTACCACATGTGTACCCAGGTACAATACCTCGGTGTTGGTACCACATGTATACCCAGGTACAATACCTCGGTGTTGGTACCACATGTGTACCCAGGTACAATACCTCGGTGTTGGTACCACATGTGTACCTAGGTGGAATACCTCGGTGTTGGTACCACATGTGTACCTAGGTACAATACCTCGGTGTTGGTACCTCATGTGTACCCAGGTACAATACCTCGGTGTTGGTACCACATGTGTACCCAGGTACAATACCTCGGTGTTGGTACCACATGTGTACCTAGGTGGAATACCTCGGTGTTGGTACCACATGTGTACCCAGGTACAATACCTCGGTGTTGGTACCACATGTGTACCCAGGTACAATACCTCGGTGTTGGTACCACATGTGTACCCAGGTACAATACCTCGGTGTTGGTACCACATGTGTACCCAGGTACAATACCTCGGTGTTGGTACCACATGTGTACCCAGGTACAATACCTCGGTGTTGGTACCACATGTGTACCCAGGTACAATACCTCGGTGTTGGTACCACATGTGTACCCAGGTACAATACCTCGGTGTTGGTACCACATGTGTACCCAGGTACAATATCTCGGTGTTGGTACCACATGCTAGAAGGGAAATTTAAAACGAAGAACTCTCGAGAACGAACCGTTCGATAAAGGAAGCTCATTCTAACAAAAGTTTCCAATGGACGACCCTGGCGATGACCCCAGTCGATGTATGGCAGAGGAATTACACCATCGAGCAGTTCAAGTCCAATATGCAGAACACCGTGGCTGGCGACCGAGGGAAGTCTCGAGGAAAAGCCTATTATGGAAATCCGAAGAAATTTATTTAATTTGGCGTCCAATTTCGCCCTCTCGGAGGAGAGTTTTATTTCAATTTGGTTTTTGTTGCTGAGATTGTAGACAGGCGATGATCTGTTTCTCCGTAGTCTTGCTGTGGCCGCCATAGCGTTTGAGAACAAATTTCATCGGAAACTTGTGACTTCACAAGTTAACGTGACAGAATGGAAAGTTGGGAAAGATATTTCAACAAGTTTCTTCTAGACCGTGTGTTTATACGGGGAACAGCCGAGTGTACAAAGGGAGGACAACCGTGTGAGAACGGGTTGTACACGGGAACAGCCGAGTGTACAAAGGGAGGACAACCGTGTGAGAACGGGTTGTACACGGGAACAGCCGAGTGTACAAAGGGAGGACAACCGTGTGAGAACGGGTTGTACACGGGAACAGCCGAGTGTACAAAGGGAGGACAACCGTGTGAGAACGGGTTGTACACGGGAACAGCCGAGTGTACAAAGGGAGGACAACCGTGTGAGAACGGGTTGTACACGAGGAACAGCCGAGTGTACAAAGGGAGGACAACCGTGTGAGAACGGGTTGTACACGGGAACAGCCGAGTGTACAAAGGGAGGACAACCGTGTGAGAACGGGTTGTACACGGGGAACAGCCGAGTGTACAAAGGGAGGACAACCGTGTGAGAACGGGTTGTACACGGGAACAGCCGAGTGTACAAAGGGAGGACAACCGTGTGAGAACGGGTTGTACACGGGAACAGCCGAGTGTACAAAGGGAGGACAACCGTGTGAGAACGGGTTGTACACGAGGAACAGCCGAGTGTACAAAGGGAGGACAACCGTGTGAGAACGGGTTGTACACGGGAACAGCCGAGTGTACAAAGGGAGGACAACCGTGTGAGAACGGGTTGTACACGGGAACAGCCGAGTGTACAAAGGGAGGACAACCGTGTGAGAACGGGTTGTACACGGGAACAGCCGAGTGTACAAAGGGAGGACAACCGTGTGAGAACGGGTTGTACACGGGAACAGCCGAGTGTACAAAGGGAGGACAACCGTGTGAGAACGGGTTGTACACGGGAACAGCCGAGTGTACAAAGGGAGGACAACCGTGTGAGAACGGGTTGTACACGGGAACATCCGAGTGTACAAAGGGAGGACAACCGTGTGAGAACGGGTTGTACACGGGAACAGCCGAGTGTACAAAGGGAGGACAACCGTGTGAGAACGGGTTGTACACGGGGAACAGCCGAGTGTACAAAGGGAGGACAACCGTGTGAGAACGGGAACAGCCGAGTGTACAAAGGGAGGACAACCGTGTGAGAACGGGTTGTACACGGGAACAGCCGAGTGTACAAAGGGAGGACAACCGTGTGAGAACGGGTTGTACACTGGGAACAGCCGAGTGTACAAAGGGAGGACAACCGTGTGAGAACGGGTTGTACACGGGAACAGCCGAGTGTACAAAGGGAGGACAACCGTGTGAGAACGGGTTGTACACGGGAACATCCGAGTGTACAAAGGGAGGACAACCGTGTGAGAACGGGTTGTACACGGGAACAGCCGAGTGTACAAAGGGAGGACAACCGTGTGAGAACGGGTTGTACACGGGAACAGCCGAGTGTACAAAGGGAGGACAACCGTGTGAGAACGGGTTGTACACGGGAACAGCCGAGTGTACAAAGGGAGGACAACCGTGTGAGAACGGGTTGTACACGGGAACAGCCGAGTGTACAAAGGGAGGACAACCGTGTGAGAACGGGTTGTAAACGGGAACAGCCGAGTGTAAAAAGGGAGGACAACCGTGTGAGAACGGGTTGTACACGGGAACATCCGAGTGTACAAAGGGAGGACAACCGTGTGAGAACGGGTTGTAAACGGGAACAGCCGAGTGTAAAAAGGGAGGACAACCGTGTGAGAACGGGTTGTACACGGGGAACATCCGAGTGTACAAAGGGAGGACAACCGTGTGAGAACGGGTTGTACACGGGAACAGCCGAGTGTACAAAGGGAGGACAACCGTGTGAGAACGGGAACAGCCGAGTGTACAAAGGGAGGACAACCGTGTGAGAACGGGAACAGCCGAGTGTACAAAGGAGGACAACCGTGTGAGAACGGGAACAGCCGAGTGTACAAAGGGAGGACAACCGTGTGAGAACGGGTTGTACACGGGAACATCCGAGTGTACAAAGGGAGGACAACCGTGTGAGAACGGGTTGTACACGGGAACAGCCGAGTGTACAAAGGGAGGACAACCGTGTGAGAACGGGTTGTACACGGGGAACAGCCGAGTGTACAAAGGGAGGACAACCGTGTGAGAACGGGTTGTACACGGGAACAGCCGAGTGTACAAAGGGAGGACAACCGTGTGAGAACGGGTTGTACACGGGAACAGCCGAGTGTACAAAGGGAGGACAACCGTGTGAGAACGGGTTGTACACGGGAACAGCCGAGTGTACAAAGGGAGGACAACCGTGTGAGAACGGGTTGTACACGGGAACAGCCGAGTGTACAAAGGGAGGACAACCGTGTGAGAACGGGTTGTACACGGGGAACAGCCGAGTGTACAAAGGGAGGACAACCGTGTGAGAACGGGTTGTACACGGGGAACAGCCGAGTGTACAAAGAGAGGACAACCGTGTGAGAACGGGTTGTACACGGGAACAGCCGAGTGTACAAAGGGAGGACAACCGTGTGAGAACGGGTTGTACACGGGAACAGCCGAGTGTACAAAGGGAGGACAACCGTGTGAGAACGGGTTGTACACGGGGAACAGCCGAGTGTACAAAGGGAGGACAACCGTGTGAGAACGGGTTGTACACGGGGAACAGCCGAGTGTACAAAGAGAGGACAACCGTGTGAGAACGGGTTGTACACGGGAACAGCCGAGTGTACAAAGGGAGGACAACCGTGTGAGAACGGGTTGTACACGGGAACAGCCGAGTGTACAAAGGGAGGACAACCGTGTGAGAACGGGTTGTACACGGGAACAGCCGAGTGTACAAAGGGAGGACAACCGTGTGAGAACGGGTTGTACACGGGAACAGCCGAGTGTACAAAGGGAGGACAACCGTGTGAGAACGGGTTGTACACGGGAACAGCCGAGTGTACAAAGGGAGGACAACCGTGTGAGAACGGGTTGTACACGGGGAACAGCCGAGTGTACAAAGGGAGGACAACCGTGTGAGAACGGGTTGTACACGGGAACAGCCGAGTGTACAAAGGGAGGACAACCGTGTGAGAACGGGTTGTACACGGGAACAGCCGAGTGTACAAAGGGAGGACAACCGTGTGAGAACGGGTTGTACACGGGAACAGCCGAATGTACAAAGGGAGAACACCTTTCAATAGTGACAACGCTGGGACAAAACTGTGTTGAAAGGATACCGTGTAGGCCAGAGAGAGAGAGATGCCGAAAGAAGGCTGTTCATCCACTAGCGGCCAATCAATACCGCTGCCGGAGTTAATGAAATCAGGCGACCGTCGCCCCAGGTCCGGGAGGATGTCGCCCGCGAAATTACTCGGCCTTCCTCTTGATTGGCCTCGCACCCAATACCACCTGGTCGATGCCATCTTGGCTCAGCCCGGAATGTAGTCGACAGGGGTGATATTCCTGCCAGAAACTGTCGACGATCTGAGTAGACGAGGGAACTCCAATACATCTCTAACATTCTACCTAGTTGGGACGACTCCCTGCACATATTGTCCCAGTAGTTCCGCAACCAGAATTAAGGCTCAATTTGAAACCTGCATCTGATTTTTTCTCCAATATTTGGGACGAATTCAAAAGGACAGCAGAAGATGACAGAATATTGCCGCTCTCGGACACCTCTGTGTGCCATGGTCCAGCAGAAGAAATAGAAGTCCGCCGCGGTAGCATTCAAACCTATCCTTGGACTACATCGTCCAAAACAAACTTCTGGTCCATAGGAAGTAGAAATTATCGAAATCCGTTTTGTTCTGACCAACCGGCCCTGAAATAACGGAGAAGTCGCTGCCTGATGAAGTCAACGGCCGAAACGATTATCGGCGCAGCGCCCGAGGGCCACCAGCTGCCGCCGCGACGTTCACCCAGATAGAACGGAAGGTCGGCGAGAAGAATTCCCATCTCTACTCGGCAACTTCCTATAAATTACAATGAATAAAATACGTTCTCCAAGTAGGACCGCAAAGACCTGGCAGGAGCCTCTTCTTCGTCTTTTCTTTTGAAGGAGTTTGTTTCTTTTGCTACTTCCGATCACAAAAGGCCTCTAGTGGCTTCTTTCAAGTGCCAGTGGTATTTCTGAGTCGCTCACTGGAGAATGTTCTTAATGTCGTGCACAATGCTTGGAGACAGTGGCGTTGGGAAAGTGTTTTTTTTTTTTTTGGGGGGGGGGGGGGGGATATAGTTTAGAGGAGAGAGAGAAGTCAATACAAGACCGACCGAGGTATCCATGAAAGTTGTACTGTCTCTCCAACCCACTTCCCAAGGTCAGATGTCTTCCTTTCTACAAATTAGAGCGAAGGCGGCCGATAAATTCGAGCATATGCAAATATAAACTTTTTTTATAGCTCTAAATTAAACTTATATAACCGTAAATTTTATTTTAGTGACGATACTTGCCTTTGGATTGGTTTGATATTTTAAATCAGCTTGAAAACAACACTGGTGTACTTCCCGCCGACCAATCAGTAACTGAAGGTGTACTTTGTCGTCAGCCGACGTGGGACCCATCCTTCTGGTTGTCGAAAGGTGGCAGCACTGCGCATGACTCAGGTAGAAAGCGCTGTGAGGCAGAAAAGAGCCAATCATCGGAATAATAAAATGGCGCCATATAAAAAAATTTACACAATTTCACGATTTAAAAACACAACAACAAAACATTTAGGAGATTTAGAATAGTTTAATACACGTTATAAAGGTAAGAGAGAGGACTTTATAAAAATATCTTCTGAACACAAATACATAAACACTCTATTTATTTACATTAGTTACCTAGAGAGAATTATTTGGAATTTTCAGCAAGGCGGCGCTCAATTTTTGGCCGTGCGACCCCAGAGCCAAGTTATAATGCTACGGATGTCTACGCTAATTAAATAGCACTTCCGATTTTTACTTTCTTTGTTCACGCGAGGGTCCTATCACAAAGATCTTCCCCATTTTTTTTTATGGATTGTTTTGCTTTCATTTTGTTATTCCTAAAACTAGTTTTAAGCTCATGGCTATCCAGAATGACTAGAAATCTCATCCGGAGCTGTCGACTAGAGAAGAAACTTCGCCCCCAAACAAATTGAATAAATGACGAAAGGGTTTGAGTCTTCTACTGCGTGGGCGGATCCATCTGGTCGCAGCGCCTCCTCTAGCAGCAATTGTTTTGACTGAAGTCATCCGTCGATATTTGAGTGGGAGATTGCTGACGTGTTTCCGCCATGTCCGCTTCAAGTCACATTCAGGTAATTTATATCGAAGACTCGATAAGAAGCTGGAAATTATTTATTTTGATTATAATTATTACTTACGGATCGGTCATTGAGGTGGAACAAAACATCGAGACACACGGCCGGCCGCTAACCCGCTGGTTAATTACCAGATCCGCGGCTAATTGCCGGCAAACAACCTATTTGCATAGCGTCCGGGGATTGGAAGTAAACACCGCGGCGGGGATCGATGGCGCGGCTGAAGAGTAGCGCAGGAATGTTGTGGCGGTACCTCGTGTGTTTACAGTAGCGCAGGAATGTTGTGGCGGTACCTCGTGTGTTTACAGTAGCGCAGGGATGTTGTGGCGGTACCTCGTGTGTTTACAGTAGCGCAGGGATGTTGTGGCGGTACCCCGTGTTTACAGTAGCGCAGGAATGTTGTGGCGGTACCTCGTGTGTTTACAGTAGCGCAGGGATGTTGTGGCGGTACCCCGTGTGTTTACAGTAGCGCAGGAATGTTGTGGCGGTATCCCGTGTGTTTACAGTAGCGCAGGGATGTTGTGGCGGTACCTCGTGTGTTTACAGTAGCGCAGGAATGTTGTGGCGGTATCCCTGTGTTTACAGTAGCGCAGGAATGTTGTGGCGGTACCCCGTGTGTTTACAGTAGCGCAGGAATGTTGTGGCGGTATCCCGTGTGTTTACAGTAGCGCAGGGATGTTGTGGCGGTACCTCGTGTGTTTACAGTAGCGCAGGAATGTTGTGGCGGTATCCCTGTGTTTACAGTAGCGCAGGAATGTTGTGGCGGTATCCCGTGTGTTTACAGTAGCGCAGGGATGTTGTGGCGGTACCTCGTGTGTTTACAGTAGCGCAGGAATGTTGTGGCGGTACCCCGTGTGTTTACAGTAGCGCAGGGATGTTGTGGCGGTACCTCGTGTGTTTACAGTAGCGCAGGAATGTTGTGGCGGTATCCCGTGTGTTTACAGTAGCGCAGGGATGTTGTGGCGGTACCCCGTGTGTTTACAGTAGCGCAGGAATGTTGTGGCGGTATCCCGTGTGTTTACAGTAGCGCAGGAATGTTGTGGCGGTACCCCGTGTGTTTACAGTAGCGCAGGAATGTTGTGGCGGTATCCCGTGTGTTTACAGTAGCGCAGGAATGTTGTGGCGGTACCCATACATACTATATAGACGAACTATTCTGTCCCAACCTACGTAGCGACACACACAGACCAAACTACGTAGCGACACACAGAGACCAACCTACGTAGCGACACACAGAGACCAACCTACGTAGCGACACACAGAGACCAACCTACGTAGCGACCCACAGAGACCAACCTACGTAGCGACACACAGACCAACCTACGTAGCGACACACACAGACCAACCTACGTAGCGACCCACAGAGACCAACCTACGTAGCGACACACAGACCAACCTACGTAGCGACACACAGAGACCAACCTACGTAGCGACACACACAGACCAACCTACGTAGCGACACACACAGACCAACCAACGTAGCGACACACATACCAACCTACGTAGCGACACACACAGACCAACCTACGTAGCGACACACAGACCAACCTACGTAGCGACACACACAGACCAACCTACGTAGCGACACACAGAGACCAACCTACGTAGCGACACACACATACCAACCTACGTAGCGACACACACAGACCAACCTACGTAGCGACCCACAGAGACCAACCTACGTAGCGACACACAGACCAACTTACGTAGCGACACACACAGACCAACCAACGTAGCGACACACATACCAACCTACGTAGCGACACACAGAGACCAACCTACGTAGCGACCCACAGAGACCAACCTACGTAGCGACACACAGACCAACCTACGTAGCGACACACACAGACCAACCTACGTAGCGACACACAAGACCAACCTACGTAGCGACACACAAGACCAACCTACGTAGCGACCCACAGAGACCAACCTACGTAGCGACACACAGACCAACCTACGTAGCGACACACACAGACCAACCTACGTAGCGACACACAGACCAACCTACGCGGGCCACACCGACCCGGCCTATCGATCCGAAATGACGTGTGGCCTCAAGTGAAGTCCGTCATTAATTTCTCTAACGAGCGGCTGCGACCAATTTACGGACTTTAATGGAAGAGGGCAAAAAGCAGACGATAAATCTACCATATCAACATTGGGTTCATGGATTTTACACATCGCGCTTTTTTAAAAACTCGAATTAATAAACAAACAAAAAGTAAAGAGAGATAAAATAACAAGCAAAAAAGTCCTCATTTCCATAATCTTCTGCTAAGCAAAGATGGCGCGTAATGACCTAGGAAAAATATCGCGGCGGTGGCCATATTTCAGCAGCTGGGATATCTTCCTGAAAGACTTTGTCAACTCTATCAGCTTGTGTGGCCGTCCTTGCTTGTAAATTGGCTAAAAACGGCCCTCCTCACTTATTCTCATCTTAATGATTTCCCCACGCACACGTTTAAAAAAAAGCTCTCTACAATCCCCGTTCCGCATTGTGATGCAATTTGCTTTCCAGCCCAGATCTCTCCAATCAATAAAAACGCCGGGAATTTGAAGAATTTACCAGTTGTTTCCTAATGGAAATTTTGTGTCGGCTCTACCGCTGTCATTAGCGCCGCGATCTTTTTTTTTTTAACGGCGGCGGCGTCGACCTTTGATTGTTTGTTTGGCGGGTGTTTGTTTACACTTGTCGCGACAAACTGTGGAGTGAGTTCCCTAGACAACCGACTTCGGAAGATTGCTACTGTAAGACAGACTCGAATATGTCCGTTTGTACAAAATGGCTGTCTGTCGGCTGACCTCAGAGTGCGGGGATGGACTCGGGGAGAGAGGAACTGCCAAACGACAGCTCGAATAATAAGCCGGAAACCCGACAGTTTTGGACCATTGTGTCTTGGAATATTCAAGGTTAGATAACAGTATGGACATCTAAATGACTTCCCTGTATTTTACACAATTAAATATTTTGATCTAAAGGTTAAACTGGAATTGCTCTCCCAGGAAAACCCTGCAAGTTGATTTCAACAACCCCGCGGAGCAACAACTGATCCAGACGGACGGACGGGGCCACAGCCAATCAAAAATCGATGTGCGCGGAGGAACAAAAAGTTAATCTAAGCCAGATTAGTTCCATCTTCAATTAGCCTAGGTCCCAGAGGTCCGCTGGAATTAATTAGGCTTGGCGGACTTCTCTTGTGCCTGCTGGTGGTGGTACAACCTTGATGGTGCTGCCTGGTACAACCTTGCTGGTGGTACAACCTTGATGGTGCTGTTGGTACAACCTTGCTGGTGGTACAACCTTGATGGTGGTACAACCTTGATGGTGCTGTTGGTACAACCTTGCTGGTGGTACAACCTTGATGGTGGTACAACCTTGATGGTGGTACAACCTTGATGGTGGTACAACCTTGATGGTGGTACAACCTTGATGGTGGTACAACCTTGATGGTGGTACAACCTTGATGGTGCTGTTGGTACAACCTTGCTGGTGGTACAACCTTGATGGTGGTACAACCTTGATGGTGCTGTTGGTACAACCTTGATGGTGGTACAACCTTGATGGTGCTGTTGGTACAACCTTGCTGGTGGTACAACCTTGATGGTGGTACAACCTTGATGGTGCTGTTGGTACAACCTTGATGGTGGTACAACCTTGCTGCCTGGTATAACCTTGCTGCTGGTGCAGGTACAACCTTGCTGCTGGTACAACCTTGCTGCAGGTACAACCTTGCTGCTGGTACAACCTTGCTGCTGGTGCAGGTACAACCTCTTGCTGCTGGTACAACCTTGCTGCTGGTGCAACCTTGCTGCTGGTACAACCTTGCTGCCTGGTATGAAATATTTAAACAAAGAGTATATCTGTCAAGAGTACGAATAGAAGAAAAATTGCGTTAAAAAATATGTTTATAATGTTCACCCGATAGATGGCGCTATGATGTTGACTCGCTCGATCCACTAAATCCTTAATTCAGATTTACATAAGTCCTAGAGGTCCATAGTTGGCTCCAAACACCAATTTACTGTATTCAGGGAATATAAGAACTTCAGTCCAATAATGTCTGGAGATTAAAAAGGTGAAACGCTGGGAGGGTTCACCACTGATGAGCCAAACCCCTCTTTCAATTTTTATTCGTTGCTGGAGATATAAGGGCTGTAAAAATAAATTTCAATTAATTTTTTAGACGAAAAGTAGCGTCATAAAATATGTTTATAATGTTCAACGAATGTTTCTATCTATAAGTGTAGCTGCATGGTTCGCGAAGTAGGTTTCACCAAGGTGGCTGAAAAATTCGTACGAACGTTGCAACACAAACTCAACAAAATGCACAGAAATTACTTTAGAACCTTCATAAATCAATACATTTTTATTTATAAAAAATTATAAGCTTCTAAAGCGGATCTTAGAAAAATAAACGGCATCCCTACGGCTTCCCATCTGTCAATAATAAGAAAAAAAAAAAAAAAGATTTTAAAATCTTAAAAAATTACCCGGCAACATCGCTGTCAAGAGTTCAAATATGTATTTATTTTCCAAATAAAATCCCCCAACTGACATTTATATTGAATTCCCCTCCCGCCATTTGAAAGATGCGCTGTCATTCTCGATGACCTCAGCAAAATTGAAATATGAGGAGAACACCAATCGGAAATACACCAATTTCTTTGGCGGTCAAAATTGAATAAATATATATTTTAGCTATTTAATCATGGGACCACACAAAGTTGAGGGGAAAATTCAATATTTCCTCTCCCGGAGAATTATTTGGGAAGTTGTGCTCCACAGATTTATTTGTGATAGGCTGGGGTACACCGCTACTTCCTTCTATAGCCAACATGGTCTCCCACGAGAACAAACTCCTTCGGTTGAAAGACTCTCCTCGAGACGTGGAATGACCCAGGAGACACCAGATCTCGTACTGTACGAATGATCGATTTATTTCAAAAATTCCTTGCGCTATTTTATTGTCATCCAGGGATATATTTAGACAACTCTCGCTCCCGGACTTTAACGGATTTCTACCGGAGTCACTCGGGTTCTCCAGCCAAGGCTTGGAGTCTCCAGACAAACAACAACATATTTGTTACTTCTCTCTCGCCTAGCAGAAAGGTCGCCGTGGCAGAGAGCCAGTCGATGGGCAACGACGGGAGTTTGAAGCGGAAAACCAAGATCCAGCTAACAAGGTTGAAATCTTTTTTTTTTTTTTTGACGTGACAACGTCTTAAATTAGGTTGTGGCTGGGAGTCACTTATGAAAAAGTGTAACGCCCGGTAACGTTACGATGAGTCATCGAACGAGAGTGCTGCGCGCGCAGCGCTAGAGAATTAGGCGCATTGAATCGGCGCATGCTTGTCTCTGTCTTTGTCTTTCTCGAACGTTCTTGGCGTTGGAAAAACAAGAAAGCGTCATAATACAAGTTCACACGTGTGGTTAAAGTATCGTCAGCTGTGTCTGTAGTGAAAATGTGGAGTGCTTAGATTCGTCATTTACAACAACTACAACAATAAAGGTAAATAATTGTACACTGATATTTCATTATCGTAAACTATGATTGATTGATTAATTGTTAGATTGACACAAAATTTGAGAAACTGAGTTTATAGGTTATGTCATACTATTGATAAATGTTGATAGTGTTAAGTAAATTATTAGTTTAAAATTAATTAATTAATTAATTATTATTTTACAAATTTTAAATAGTTTCAAATTTATTTAGCAAAAATTTGAACCTTCGATCTGAATAAATGTTTTGATTTTCGAATTGATTCTTTAAAATTACAAATATTAAGAAAAAGTGGCAGATATAAGAAAACTTTATTTAAACTGTGTTGAGCAAGAATTTTAACATCTAATTTAAGTAAATGTTTTAATTTTCAACTTCATCATTTACAATTACAAATTTTATTTAATTTCAAATTTATTTAGCAAAAATTTGAACCTTCGATATGAATAAGTGTTTTGATTTTCAAATACCAACGCGGCTGGTGGAGTGGCGATCTATCGTAAATTATCATCGACATCTACGGCGGAAGTGTTCCAAGTTGCGATTACAGACGTAACTCGTGTCATTAAAACCAAGGGTGACATGTGCATGACTGAAGTTACTTGCTTCGCCGCTAATACTAGCTTCAAGTTTATACTCGGTGCTGTATATATTCATCCAGGAGCTAGTATGCAGGATATTGGAATGTTACTATGGCAAGGACTCGGTCCGTACATTCACAACAGCCAGTACGTGCCACCGTTCGTGCAAGTTGATTCTAGTATACCGATTCTTCTGTGTGGTGATTTTAACAAAAACGTAAAGCCTGACAACTCGTTTCTTAAATTCATGAAAAATACGTATAATCTTGATTGCGTATCAAACGTTTCTAAGTCAACTACGTTAAAAGGAACAACTATCGACTTGACTTTCGCAAGACACATTACAGCAGAAACACTTCCTTTCATTTCATATTTCTCCTATCATCGTCCTATCCTCAACAAAATCACTCAAATAGGAATTAGTTAAGTTTAAGTTTACATGTACAATGTTTTAGTAAACAAAATATATTTCTATAGTTAAAATTTGTGCAATTCTTATTTTCATTCAATTCCTTGTTCCTATTGTGCAATTTAATTATATTCATATCAATAAATATTCTACCGTTGTCACGTAAAATCTTCGCCCGTAAAACCGACTTTACAGGCATGTTTGAATCAAACATTTTTTTCAATATGCCGTGGAGGTACATATCCAAAATACGTTAGCTTCACTGTAAGTGCAGCAAGCAGCAGAACGGGGCGGATCAATCGTCACACCCGCCATCTGTCCAACGAGATTCTACATTTGGGACGTTTCAAATAAAGTTAAGACGCAAAAAAAAAAAAAAGGGCACGCGAGGGGTTCCGCAGGGCTCACCACCTGCCTACCTCCCCGATCGAAGCCCCTGCAGGCCTTTAATAAACCCCCTTCTCTCAGATCCAAACAATTTGGGAGAACTTTCTTCTCTTTTATAAAACCAATCTTTCTATATTTAAATTTTTACTTTAAGCTTTCTCTCTCTCTCTCTCTTTTTCCAAACTTTTTATTTTCTTGAGAAGCGTGGAAAAAAGATTGGTGCTGTGTAAAAACTGTTAAGATTATATGGCCATCCATTCTATGGAAACCGTATTTATCCGAATGACTTCCCGAGCGATGTTCGTCCAACTTAACAAATGCTAATTGGTGAAACATGCAGACTTTGCCCGAGTAGATTTCTAACCAAACATATATATAATATACATAATAGAATATATATTGAATTAAAATAGCTATTTTTGAACTATATCACACACAATTAAATTATTCCCAAAATTTTTCTTAACTAGATATCGGTTGTTCTACGTATGTTTCACTTTACTCGGATTGTGAGTATTATTGGTGCATACTTGGATTTTATGTCATTTGGCTTCATATATATGGGCTTTCTTATAACCAGCACGAGTGATGGCGCCGCTACTTCCATCCTTTGTTATAACTAGATTACGGGGCAGTAATTGATATCCAAAATTTTGATTTCACTCTCCCTATACGTATTCTCAGAAAGAAGCGCTACCATATAGGGAAAGCCGCAGCTGGCCAAGTCAATCTCGGCGGACAAAAACTCCCATTTGTATAAATATAGGAGTTTAGATAGATTCTCGTGGACGCGGTTGTCAACTCCTGCCCACGACCCAAACGGAATTTCTCTGCTCTGGACTTAGCCACACTCAGTGCCGCCAATATTGAAACCTAGTTTAAACAGAGGAGGTAAAAAAAAAAAGGCTTTGCAAAATCATTCGTTTTCCTGTTTCTCAAAAGTCACAAAGATGTTGTACGTTTCAATATATACTGAAATTCAGTTGAGAAATCCATCCGTCATAAGAAAATGGAAGATTTTGTAGCCTCGTCATAAAATGGGGAGCTGCTGTTTGGGGCAGAAGTAAGTTACAAGGTAAGGCAGGAGTTACAAGGTAAGGCAGGAGTTACAAGGTAAGGCAGGAGTTACAAGGTAAGGCAGGAGTTACAAGGTAAGGCAGGAGTTACAAGGTAAGGCAGGAGTTACAAGAAAACAGCACTTCGATAGGCAAGGTCAGTGTGTGGAAGCAAACAATTCGCCAAGTTTATGGGAAACAAACATCAGGATGATGGCAAATACGTCAGTCACTCAGATCCCCAAATACGGCCGATCGTGGGCGACCGACCCTCCACCCACTCCCTGTGGGGGCAAGTCGCTCGAAATGGGGGCCGATGGCCACGTCAAATGTTGTGCGATTACGCGTCACCCTTGCGCAAGACAGGAATAATATGCTATGAAGAGTCTTGGCTGGGTGACAAAACACTCTATAGTACCCGACTTACACAACCTCGGAGCATTCCTTGTTACTCTGGTGTGACGTATCCACACAAACATTATGTTGCCTTAACACATCACAGACACACATCAATCTGCCAGAGATAACAGACACACCGATCCATACAGACAGCAGGGGAATAACTTGTGAAGCGTGTAAAATTATGGTTAAAAAAAAGAAAGGTTTTACACTTTGATCAAATAAATTCGCTTGAAATATATAAACACTACTAATGAAAACATCTTTCTTAACACATCGATGTGGGAGGTGGCAGACGCTCTCCCAGGTCACCATTTGATGACTTGGGAAGTTTGGAGAACCTGTGAGCGAATGTTAACAAGGTTCTCATCTATTTCAATGAGACATCAAATGTCCTGAGAGCCGCCCAGGCCCACGATAGATATTCTCGAGTTTGTCTTTCAGCAGCTTATCCTAAAGCCACTCTACATTATCCGTTTGGTTTTATGGTTAAAAGGAAAGTCCCAGAATAAACATCTATTCAAAATACTTTTCAGGATGATTATTTTGCCATTCTTTTTTCTCGTTAAAGGCAAAGTAGTATTTCAAAGATAAAATCATAAGACGTTCAAAGTAATTTTCAAGCCACAGGACAAAGAATTACTCCAATGCAGAGGCCACCTCAAAGATAATCTGAAGAATGAACGAAGTCCTTGAAAGAAGCATGCGGCAGGCAGGAAGGGATCGAGCACACTCCGGTAGCCACAAAGAGGTTTCTCGGACCAAAGAAAGAAGAGCTGCCCCAATTGAGGCAGTCAGGTACAATGTCCTGGCCACGCGGCACATGCCACGCGACAGGCAGGTGCGGGAGCAGATGGCGGCCCGCGCAGCTGCCCTATAATGACCACTTGCTCCCTCTAGGCATCTCCCCACCCGGCAGCAGCAGCTTTTTTCGCCGCGCCAGCCACCTGCTCGCTCGCTCGGACCTCTCGGTGCCAGGGTGGGGCTTGGCCAATTCTATCGCGGGATCCAGTGTCCGGGTGTCAAATTCGACGCCATTCCCCCAATAGTTGGATTTATTGGCCGCAACTGGGTTTCCGCACGGTTACTTATTGCTTCGCTGTTCCAGATTTTCCCCTTTAGAGAGTGTCCCTTTTATCTCTTCAACAAATGACGTGCGGTACTATAATTTGGGAGCTTTTTCCAATGTTGGATTTTTTACTTTTGAGGATGTAGGGACCGCCGTACACCGCCAGGAGATGGATGTCGCAAACTCGCTGAGGTTGCAGGAGCAGGGGTTGCCACACTTGTCTGCGTGTCTCAAATGCCACTGAAGGCTTTTTGTCTATCTGAAGGCACGTTGTCTATCTGAAGGAACGTTGTCTATCTGAAGGAACGTTGTCTATATGAAGGCACGTTGTCTATCTGAAGGTACGTTGTCTATACGAAGAAACGTTGTCTATCTGAAGGAACGTTGTCTATATGAAGGGACGTTGTCTATATGAAGGCACGTTATCAATCTGAAGGGACGTTGTCTATATGAAGGAACGTTGTCTATATGTAGGCACGTTGTCTATCTGAAGGGACGTTGTCTATATGAAGGAACGATGTCTATATGAAGGCACGTTATCTATCTGAAGGAACGTTGTCTATCTGAAGGGACGTTGTCTATATGAAGGAACGTTGTCTATATGTAGGCACGTTGTCTATCTGAAGGGACGTTGTCTATATGAAGGAACGATGTCTATATGAAGGCACGTTATCTATCTGAAGGAACGTTGTCTATATGAAGGGACGTTGTCTATATGAAGGAACGTTGTCTATATGTAGGCACGTTGTCTATCTGAAGGGACGTTGTCTATATGAAGGAACGATGTCTATATGAAGGAACGTTGTCTATCTGAAGGCACGTTGTCTATATGAAGGGATGTTGTCTATATGAAGGAACGATGTCTATATGAAGGCACGTTATCTATCTGAAGGAACGTTGTCTATCTGAAGGGACGTTGTCTATATGAAGGAACGTTGTCTATATGAGGAACGTTGTCTATCTGAAGGGACGTTGTCTATATGAAGGAACGTTGTCTATCTGTAAGGGACGTTGTCTATATGAAGGAACGTTGTCTATCTGAAGGAACGTTGTCTATATGAAGGAACGTTGTCTATCTGAAGGAACGGTGTCTATATGAAGGAAAGTTGTCTATATGAAGGAACGTTGTCTATATGAAGGCACGTTATCTATCTGAAGGGACGTTGTCTATATGAAGGAACGTTGTCTATATGAAGGCAGGTTGTCTATCTGAAGGAACGTTGTCTATATGAAGGAACGTTGTCTATATGAAGGAACGTTGTCTATATGAAGGAACGTTGTCTATATGAAGGAACGTTGTCTATCTGAAGGAACGTTGTCTATATGGAGGCACGTTGTCTATCTGAAGGTACGTTGTCTATATGAAGAAACGTTGTCTATATAAAGGAACGTTGTCTATATGAAGGGACGTTGTCTATCTGAAGGAACGTTATCAATCTGAAGGGACGTTGTCTATATGAAGGAACGTTGTCTATATGTAGGCACGTTGTCTATCTGAAGGGACGTTGTCTATATGAAGGGACGTTGTCTATATGAAGGGACGTTGTCTATATGAAGGAACGTTGTCTATATGTAGGCACGTTGTCTATCTGAAGGCACGTTGTCTATCTGAAGGAACGTTGTCTATATGAAGGCACGTTATCTATCTGAAGGAACGTTGTCTATATGAAGGAACGTTGTCTATCTGAAGGGACGTTGTCTATATGAAGGTACGTTGTCTATATGAAGGAACGTTATCAATCTGAAGGGACGTTGTCTATATGAAGGGACGTTGTCTATATGAAGGTACGTTGTCTATATGAAGGAACGTTGTCTATCTGAAGGGACGTTGTCTATATGAAGGGACGTTGTCTATATGAAGGGACGTTGTCTATATGAAGGAACGTTGTCTATATGAAGGGACGTTGTCTATATGAAGGAACGTTGTCTATATGAAGGGACGTTGTCTATATGAAGACCCGTTGTCTATATGAAGGGACGTTGTCTATCTGAAGGCACGTTATCTGTCTGAAGGCACGTTATCTATATGAAGGAACGTTGTCTATCTGAAGGAACGTTGTCTATATGAAGGGACGTTGTCTATATGAAGGCACGTTGTCTATCTGAAGGGACGTTGTCTATCTGAAGGAACGTTGTCTATCTGAAGGTACGTTGTCTATATGAAGGGACGTTGTCTATATGAAGGAACGTTGTCTATCTGAAGGAACGTTGTCTATCTGAAGGAACGTTGTCTATCTGAAGGGACGTTGTCTATATGAAGGGACGTTGTCTATCTGAAGGCACGTTGTCTATCTGAAGGGACATTGTCTATATGAAGGAACGTTGTCTATCTGAAGGCACGGGTTGTTTGTTTTAAATTCTCCCCAGCAGATGGAGCTAATGAGTTTATTTAGAAGAAAATATCGCGAGGGAGAAAAGTTTTATCAGGAGACCCTCAGTGGTGATAATTATTGTAAACACAGGCATAGATTATACACAACAAAAATGACACAATATATAAAAATGTTCCAGAAATTATATGCAAATAGGTTAAACAATCTTGAACATTAAGAAGGCATCTCCTGATCGTGCAACTCAAAATTGCCGATGGCTTGCGCCATCTGTCGGAATAAATAGCAAATAATCGTTGATTTTTTAAAATTATTATTTCAGAATTGGCCAAATACTCCTTCTTGATTTATCAAGAAAAGCTAATCACATATGCGACTGGTGGCCCTCAACTGCGTGGTGCAAACTGTACCTGAACGCCCAAAAAAGCTGGTCTTTGGGGCATCCTGAAGAATCATTAAACGGGTATTTAAGGTCGGAAGGTCGTGAAAACACCAAACTATATGAAAAAATAAGGAGATGCCTTTTTCTCAATTTAACCACCTTCTAGTACAATTTGACTTTTGTACTAAGTTGTATATAATCTATGCAACAAAGATAGTATGTATATGGGGTAATCTTTTTGTCAGCCTTCTTTGTAAATTCCACCAGACCGTAAAAGCACGTGATATTGGGAGACCCCCAAACTTCACCCCAAGGCGTTTTTCTCGCGAATTGTCGGGTAGGTCATTTACTAAGCCAGGCACCTCTTCCCGGCCTGGCAGATGTCCTCATTCGACTACTTCTGAGGCAGCAGAACTGGGTTAGCACTGAGGTGTCCGGCGGACGAAGGAGGTTCAGGAAGCGGCGAACACTCCCCCGGGACGGCGCGTGCGAGACTTCCGGCGGGCGGAAGGATGGTACCACACCCCTTCCGGACGAGCGAGGGCAGAATCCTGTCTTTTGTCGCGTCCCCGGGATCTCGCGCTATGTCCGGTACTGGCCTGCCTGCATCCTGGCTGGCAGTTGTGGGAGTAGTCATGGAGTGGACCAATTCATGAATCTATTCGCTCGCGGCACAATCTATTTAGGTTCGTTCAATACATCCCTGCTGAATGTTCCGCACGTCCAAACACGCAGGAAAACTTCAATGTCTTCAGAGTTTTTTAAAATAATATTGAACCAATAGGACACAGCTGAAGTGGCACCTTGAGGACCATTGATTCTTTCAGCCAAATGTAATTAAAACCTCGCCTCCCACGGTGTTAATCCAATTACCGCCTCTATTTATAAGCGCCAGTGGAATTGTTACAAAATATTTTCTGGGTGACAAATTTCAGAGGCAAACAATTCATTTTAAATAATTTGTTGTGCGTGTGACAGTTTGGGCAAAAAATTAAAAGCAACAATTTAAGGCTTAGGCCCCACTAGTGGTTGGAACACATTCTAGAAAGAGCTTGTTTCCACCAAATGGACAATTTTATCGGGCGGATTCTTCTTTCGGTTCAGCGGAGTTCCTTCGCAGCAGTTTCAGCTTAGTCCCCGGACTGGGCGGACCATCTGGAACCTGACAAATCCTGGAAGACAATCTCGACGATTGAATTAGACTTGTAAAGTTCTTTTGTTTTTTTTTTTGTCTTTCTTTGAACTCCCTGAACTCCCTGTGAGCGGACCATCGATGGCTCAAAATTCTGTAGGAGAGGTAGTTCCCTGAACTCTTTGTGAGCGGACCATCGATGGCTCAAAATTCTGTAGGAGAGGTAGTTCCCTGAACTCTTTGTGAGCGGACCATCGATGGCTCACAGTTCTGAAGGACAGGTAGTAAGAAAGAAGCCAAGTTCAGGCAAATTACAGAAGAGCCTGGGCGGAAGGTGCCATGCGGTCGGTCAGCCGAGGCCCCGGTCACACGGGAGAACATTTCGTTTCCTCCCAACCTTCCATATATCCCCTGAACTAAAGTTGTTGGAAGAACAATGGCAGCGCCCGTGCATTTAGTATTAATGGTATCTCCACCCACATTGATGGTAAAATGGAAGATATTTATTGCCACAGGATTTCAAAACCGTTTCCAAAATTATTCAGTGAGGAGATAGAAATAATTTACACCTCAATTGCTATCGGCATATGGAACCCAATAGAAAAAAGGAAGGAATAAAGATCGACTGAAACTAAAACTTGATCGAATAAGGAATGGATGTTTCGATCGCCATTTTTGTTTTCTATTACGGAATTTCGTCTGCACGAACCAACTTCTGATTCTTTTCTATCTTTAAATGTTGTTTTGGTTGCTGAGAGTGAGGAAAGCTAATTCAATAATTGTTAAAGGTATTTTCCAGGAAGATGTCCCATCTCAGACCTGCTGGATTTCTCTTGCACCACACCGTCACCGTCGAAGCATCAAATTTTAGGTCCTGAATCGAGCCAGGGTGATGGACACTAAGCCGCGGCCATCCAACCAAGTGGCTGAATTGTAAGTTTATACAGTGGCTATCCCAATGTTGCTGTGGGGTTGAACATTGAGTGTTCACTTCATTACCATGGTATCTGTGGTGACGCTGGGACATAGCTTGGCTACGAACAGCATGCATTTTAAGATTGTAAATTAAATATTAAAATGTATGTCTCTGGGTAGTTGTGCCTGCTTCGTACACATTAACCCAATATTTGACCTTTGTTGTTACTGGAAATTACTCCTTACAACAAAATGGCTCGACAGCTGACAATGGAGGGTGAATTAGGCCAACAGAGCACTGGTACAACTGAACACTGGTACAACTGAGCACTGGTACAACTGAGCACTGGTACAACTGAGCAGTGGTACAACTGAGCAGTGGTACAACTGAGCACTGGTACAACTGAGCACTGGTACAACTGAGCAGTGGTACAACTGAGCAGTGGTACAAGTGAGCACTGGTACAACTGAGCAGTGGTACAACTGAGCACTGGTACAACTGAGCAGTGGTAAAACTGAGCAGTGGTAAAACTGAGCACTGGTACAACTGAGCAGTGGTACAACTGAGCACTGGTACAACTGAGCAGTGGTACAACTGAGCACTGGTACAACTGAGCAGTGGTACAACTGAGCACTGGTACAACTGAGCAGTATACAACTGAGAACTGGTACAACTGAGCACTGGTACAACTGAGCAGTGGTACAACTGAGCACTGGTACAACTGAGCACTGGTACAACTGAGCACTGGTACAACTGAGCAGTATACAACTGAGCACTGGTACAACTGAGCAGTGGTACAACTGAGCACTGGTACAACTGAGCACTGGTACAACTGAGCACTGGTACAACTGAGCAGTATACAACTGAGCAGTATACAACTGAGCACTCATACAACTGAACACTGGTACAACTGAGCATTGGTACAACTGAGCACTGGTACAACTGAGCAGTGGTACGACTGAGCACTGGTACAACTGAGCACTGGTACAACGGGATTGGACAGCAGGAGCCTGCATTAACTTTATGTTATAAGGTTAAAAAGAAGAAGTTGGACCAGAGAGGTACAGGGCTGGGGAAGAGGCAGTTGGACCAGAGAGGTACAAGGCTGGGGAAGAGGCAGTTGGACCAGAGGGGTACAGGGAAGAGGCAGTTGGACCAGAGAGGTACAGGGAAGAGGCAGTTGGACCAGAGAGGTACAGGGAAGAGGCAGTTGGACCAGAGGGGTACAGGGAAGAGGCAGTTGGACCAGAGAGGTACAGGGAAGAGGCAGTTGGACCAGAGGGGTACAA
The DNA here is from genome assembly GCA_030710605.1 of Cordylochernes scorpioides. Taxonomy (NCBI): domain Eukaryota; kingdom Metazoa; phylum Arthropoda; class Arachnida; order Pseudoscorpiones; family Chernetidae; genus Cordylochernes; species Cordylochernes scorpioides. The sequence continues at coordinate 104,186,178 of CP092869.1, read as the reverse complement.
GGCTGGGGAAGAGACAGTTGGACCAGAGGGGTACAGGGAAGAGGCAGTTGGACCAGAGAGGTACAGGGAAGAGGCAGTTGGACCAGAGGGGTACAGGGAAGAGACAGTTGGACCAGAGGGGTACAGGGAAGAGGCAGTTGGACCAGAGAGGTACAGGGAAGAGGCAGTTGGACCAGAGAGGTACAGGGAAGAGGCAGTTGGACCAGAGAGGTACAGGGAAGAGGCAGGCAATAAAGTAGAGAGACCCACAGGTGATTTATTTCACTTAACGGCGGCGACCGCATCCATCATCGCCCAGGTACAAAAACTCCAGTTTGTATAAAAAGACTTCAGAAAATATTAAACTCCTTCAACGTTCCACAACAACCTTATCTAAGAAAAACTAAATTAGTAAAATTGAACTGAAGAAAATTTTTAAAATTAAATTAATGAACTAATTTTCCAAATCCCTTTTGATAAATGTGCTACCACGCCAATTTTCCAGTTACATAATTAAGTGGGACAACCGAGATATTATCGCAATATGCTCCCACAGCCGCGGTTTGTGTCCGGGGCGGGAATCTTCAACCTCAAGTCAAAGACTTCCGAGAAGGGTGATGTTGCGTAATCTTCTCCGCCAGAGATCAAATATCCCTCATACAAGGTGGGATCAATAAATAAGGTGAATTATAATTTATTAAAAAAAATAAGAAGGATATTAAAAATTAGGACTTGATTTATTCAAAATAATCACCTTGGCTTTCTATACATCGTCTCCATCGTTCTGGCAACTTGTAAATACCCTCTTTATAGGCACTCTTAGGAAGCGTGTGAAAAGAATCTTGCACCACTTTCTGGACATCTTCATCCGAGTCAAATCGCTTTCCCTTTAACTCTTTCTTTAGTAGTCCAAAAAGGAAAGGGTCAGAGGGGGCTAGGTCTGGACTATATGAAGGATATTCTAAAACTTCAAAACCTAATTTTATGATTGTAGATACAGTGTTACATGATGTATGCGGCCTTGCATTATCATGAAGGAAGAGAACACCTTTACTAAGCTTCCCTCTTCTTTTGTTTCTTATACCGGGCTTTAGCTTATTTACAAGAATGTCACAATAAAGGTCGCTGTTCATACGTTGCCTATGGTAAAAATGGATATTTTTCTATCCTCCAAAATTAAGTTTTCAACCGCATTTATCGTGCTTGGCGTCGCTGTAACACTTGGTCGTCCAGGTCGCTCAATATCGGTACATGTAATTCGTCCATTTTTGAACTCATTAACCCATTTAATAACGAGTTTACAAAGTGGGAAGAGGAGCTTCTTTTTATTAGCATGCACACAAGCTTTCGGACATATCGTCCTTCATCAGGTAAGAGTAATAAACGCGCTGAGGATCCATATATACACAAAGCTGAAAAGAAAATTTACATAATTGCAAAAGATAAAAGTATTTAAAGATAAAAATAAGAACCAAATATGCTAAAAAGATTATAGGGATTAAATGCTAATAAATCTGGACTAAGTACATATGCACTATGAATGGTGTTAATCAAGGGCAGGTAAATGCAACCTATGGCTGTTCACACAACATATGGTATTGTTCTGGTATATCTATATGCCTGTTGATGCTGTTTGTTTTTATTGACACAAATGCCTCTAGTAAAAGTCTTTGGTACTTATTATTGATATTGTTGTATAGAATGGATGGCTTTGTTAGATTGAATGTATGACCGGTTTGCATAGAATGACTGTAAATAGGGGAATTTAGGTTTTTATTAGAGATGTTTCTGGAATGCTCAACCATTCTGATGGCGACGGATCTACCCGTCTCCCCGACATAAGTGGCATTGCATTGGTCGCAAGAGACGGAATAGACAGCACCACCAGAACGGAGAGAACTCGCATGAAGGGAAGATCTGGTAATGGGGTGTCGGATTAGTGTGGCGATGTTAGGTGGGTTCTGGAAGTATGTTGTAATGCCATGTTGCCTTAAAAACCTGGCTATGGTGATAGACTGGGGGCAAAAAGGAAGGGAGCAAATATTTCTGTGTATAGCTGGAGCACTGTTGTGGTGAGGGTCATGCATGTGTTTAAGAATGAAGGGGGTCGGGTAGCCGGATTTGGATAAATATGAAAATATTTTAGCCTTTTCTATTGTTTGGAATAACGGGAGGGAACAATGAGTAAAGATACGTTTAGTGAGAGCTCTAACTGTATTGATTTTGTGTGGTGTTGGGCAATGTGACCGGAAGTTTGTGTGGTGTGGGGGTGTGTTGTTTTTATAGTATACTGTGGTATGGAAACTGCTGGGGGTGCGTATGACTAGTGTATCTAGGAAAGGTAGGACTGAGTGATTTTCTGTTTCATGGGTGAAGGCTATGTCTGGGTGGAAGGAGTTGAGGTCAGATAGGATGTGAGAGGCAGATACCTCACTTACCAAGCAAAAGGTATCATCGATGTACCGCCTCCATAGAAAGATGTCTGAAGAATGGCGTGAAGTGATCCATTGGTCCAGTGACCTCATGACAACCTCAGCCACCACGGTTGAGAGGGGGCTACCCATGGGGGAGCCCTTGGTCTGCTTGAAAAACTGGGTATCAAATGTGAAGGTGGACATGCCTAGGCATATGGAAGTGAGCTCGACAACCGTCTCCGCGGTGAGGGTGTCTAACAGGGGGGCATTTTCGAGGAAAGTGCGTAAACTATTAATGATCAAGGGGTGGGCAAGTGAGAGATATAGAGACGAAAATCACTCAGTCCTACCTTTCCTAGATACACTAGTCATACGCACCCCCAGCAGTTTCCATACCACAGTATACTATAAAAACAACACACCCCCACACCACACAAACTTCCGGTCACATTGCCCAACACCACACAAAATCAATACAGTTAGAGCTCTCACTAAACGTATCTTTACTCATTGTTCCCTCCCGTTATTCCAAACAATAGAAAAGGCTAAAATATTTTCATATTTATCCAAATCCGGCTACCCGACCCCCTTCATTCTTAAACACATGCATGACCCTCACCACAACAGTGCTCCAGCTATACACAGAAATATTTGCTCCCTTCCTTTTTGCCCCCAGTCTATCACCATAGCCAGGTTTTTAAGGCAACATGGCATTACAACATACTTCCAGAACCCACCTAACATCGCCACACTAATCCGACACCCCATTACCAGATCTTCCCTTCATGCGAGTTCTCTCCGTTCTGGTGGTGCTGTCTATTCCGTCTCTTGCGACCAATGCAATGCCACTTATGTCGGGGAGACGGGTAGATCCGTCGCCATCAGAATGGTTGAGCATTCCAGAAACATCTCTAATAAAAACCTAAATTCCCCTATTTACAGTCATTCTATGCAAACCGGTCATACATTCAATCTAACAAAGCCATCCATTCTATACAACAATATCAATAATAAGTACCAAAGACTTTTACTAGAGGCATTTGTGTCAATAAAAACAAACAGCATCAACAGGCATATAGATATACCAGAACAATACCATATGTTGTGTGAACAGCCATAGGTTGCATTTACCTGCCCTTGATTAACACCATTCATAGTGCATATGTACTTAGTCCAGATTTATTAGCATTTAATCCCTATAATCTTTTTAGCATATTTGGTTCTTATTTTTATCTTTAAATACTTTTATCTTTTGCAATTATGTAAATTTTCTTTTCAGCTTTGTGTATATATGGATCCTCAGCGCGTTTATTACTCTTACCTGATGAAGGACGATATGTCCGAAAGCTTGTGTGCATGCTAATAAAAAGAAGCTCCTCTTCCCACTTTGTAAACTCGTTATTAACCTTCAGTGAAGAGCAGTTCTACTTAATTCGCTCATTAACCCATTTATAAATGCTTTTTTGAGACAAACAAGACTCACCATAGATATTTTTCATTCTTTGGCATATTTGAGATGTTTGAATACCTTTTGCATTCAAGAAACGAATATCTGCACGTTGTTCAAGCGTGGTGCAATCCTTCAAGGGAGCTTCCATTTTAGTTTATATATAAGTCTCGCGCCGCGCGTGGGAAAAAAGAACAGAACACCTTAAATAGTCTCTCGATGTTATATCTCAATATTCTGTGGTTTAAATTATTTTTACTTTTTTAATTTTTAAGAAATAAGATAATTCACCTTATTTATTGATCCCCCCTCATACAATGAAGACAGATTTTAATGAAGAAAAGGTCTTCCAGGCAACGGCTAGATACCTCAATATAAATTAGATGTAATTATATTTTACTCTTTATATATATATATTAGTTTCATTGCAGACGCCATAAGACTATATGTCTTAATAAAGGGTTAAGTGTGTGCGTTTAATTCCCATCTCCCATGACGTCGTGTGACATCACACAAGGTCTGTAGCCACAATGTCTCGAACCTCCATTCCACGGTCCACCAAAAAGCACGTGGTCTAACCTGGCTGATTATAACATTTTAAAAGAAAAGAAAAATGGTTTAACATGATTTTTAAATTAAGAAGCAGCAAATATATTCTAAATATTACTCCATATTTTTCTCAAGAAAGAACAAAAACTTTAAATCTTAACTCCATATTTTCCTGTAGAAAGAACAAAAATTCTAATGAAATTTTCAGAGTAAAAAAAAAAAAATAATAAAAGTATTTTCTGCATAATTTAACCCTGAGGAGGAATGGGGGGAAGCTAAATTGCTAGAAGTGCGTGGATACGTCGTATATTAATGACTGCGAAAACTTCTCGAACTTAATTCTGGGCAGAAAAAGTGGCGGATCGACCAGGCGGACGATCATAATTACAATGGAATCGCCGCTGTGGGCTCGGGACTTCGAATGGCTCGTAATTCTTGGCGTCGTTTGGAATTTCTATTTCTACCTGCACAACGAGAGATTCGAGCTTGTCTAGGCGCATCTTAAAAGTGACCGTTCCTATCGCAAAACATTTGTTCCGTCGTTAGAGAAAATCCGGGGTTTACGAAGCCAATTTGTTCCACTTCAGGGCCTCGCAATCCGATCTCCTCGGCCGCAACCAACTCAACGCTGAGAACCTATGGCGGCTCCCAGAGAGAACTTGGACTGAACGTGGGGATTTACTGAGCAGTCAGTAACTTCCACCTCGGGCTGTAATTATTGCATCAAGTTTGCTTTATTTGAAAAACTCGAACAAAATAGTTTCATTTCGTTTATAAAGAGGGCGTCTTATTGCCCGTGTTAATGGAATTGTGTAAGCGCGCAGAAGATACAAATATTTACACGTAGTTCTACTCCTGCTAGTTTACCTTGTAATGTCGCCCTTCAGTGTCGAATATATGGACAGAATCGTCTGATGCAAGAGTGGAGCTCTAAAAGCGGTATAATATATTGAACTAGCGAAACCGCTGGGAGGGTTCACCACTGATGAGCCTGGCCCTACCAACATATATATATGTTAAAATTTTACACAAATAAATTTACTGGCAATGCGTTTCTTTTTTTTATAAATCTCTACAGACCTTACTACTAAAGAAACGCATTGCCAGTAAATTTATTTGTGTAAAATTTTAACGATAGAGGGCAATAAAATTTAATTTACTAATATATATATATGTGATATGATCCTGTCGACTCTTCTGTGATATGATCCTGTCGACTCTTCTGTGATATAATCCTGTCGACTTTCAATGTGGCAATATGATAATAATGTGGGGAGAGAGAAATAAGGAAACCACAAGTTTGGAAAAGGAATTCCAGGCAACCAGCGAGAGAGAGGGAGCGCGAGGCGGCTGCCACCGCTGAACGACCGTTCGTGTCGTACACCACCCCCCAACTGTCCAAAAATAGTCCTGAGGGTTCCAAGAAAAGGCCCCCCTATGGAATGTGGCCAGTGGCCCAAAATGGCCGTACTTTAGCTACCTTTTATCTACGTCTCTCTCTGATTGACTGTAGGTTTACTTTATTATTCCTGGAAGAGCATACATTATGACATATGGCCCCCGTTGAAGAAGGCTGAACATGGTTTGAGTATACTTAAAGCTGGTGAAGCCAGGAATAGAGAAAATAATTTTACAGTTGAAATTAATTAAGGTTATGGTGACATAGTTTTATGTAAATAAAATATTGTATAGTACACAAGTAAATATTATTTACAAGCAATTTTACAATACCGGAGAGTTTGAGATTTAAGGGATTTTTTTTATAATATCAAAGTTATAAAAGGCTATATACAATAACATTTAATGTATTATAAGGGAAATGTTATGGAGGAGTGTGAACAACGAGAAGGGGAGTCACATACACATGATGAAATTCTGAAGGTCATTAAGACTGGGGAACTCTACACTTTAAGATATTTTTCAGGCGGACATGGCAAGGGGAAACTTGGCATGGGCTTTCTATGCTATAGGTGTAGAGTACGAGAAATGAGGTTGAGGTTGGCAATTGTGTGAGCTCAGGACTGAGGTAAATACGGAGGGTGTTTCCTTTCAAATGAAACGATTTCAAACGTCCGTTAGAACTTTATTTTTCGAACGTGAATTTTTTTCATGTGTTCTATGTGCTTCTCCTTCTTCTTGGCTATCTCCCTGCATCGGACTTTCCAAGCTGCGAACACTTCCTTGACTTTGGAGAGCGAAACATTCGACCACTCCTCTTGTGCGGCTTTCCAAAGAAGGAAACAGTTATAGCGTCATAGTGAAAAAGCTAAAAGCAGAAGGACTAGATGTTGGCAAAGCTACAATATGTAGGGTAGTAAATGGCATCGGAAAGAAAAGGGAAGCTGAATCCAATGGGCAAAAATTTCAAGTCGATCGACCACGTCCGGTGCGGACCCCCGCCACGGTTTCCAAGGTAAAGCGGCTAGCAACTACTGAAAATCCACCATCTCAGCGCCAACTTTCCAGAATGTGTGGAACATCGCTAAAAACTATAAATAACATCATTCACAAAGATTTGGAACTGGATACCCGACGAAAAGGCAAGGTTCACAAGCTCACCCCTTTCCACATGAAAAACCGTGCAACGAATGCCCGGAAGCTCTACGAGGAACACCTGGCCGGTTCCAGATCGGAATATACTGCAACATTGGACGAAGCATGGATGTATGTGACGTATTGCAATGGAATCCGGAAGATCTGTTACATCAAAAGAGGCAATCAGGTCCCGGATAATTGGGTTCACCAATGCTCCGAAACTTTTCCTAAAGGTTTCATGGTTGTCGGGGTAATGACTGGCCGTGGAGTCCTTCCGCTCATAAAGGTTCCATCGAAGGTGAAGGTGAACTCAGAATTCTATATAGAATGCGTTCTGAAACCTGTCATCGAACAACTGAAGGACCTTTACCCAGGGGAAATGGACAAAGTGTTCCTTCATCACGACAAAGCCTCTTCCCATACCTCCAACAAAACCCAACAGTTCCTACAAGAAATGAAGGACACCCTAGGCCTAAATTTTATCAGGAACTCGGACATTCCAGTGAAGTCTCCCGACGCCAGCCCACTGGATTTTTACGGGTTCGGTATGTTGAAACAACGGCTCTTCAACCGACGTCCCAAAACTGAGGCCGGACTTTGGAAAGCCGCACAAGAGGAGTGGTCGAATGTTTCGCTCTCCAAAGTCAAGGAAGTGTTCGCAGCTTGGAAAGTCCGATGCAGGGAGATAGCCAAGAAGAAGGGGAAGCACATAGAACACATGAAAAAAATTCACGTTCGAAAAATAAAGTTCTAACGGACGTTTGAAATCGTTTCATTTGAAAGGAAACACCCTCTGTATAAAACTACATACAATGTTAGAACCTTGGCGAACAGAGCGAGGGGAAACTTGCCCTGGGCCATTCTACCTTATCTATGCAGTTACTTGTGTAGCGAGTCCGAGGGAAAAAAGTCCCGTGTGTAGGTGAGGAAGTCGAATGGACTTATATTTAATTTGCGGAAAGTATGCGCGCACAGTGCCAAAAATTGGGACGAGGACTGCGTTGTCCGTTACAAGTGACAAGCTGCTCGGACACGAGGTGTTTGAACCTTCGTGGGAGCTTGTGCAAGGCGATGATTTCGCGGTGGGTTGAACGTAAAACCCATGTCTGCGCGAAATGATGACGGTCCGGACAGAATCAGCGACGATGTTTAACGTACCTCCGTGGGAAATATCGAAGGTAGGCTATATCGTGCTGGTTTGGACAAGGGACAAACATAGATTTGAAGACAGGGTCCGTGTGGCGAACGTGTGGCGCGAGAAGAAGGGGCGAACTGTGTCGCTCGATGCAGATTGTTCAAGTGCGAACAAAAAGGAGTTGATAAATATCTAGCAGTTAGTCAATCTGCATCCTGTGACGAACACACCATTGGCTAGATGGTGTGGGTCGGTGGATATGCTAGAGATGAACTACGAAATATATTATCATAAATGAAGGGCGAAGATTAGGATTTTGAAATGACAATATTGTTTGCAATAATGTTCGATAATTGATTAATCAATAATTCTATAAAAGGTCCTGAGCTGGTATAAGTTGACAAGGTTGTAAGAATGAGTGGGACATTAAGGGGAAGATAGATAAGAGTCACCAAGGGTTGGTTGTAAGCAAGGCTCACGTGGTGGTTGGAATTCTTCGACGCCTGAATTACAGGGTGAATTTTGAGTCGATTAGGGAAAGAAATTATTTTTCGTGAGCCGTGCTTACAAGTAGGAGAGGTCATATACAAATAGGTATACAAAAGTTTAGGTGCTGGAGGCATATTTTTATAAATAAATTGATTATGAAAAATCTATTGTTAATAGTAAAAATCGTAAAGCATTAATAGGTAGTGTTGGCTTCCGTAGGCGTTTCTTACTGGGAAAAAGAAAGAGAGGATCCAATGAAATAATTTAGTAGTGTTTATTAGAACAAAATCATCATAGTGAACAACAAATATAACAGAGAGTACCGTCGTCTTCCGGGTATTCCTTCTACTGGGGAGCTCGGATTCTATATTCTGTGCGTTTATAATCTGTTTATCTGTGGCTCTCTGGTCGGGATGGCGCCTACATTCGGCCATTCCTGGATTTCAATCGTCCTCGATTGAACCTTGCGTTGCAGGAACGTCGTGGGTTGCGTCGGGGGGTATCTTCTACTTCTGGCTCCTCGTCCGGACTTTCTTCTGTAGCTGTAGTCGTTAATTCTATTTTGTTCTCCTACTGTCCTATCACACGGGTCCTTTCGAAAGATCTGGATCAGGTCTCTCAATTCAGGGTCGGAATGCTGAATCATCAAGATTTGTTCTTCCAGTGTGATTGTGAGGCACACTTCAAGGTTTTTCTCCACGATTTCCTCCATCGTGTCTCTAGGGTCGTCGACTGGAGCTCTACTCATTCCGTCTACGTGGGCCATCTTCTCCCCTGGTTTATGTCGAATTTCGAAATCGTATTCCTGAATCAGATTGTACCATCGCGCTATCTGAGGATTTGTAGTCTTCTTCGCGTTCATGTAGACCAGTGCTTGGCAATCTGTAACCACTGTAAACTTGATTCCTACGAGGAACTGACGTAGTCGATCCAAGGTCCACACTATCGCCATCAGCTCCAATTTGCTTGAGTGGTACATCTTCTCGGCCTCTGTTGTCTTCTTGCTCACACAGTAGACCAAGCGCCATTTGCAGTCTTCGTCCATCTGTAGCACCATTCCTGCTAATCCCTCAGCACTCGCATCGCAATGTACTTCTGTCTTGAGTTCAGGGTTGTAATGAGCTAGTACCGGATATTCGACCAGATCCTTTCGTAGTCCTCCAAATGACCTTCGCTGTTCTTCCTTCCATTCAAATTGTGAACCTTTCTTCGTAAGTCTGCTTAGCGGTTCTGCTTTCCTCGCGAAGTCCTTTACAAATCGTCTGAAGAAGTTCGTCAGTCCCAGAAAGCGTCGTATGTCGTGGACATTCTTGGGTTCTGGAAATTCTTCTATCGCCTTGATCTTTCTTGGGCCTGGCTTAAGTCCGCCTGTACTGATGACATACCCTAAGAACTCAACTTCCCTCCTTCCGAACTCACATTTGGAGGGTTTCAGTGTCAACTTCGCTGATCTTATTCTTTCGAGGACTTCCCTCAACCTTTCGATCATCTCCCGCCAATCCTTTGCCGGGATAATCACGTCGTCGAGATAGCAGAATGTCTTCTTGTTCAGCAGCGGACCTAGGACAGTGTGCATCAGTCTTTGGAATTCAGCTGGTGCGTTGGCGAGTCCAAAAATCATCCTTTCGAATTGACCTGTATCATCTGGGGTGATGAATGCTGTCTTTAATTTTGCCTTATCGGTCAGTGGTATCTGCAGATATCCATGCGCCAGATCCAGAGTGGTGAAGAATTTCGCATTCCTTAGGCCTTCCAGAAGGTCGTCCATCCTTGGTAATGGGAACTTGTCCTTAACTGTTTGAATGTTGAGTCTCCTATAATCTACCACCAGACGATGATCTCCAGTTTTCTTCCTCACAAGTAGGACGGGACTAGCGTAGGGTGATCTAGTTTCCGTGACTATTCCATTGTCCTTCCACTCTCTGACAATCTCCCTGATTGCTTCGCGTTCACTTGCAGTCGTCTTATACGGTCTCAGACAGACTGGCTTGCTTCCATCAACCTCCTTAATGTCCATCTTGGTGACATCGGTGCACCCTAATTCCTCCATGCCAAGAGCGAAACAGTCTCTATACTCGTTTACTACATCTAGGATTTCTTGTCTCTCTTTCGAAGTCAGAGAATGATTGACGTTGATGTCCTCAGGCAGTATGGGGCGCTTACGTTTCATTTGGTCTTGTCCTTCCCTCTTCTCTTCATTTTTAGTCTGAAACGAATCCTCTGCGACGTCCAGGTTAACAACAATATCATCAAGGTTCAGTAGTTCAACTCGCCCTACACATTGGTTCTTCCTTACTCTCAACTTGCCCTTGCCAGCTGAGATGATGGGTACGGTCGTCTTTCCGTCGACCACTTCCAATAGGGAATCGACACAGGCGTCATCTACTCCTGTGAACAATACATATCCGTCCTTTACCTCGTCTGTGATTGCACTTGTAAAGTTAATGGAGTCGCTCTCCAACTGAACAGTTTCGGTTGCTCTCAGTTCGATGCGACGCGACTTGATTTCTTCTTGCAGATTAGCAAACGGAAATTCGGATGAATAGCCAATATGCAAGTTTTTACCAATTCTGGCGAAGGATACGTAGGGCAGATCTGTCCATGTTCTTCCAATTAATAGGTCATAGGGTTGGGCATCATCGTTGACAATGAATACAGTGATTTCCCTTCCGACGATGCCATCAATCTCCAGGTCGACTGTCGTCTTCCCAACGGTCCTGGCAGCTGGTGCAGTCTGGTTACCGATGCCGTACAGACTAGTCGAGTCTGGTTCGATGTCGACGCTGATCCTCCTTGCGACCGATTCTCTCATTAGACAACTGCTGCTCCCGGTGTCTATCATTGCCTTCACGGTTTCCTTGTTGTCGATCTTGACATCCTTCAAATATACATCTGGCGGGACAGTCTCCAGTCCTTCGACTTCCAGGTTGGCTACTTTTAGTCCTTCTTTGGGTCTTGTGCAATTCCTTTCCTTGTGTCCCGTTTGACCGCATCCTCGGCATGTCAACGTAGTCCTGGGTGCTGGGCAGTCTCTGGCAATGTGTCCAAACTGATTGCAGTTGAAGCACTTCGGTTCTCCCTTGTCGTTTCTGATTGCACGGTTGACCATTCTCCTCAAGGTGTTAGGGTACGTTTCACTGATTTCGTTCCTTGCAGCGTCTTGACCCGAAACATTCGTTCCTTGTTTAGTCTCTTTAACTTCGCTTTGGTTGGGGAATCTCGCAGATTTCTGCTGAAACGACGGTGGTATGAGGTGTTTCGCATTCCAATGCGGAGGTCCCATCTCGGTGCGAACATTTTCGTACTCGTCCAGTTTATCCGCCAACTCATCTGGGTTGTTTAACTTGGTCCAATCGTCAATGAGATGATTACGCAGCACATTTGGAACTTTTTTCTTTAGCTGGTTAGTGACGGACAAATCCTTTAGGGCGTCGAAATTTTCCACGTTCATTCCTTCGATCCATTCGTTGAAATATCCTCGCAATTCGAAAGCGAAGTCTCTCCAGGAACCCTTTTGAGATCTCTCGTGCTTCTCGAATTTTTGTCTGAATTGTTCGGGGCTCAACTTGTACCGTTTTAGGAGCAACCTTTTCACGAACCTATAATCGCCGCTTTGTTCTTCTGTTTCCCGAGCGATTAATTGAGTCATTTCGTAAGGTAGCAATCCTAGGAGGCTGAACGCCCATTGGTCTTCATCCAATCCTAGTCGCTTTGCCTGTCTTTCGAAAAGAATTAGGTAAAAACTCAAATCATTGTCCTTCGACTCGTACTTGGGCATCAGTTTACGTATCTCGTAATGTGCGTCATTGCTGGTACTTCGAGACGTATCGTTGTTTCCGCGTGTAGTCTGGATGCGCAGCTTCTCAAGCTCGAATTCCATTACCATTTGTTCTTTTCGTTCGATTCGTTCCCGATCCTCGATTCGTTTCCGATCCTCGATTCGTTCCCGTTCTATACGTTCTGCTTGCTCTGTTTGTGCTGTTTGTTCCATTCGCTCCCGTTCTGCTCGTTCTGTTTGTTCCCGTTCCTCGATCAGAGTCTCCAACAGTTGCTTTGCGAATTCTTCTTCGTAAGATTGACTATTCAGGATAAGGCGTTTTAAGTCGACGATCCTGCTCTCTGGCGGTACTACCTCGCCGAGTTCATACGCCAACTTGCTCAAATCGCATTTCCTTACTTTCGCTAAGTAAGTCATGTTTTTCAAAAGGAAAAATAAACAAGGCAAAGTTTTTTTTTTTCTTTTTACCGCGATACTTTGCGATAATACTTTTTATTTGTTTCTTCAATTTACTTTAAAAATACTTTCTTTAGAATACTTTACTTTACTTTAAAATACTTTCTTTAGAATACTGTACTTTACTTTAAAATACTTTCTTTAAAATACTTCACTTTACTTTAAAATACTTTCTTTAAAATACTTCACTTTACTTTAAAATGCTTTCTTTAAAATACTTTCTTTAAAATACTTCACTTTAAAATACTTCACTTTACTTTAAAATGCTTACTTTAAAATACTTCACTTTACTTTAAAATACTTTCTTTAAAATACTTCACTTTAAAATACTTCGCTTTACTTTAAAATGCTTACTTTAAAATACTTCACTTTACTTTAAAATGCTTACTTTAAAATACTTTCTTATCGAGATGATTTTGCAATAATATTTTACCGAGGTGACTTGTAATAATACTTTTAGGAATAGGTAATTAAATTTCGTACATACCATGCAACTCCTCTTACGTTGATCGGTCACCGCGCCACGTCCTTCTCGTTTCCAAATTATTCCAGTGAATCTTCAATTTTCTTCAGGACTATCCCACTTCTGAATTTCTGTTGGCTTCCGTAGGCGTTTCTTACTGGGAAAAAGAAAGAGAGGATCCAATGAAATAATTTAGTAGTGTTTATTAGAACAAAATCATCATAGTGAACAACAAATATAACAGAGAGTACCGTCGTCTTCCGGGTATTCCTTCTACTGGGGAGCTCGGATTCTATATTCTGTGCGTTTATAATCTGTTTATCTGTGGCTCTCTGGTCGGGATGGCGCCTACAGTAGAATTCCTTTTTTTTTTTTTAAAGTTACGTTAAAATGGAAATTATTTAATTAAAATGACGATTGTTAAATTCTACTGGTAAGGTAACTAATTAAATGAGTTACAAATATCTAGATAAATAATATGGAGAATAAAATCATTGTTAATAGGCGTGGAGAGAATAAATGGAGCTAATTATGTAAATATTGGGACAATTTACAAGGAATGACTTATTTAAAGAATGAATGGTAGGAGTTAAAACAATGACACTCACGAGTTATGTTGGTTTAGGGCGCAGGTAAGTTCATTGAGCTTCGGGAGAGTTCTGTCTGTGACACTGTGCGTACCTTTGTTGTACATCACAGTAGCGGCAGGGATATGGCGGAGTCTTGTCCATGATGGTGGAAGGTGTCCTGCCCTGGCACGGTGGTCGTTCTTGGGCAGATCTAGTGCTGGAAGAAGTGCGTGGCAGCTCCATCTCCGTCGTAGGTGAATACTTCTTCGGGATCACGGTTCAAAGGTTGGCGAAGAAGGGGTTGAGGGCTCGAAGAGGAGTGGTTACAGTTGAGTTGGGTTTGGCCGATCATCGTGGCTTGGCTTCTTGTTTCTTCATACTCCGGTATACGAGGGATTTGCTTCCCGGCCAGGTCTTATCCTGTCGACTCTTCTGTGATATGACCCTGTCGACTCTTCTGTGATATGATCCTGTCGACTCTTCTGTGATATAATCCTGTCGACTTTCAATGTGGCAATATGATAATAATGTGGGGAGAGAGAAATAAGGAAACCACAAGTTTGGAAGAGGAATTCCAGGCAACCAGCGAGAGAGAGAGGGAGCGCGAGGCGGCTGCCACCGCTGAACGACCGTTCGTGTCGCACACCACCCCCCAACTGTCCAAAAATAGTCCTGAGGGTTCCAAGAAAAGGCCCCCCTCCGGAATGTGGCCAGTGGCCCAAAATGGCTGTACTTTAGCTACCTTTTATCTACGTCTCTCTCTGATTGACTGTAGGTTTACTTTATTATTCCTGGAAGAGCATACATTATGACATATATATGTGGCAATATAGTGATAATGTGGGGAGAGAGAAATAAGGAAACCACAAGTTTGGAAGATGGGACCCAGCAAACCGAGAGAGAGAGGGAGCGCTAGCGGCTGCCACTGCGGAACGACTGTTTGTGTCCAACCACCCCCCAACTGTCCAAAAATAGGTCCTGAGGGTTCCAAGAAAAGCCCTGCGGTCGCCCCCTGGAATGTGGTCGTTGGTGTCCCCAAATGACCGTACTTTAGCTGCGTTCTCTCTCTCTCTGGTCGACTGTAGATTTACTTTATTATTCCTGGAAGGGTAATATTATGACATATATATATATTATCGCAGCAAGGTAAGTAGGAAGTTTGTTTATTTAAAAAGAAAAGGAAAATTAGAGAAAGGGGGAGATAGGACGGCAGAGATCGATGCTCCGGGATCGATGAGAATATCGGGCAGGATTAATAGGGAGCTCTTATAGGATTGTTACCTGGCAGGGCATCAATCATCCTCGAGTGGCCATCTTGCCATCCCACTACTGCCCGCGTCTACAACTGCCCACGTCTACAACTGCCCGCGTCTACAACTGCCCAGCTCACGTCTACAACTGCCCAGCTCACGTCTACAACTGCCCACTACACGACTACAACTGCCCAGCTCACGTCTACAACTGCCCACTACACGACTACAACTGCCCACTACACGTCTACAACTGCCCACTACACGACTACAACTGCCCACTACACGTCTACAACTGCCCACTACACGTCTAAAACTGCCCACTACAAGACTACAACTGCCCACTACACGTCTACAACTGCCCACTACACGTCTACAACTGCCCACTACACGTCTAAAACTGCCCACTACACGACTAGAACTGCCCACTACACGTCTACAACTGCCCACTACACGTCTAAAACTGCCCACTACACGACTACAACTGCCCACTACACGTCTACAACTGCCAACTACACGTCTACAACTGCCCACTACACGTCTAAAACTGCCCACTACACGTCTACAACTGCCCACTACACGACTACAACTGCCCACTACACGTCTACAACTGCCCACTACACGACTATAACTGCCCACTACACGTCTAAAACTGCCCACTACACGTCTACAACTGCCCAGTTCACGTCTACAATTGCCCAGCTCACGTCTAGATCTGCCATGTTCCACTCTGACTCATTTCCTTCAGTTACGAACAGCCCTCGGTACAGGCAGTTTCGAGAGATCGGGTAGTTCGGTCAAAGTTTAATTGCATCGATCAAAACGAGAATTTGTGTTTAGTTGAAAAAAAAAAAGATTAAAAGAAATAATAATGACAAAAATATAAAAATAAACGTGCAGCATTATGGGAATAGTTCGCAGTTAAGCGTCAAAACAAGTCAAATTAGAATTACGACATGTGATATTTTCTATCCAACTAATCACCAAGATTAACTTCACATTTCTACCAATGAAGAACAAGCCTCTGCTTGTAGACAGAACGTAGACATCCTTCCGTCGTAGCCTTCACCTCAGCTTCTGAACCAAAGAGCAGTCGCTTTAGCGCTTAAGGAAACACTTAAAAAGATGAAAGTCGTTGGAGAAAGGTTTGGACTGTATGGAGGGTGGTTCAGAACTTTCCATTTGATCCTACGAAGTGCCGCCTCAGCGGCCTGAGGATGGCCGTTGTCATCAAGGTCTCCTGTTCTTTATTTCCGCACGGAGATGGTTTGGAGGTATCTTCTAATTGTGGATTTACGGATATGTCATCAGTTTCCAAACTTCCAGAGAAGACAAAACGAGCGCCGTTAATTCGGTGCTTCTGAAGGTAAGCTACCGGTATTTTGCAAACAATTTTACCCAATGGAACACCCCTGTCTGAGACATGCTCTTCTCACCATGTAGGACGGCGGAAGGCGCTCTCAGAAACAAGGAATCTTTTGTCTCGTTTGGACATTGCTCGAATTTTAGATTTGAACTGCATGTTACAGGCGAACACAGCATGCTGCACGTGATTAGTTTGGTCAAATTTGAGCTAACACGTGAGTTTTTATTTGAACCCTTATTATATTTCTTTGATTCGTTTTTAAAAATTAAAAACCCCAAATCCCGTTTGTCATTCAGATGTTTCTAGCGACACTGCCAGCGGGCCGGGAAAGGCCGTCATGCGTGGCAGCATCTACCTGCCATATAATCCCCGACAAAGTGAGCACAAACACAGGCGGCCGTTTAGGGAAAATCCCCGAAATCCGGGGAGGCAGCTTCCTTATTAAACACACATTGTAATGGCGCAGGATGGTAAACATCCGCCGCCGGGCTCATTTGAATGACAAAACACCAGGCCGGCTAGAATACGGGGATATATAATCTTGTTTACTTTTTATAGGCGTAGCTATGAGACTTAATCTAAATATGATGCAAATTAAAACACCTGGCAACATCCTGGCAAATAATTTCGAAATAAATTCATGGATTAAACTTAAGGAACTTTCATATCTTGATATCGCCGGATGAGTGGAAATGTTCAAAGAATGAACACTTGAAAACCAGACGGAGTTCCAACAATTGATAATAATAATCAGAGAGATTTTCAGATCTGTACCAACGGCTTGTGTGACGAGAGAAAACGAACAAATCTATCAAGAGTCAGTTCCAAGTTCACTTCTGGATTTGCAGCCGGGGGTGGGAATGGCGCCACCTTGAATGCCCACATTTGTGGAAAATTGATTTTGAAATCACTGCAACAATACACAAAACAACGAAAGTTCAAAATTTTAGATAGCACAATATTTTCAGGTCGATAAATTGATTTTGGAAACTATATCTTATGTGATAAAAAAAGAAACCGAAGAAAAAAAAAAAAGGGGGGGGGGGGGGGGGGTTCAGAGAAATTTAACAAAGGACTACCGGTGGACATGAAGCTGCCTCGGTATCGAGCCTTCTAAACACCGCATTAATTCTTGCGAAAAACAACTATTTAAAAAAAAGGCTGCTTGAATAATAATAATAATAATAATAAAAGCTTCCTCAACTTTAAAACTAATAATGTCAACTGATCTAAGGCAGAGACGTCGAAACTTTAGACCTCACATTCTGGCTGGTTTAGAAACTCAAGTAGACATCAATCTCAAAGATGCTCAGACTCAATTAGTAAATTAACTTTGAGCAGCGTGCAAATAAATGATTCCGTGACACCATTTTCCAATCAGCGTGAAGACAAAATGGGGACAACATAACAACGGAATATTATTGAGTAAAAATTCTTTGGGAGATCAGAGCTGCGTGACGCACAGTCCTGTAATGAGGCCAATTTGACTCGCGCCAAGGTCATTCTAACCTCCTCATTATGCCAACGGGACACTCTGAGGTTGACCATTTTTGCTGAGATCAACCCTGGCTGGACGTCCTGGCGCGATCTCTCCGCACTTTTGACTCAACATTTGTTTCATCTTTATAAGCCAAGTGCTTATTCAGCCATTTGAAATTCTAATTTTGGTCATTTTTGTGACTCCCGTATAACCTTGGCGCCGAGAAGCAACGACAGCTCTCATGCCGGCAGACAAAGGTGGTGGCTGCCGCCACAAAATGTGGCCAGACTAGGCCGGAGCACGAACTCAAATAGCGCGACAGGAGGTTTGGAAGTAAATATTGAAAGTTTTGACCATTAATCCATCCGCTTCCTTTGTCTGCGGGAAGGGAGGGCGGAGGGCTATTTCAGGCTTGTTTACTTCCTTTTGTGTCGAGGAAGGGGTGAGCGTCCGGAATGGACTGCAGCTTTTTGTGTCCTTTCTCCAGTGAAAGCGTTGTGAAGGGCGACACTTTCTCGCAGATGGCAGTCGGAAGTGTTTGGCCAGGAAATCTGCCGCTGATGGATGCCAATTTTCGCCACATGGGAACTTCCCGGATCTTGTAAACACGTCGCCGAGGGAATCGACCCATGCATGTTGCGGTGGTGTTTTAATCGCCCGTGAGAATCGGCCATAAAACCCGGGCTGTCCCCTGACTCGTCCATAAAATTTATGGAAGCCGTTTGTCTCGCCAAGGCTAATATTGGCCGTTCTCCAGCCTTCTGTTCCCACAATGTATGTTTCAACCACATATCAGTCTACTTGTCTACCTCGACGACGAGTTCAGGTCAATCATTCGGAATGGGCGGCACAGGGCTCGGACAATACACCATCCTGGTCCATTGGTCCCTCATGGCTTAACTGAACCTTAGAGATGTACCTTGGGCCACAGAGACGTTATGACACTCGGGTCTTAAACCGAGTTTTTAAAACTACCATCAACATCGTTCACAAGAAATAATAATGGTTAGTAGAATTGAGACATCATTCAGATACAACTTGCTGTGGATTGCCGGGCAATAACGCCTCCAATCGTGTAGTGGATGTAGAACGGAGAGAGAAAGGACAAGTGCTGGGCCCAACATATTGGCATTGAATGTTCGGGACAGAATTGATTGGCAGATCAACAAGGCAACCGCGTCAATTCGCAGCGCAGTTTCTTTGGCCTAATGGAGGGTTTTGAGGAAAATTCGAGACAGTTTTCCCACCTAACCTGTTTACCTCACCGCCGTGTTTTGCCACCCGATCCATCTTCCTGCGCCGACAAGTCGAAAATATTTCTGATGTCAGAATTTCCTTCCAAGAATTGGTTTGTACCTTCCCCAGCTCGATGGATTCCTCGTCTCATAAATAGATTCGTTGCTGATATTCGCCGTTTTTGGAGCCACTTATAGAAACACAAGTCATTCGACTTGCAGCAACTCGGTCAACCTGGACGACCTTTCAAGAAGCGACACTAAATATCCACATTTTTAGAATTGATCATTCTTTGAGCCCTGCTGACCCCGAACATCACATTATTTAAAGATATATTTTTGCATAGAGTGCACTGAGAAGTGTATGAATATTCTAGGAGCAATAAATGGGGAAAACAAAAAAGAATTTAGTGTGAAGTAACAGTGCAGCAAACTCCTGAAAAACAAATATTATGTGAGGAGGTGAATTAAAGGAGTTTCGATAAGTTGGTGACCGCCAGAAATATTTCTAAATGGGAAAACACTTTGATGACAAATAATATTTTGGAAATAATGGAACAGAAAATATTTTTACCAAGCGTTTTAATTAAATATTAAATAATTAAGGATTTTAAAAATTAAGTAAGTATTAAATGTGGAAATTATCAAAGTATAAAAACGAAGATTAAAAAATAAAAGAACTGGCACACAACGAACCAAACATTGCAACCACGGGAAAAGGTCCCAATGGGAGAAGAGACAAATGGATTAAAAACCATTGTTACAGGAGAAGAAGTACCAGGAGCTGAGCTACAGTAGAAGATAAAGCAACAATAAGTATTTTCTCATTGTGAAAAACAAGCGTCGCCGGTCTCCTGGCTCAGCATGGCGGACTCTTCATAACTTATCAAATATTGGTCTGCACCTTTTCATTATATATTATCACAGTATAGCGTCTATTTATTCTGCTCACCAACGGCTGTTCTCTTCTTTTGATATATAAGGTACTTTCATTATTTTCGCGGAAATATATATATTTTTTTAATTTGACCGTGGATCAAATCAAGAAAGGAGCAATCCCATGAACTTAAACTCAATATTGTTTACGTGTTTTCGGTGGTTTTCTGAGGACTAAAATTTGTTATTAACGGATATGCATTCGTTTCCGTGTAAAGATGAAATTTTAGTCACTTTTCAAGGCTTTGAAATACATTCGGCGAAATATGTCTCAGGAAAACCGCTTCTTTTCAAATAAAATAAACCATCTACTAAAAGGACAGAGTGGAAAGTTTGCTAAATAAACATTCGTGTTTTTGTATTGTATAGAGCGAGTATTTCCTTACTGCGAGTATATTTGATAACAAAAGTTGAAAGTAAATATAGACATTTGAAAAAGTAAAAATTGAATCAGGTAAAAAGTTTCTTTTTTATTTATATTTGCTAGCTTTCGAGCAAATTAACTGCTCTTCAACGGGCTGATATTCTTTGTACAAACTCAAAAATATTTATACACAGTACTGTTTGCTCGAAAGCTAGCAAATATAAATAAAAAAGAAACTTTTTACCTGATTCAATTTTTACTTTTTCAAATAATTTCTCGGTAACTATTGCTCACATAAATATAGACATTAATCCATTCCCAGAAGTTTTGTCAACTTTCAATGTCATCAGTCAGTGTGCCAAATATTCTAGGTACCCTGGAAGTATGTTAAAAGGTGATTTGTGGACAGACAGACATGGAAGCAAGTTAAAAACTAAATATTTGCTCAAAAGATCGCTAGTTTTCCCAATTAAAATATGTTGAGAGTTTTTATAAAACCCCAATTTAAACTAAAGAGAAAAAAAACCAACAGGGCTGATTTACAGCGCACGTCGAAAAGAAAACCGTTAAGCACAAGAACAAAAAAAAAAGGATTTCGCAAAGGCGCTGGAACAAGAAAGACCAATTTTTCCAACTTTAGAATCCATGGTCAAATCACAGAGGAAATAAAATAATTTAAAATTGTTTTATTATTTGTGAAAAAAATCATTTGACAGAATAAAACATTAAAACTTTTTAAAATATTAAACTCCATAAATCAAATGATGTGCTAGTTAGTTAAAATGATTAAATCAAAGACGTAACAACCACATTACAAAGTGAAGCAACAAATTGTAGGACAAGGATGTGATTGCAGCCACCGCATTTACCAGGGTACTTCTCTGTACCAACAGCAGAGAGAATATGTTCTGAATAGAAGAGAGCCTTCGATTAGCGGGAATCGCACCTGGGAATTTAGAAATGCCCGGGACATTTCGGGAGAAACTTAAGCAAGCAGCAGCTCAAGACTTTTGAAATGCCCTGTGTGGCCAGTTATGTCGCATGCCTATGACGTGAATTTAAAAAAAAAAAAAAAGAGATGCATTGATAACTGGTTGCCGGACGGCTGCTGAACTGCATCGGAAATGAGGATAAGCGGGCCATGTTCTGAAAGGCTATTGAGATGTGACTTGGATCGGGCATTGGAGGAAACAGGAAAAGTGGATGATTTAGAAAAATATGGGTGAAGTGAGCGACATGATGCGACAAAGACCGAAGAAGATGGAGCTCCCTGACACATATAAACGTAGGTAAATATCACCTCCACTATCAGCTGTGATGTTTATTTTGCCCGGGGGAGTTGAGCCAGGTGGTCAAACAGAGGTGGGTGGCCTGGTTGCCACCTCTTCCAGTGCATCGGGCGGTTAACAGTGGATGGCATCTAGTCGGAGGAACACGCTGGACATTTTAAGAGATGCCAGGTAGCAGTCAGCTAACGGGTGCAGTGACTACAGTTCCTGTAACGTTGAGCTACTAGGAAGAGCAGAGGTCTTGCCTGCAATGCGGGAGTTGGTGAAAGCTCCAGTGTCGGGCAAGGAAACTGTAAAAACTAGAGAGAACGTTCCTCCTCAGTGGTCCGTCCGTCCATCCATGCAGCAGCAAGCACCTGTAGGCGCGCACGCGAACGACGGGTGGGGACAAAGGAAAAACGTTTCTTGCAGACAGACGCAGCTCGAGTCGTTGAATCAAACGGTGCGCTGGAAGATTAATAGCAGCCCGTTGTAAGAACGGGGGAGAACGTGCGCCAAACCAGAGCAGCTGCAACTGATGCGCGCACTTCATTCAACGCCCCCTCCCCTTCACACTCCCTTTTTTTCCATCTCCGTGACGTCAGCACAAGAATTCTCCCTTTTCTTCTCTTCTTAGAGCTTTTTTTTAGCAGAGAGGGAGCAGCACATGGCCGGATGTAGGGGGTGGGCCGCGCACGTGCACCTGGGGGGACTTCGCCCCCTGATCCCGCTCAGCGAGGGTCTCACCCTTTCTCTTCTTGATTACCTTGATTACAAGGCTTGAGGGATTTTAGAGTGGAACTGACACATGTGCGAGACCCATGCTGAAGTGGCTTGTCGCTCTGTAGACCACTGACGCGGGGGTTAGGATCAGAGATGTCTCGTGGAACAAATGTCACGTCGATGGAGCGGATCGCCCTTCAACACAACTGCTCGAAAAATTCAACAAATTACTGCAAACAATAAAAAATCAATTCGGCTTCAAGTTTTATTAACTGTGTGTAGGCATCAAAGTAATCAACCCGAGGATGCTCTAATAGGATTAAAACATATCGCGCAAATAATTATATTTTGTTTGTTCTCCTTTTTTTAACGTTTATTCCTCTGCTCGTCCAAATGAAGATTTCTCCCATGTGTTCCTGCAGTATTTATTACTCCGATCACTGGTACTGCGTGTCTATTTTTTAAAAATAAAAATGTTAAAATATTTTTTAAATGCTTCTAGACGAAAAGAAAAAAAAAAAAAACAAGAGAGCTAGGAAAGAACTTCTAGGAAAGGTTCCGACCAGCAATACCATTTCTTTGATTGTTCCCAAGCCCCCAAAAAGGACCCATGGGCCAATCCAGGAAATCTTTCGAGACCTCGCCAATCACTGGCAATATTGGGGTAACAACAACGTTAAATCCACAAAATCACTAAAACAAGGTGATCTGGGCCGATGTGTTGTTGAGACAAACCACCTGAAATGTCAAGGGCAACGGTAGGCCGAATGATCCACGTGGCTCATCCATATTCAGGCAGCGCGAGCGCTAATTTCTCGCGCCGTACATCATCTGGAGCAGCTGGCGCGGCAGTAACGGTCCGCCCACCCCTCACCTGCCCCCGGCCCCTCAGTAAGCCACATGTCGCGGACGGAATTTCTGCTCTTCACGGCGCTTTTCGCAATCCTGCCATCTGCCTCGGCGTGTGGCAACCCAGCCGCAAATTGATTCAGCCATTTTTTCTCCAACTGCAGACTCAAACGTACAATTGAGATGTCAAAATGATCCATGTGTCTCATTAGGCAGTTGCATGCACTCCTGCACTTAATGGAATAGACACTAGTTAGGAAGGCCAGCTTGTTCCGTCAGCTGTAGGGAATGAATGGTTGGAAGGAAAATATCAATCAGTGTTGAGCACAGTACAGTTCGGTAACATTTCGCTGAAAAAATAGCGAGTACTGGTGTGTAACAATTAAGGAAAAGCTAAAAAAAAAAATATGTTTTTTTTTTGGAGAAATTATATACCGAAAAATTAGTAAAGGAAATTCGCATATATATTATATATCGAGCTAGGAATATGCAAATACAAAGACATGAAAAACGACGCTGAAATTAGGTTCAATGATCTCAGATTTGTACAATCCTGGATCCCCCCCAACCGCTGAAAATATATTAAATAAATATTGGTATAACACATATTTTTCCATCATTTTGTTCCTTCACTTTCGGTGTAAGATATCGAGTGGGAATTTTATATATCAGGTGTGAGCAGAACTTCCCTAGCTAGCCTAGGTAGCTGTAAGGTAAGGACGTTGGTCGCCCAACGTATATAACTTTTATATATAGGAAACTATATATATATTAGAAGTATGTAATGGATGACATGGGTTGGTTATTAATAAAGTTGAATCCCCCCACAGAGGTTAGACAAACATTGTTATAATTGCAACGTTATAAATTATTAAAATATTTGCAGTTTTTAATTATTAATTTAAAAAGCTAACATAATTTAAATAATAAATTCTATAAAAATATTTTATTCATTTAATTTCATAGGAGAATGCGAATTGTATATACAAGGTATGTCCTATAAGTTCCCGGACTGGGTCCATAAAAAAAAAAGGGTAAAATATTTTTAAAAAAATTATTAAAACTTTTCAAGGTAATCCCCCTTGCTTCAACGCACCAGCGCCATCGTTTCTCCCAATTGTCGAAACAGTTTTTATAGGCCTCTTTTGGAATGCTCTTCAATGCCAACAGCGATTTTTCTATTATGTCATCTCTGGTGTCAAAATGTCCTTCCTTTTAGAACTGCTTTAAGTTTGGGGAACAGGAAAAAGTCATTTGGTGCGATGTCTGGGGAATAGGGTGATTGAGGTAGGATTTCTGTCCCGTTTTTCGCCAAAAAACTCGTCACCAAGTGCGCTGTGTGAGGGCGGGGCATTGTCATGGTGTAGGATCCAGTCACCATTAGTCCATTTTTCTGGCCTTTTTTTTCGAATCGCTTCCCTTAGACGGCGAAGAATGCCCAAATACATTTCCTTAATAACTGTTTGGCCTGCAGGAAGATACTCGTGATGAACAATGCCCTTGTTATCCAAAAAAGCGACCAGCAACACCTTGTTTCTGGATTTCAATATCCTGGATTTTTTGGGTCTAGGTTCACCCTGACCTCTCCACTCGGCAGATTGACGCTTGGTTTCAGGGTCATAGCCATAGAACCATGTCTCGTCGCCTGTGAATATCTTGTCTTTCCATTCCGGATCCGTTCTTGACATTTCAAACATGTCCTCACAGGTTGCAAGCCGACACAGTTTTTGCTCATTAGTGAGGAATCTTGGGATGAATTTTGCAGGAGTCTTTTTGAGCTTCAAATCTTCGGTTACGATCCTTCCGATCGTTGTTTTAGAGATGCCTGTGTCTTGCTCTAGCTCCAGCAAAGTGGTTCGAGGGTTTTCTTTTATCAAATCGGTGATTTTTTGCACATTTTCATCAGTCCTTTGAAATTTTGGGCGTCCTTGACGAGGATCATCTTCAATAGAAATTCTGCTAGCTTTAAATCTAGAATGCCATTCAAAAACAGTTGTTCTCTTTGGGGCGTCATTGGGGAATGCTTTATTAAGCATTTCAAAAGTTTCGGTTGCTGATATTTGAAGTTTCACACAAAATTCTATGCAAATCCTCTGCTTCAATTTTTGTTCCATCGTAAAATCGCCGCAGCGCTAGGTGTAACCTTTAAATAAATTAGAATGACCTTGGCGCGCGCTAACGTACCGCCTCGATATTGGTACCACCGTGTTGCCAGATATTTTTCTATAATAAACAGTCAAATTTATTTACATTTTTCATTTATTTATTTTTATGGACCCAGTCCGGGAACTTATGGGACATACCTTGAATATATTACAGAGGGGTTTCCAAAAAATGATTTCAACAATTTTAAAAAATTAGGTAAAATACTCATATTATTCCTTTTAGGTCCCTTTTCTAAAATCTTGTTGCACTGAGATAACTTTGTCTGAATAACTGAGATATTTGTAAATAGTATAAGGAACGGATTAACTATGGCGACATTGGAACGACGGGTCCAGTAGGGATTCTAGAGCACCGGGGTGATGGCGACATTGGAACGACGGGTCCAGTAGGGATTCTAGAGCACCGAGGTGATGGCGACATTGGAACGACGGGTCCAGTAGGGATTCTAGAGCACCGGGGTGATGGCGACATTGGAACGACGGGTCCAGTAGGGATTCTAGAGCACCGAGGTGATGGCGACATTGGAACGACGGGTCCAGTAGGGATTCTAGAGCACCGGGGTGATGGCGACATTGGAACGACGGGTCCAGTAGGGATTCTAGAGCACCGAGGTGATGGCGACATTGGAACGACGGGTCCAGTAGGGATTCTAGAACACCGGGGTGATGGCAACATTGGAACGACGGGTCCAGTAGGGATTCTAGAACACCGGGGTGATGGCGACATTGGAACGACGGGTCCAGTAGGGATTCTAGAACACCGGGGTGATGGCGACATTGGAACGACGGGTCCAGTAGGGATTCTAGAACACCGGGGTGATGGCGACATTGGAACGACGGGTCCAGTAGGGATTCTAGAACACCGGGGTGATGGCGACATTGGAACGACGGGTCCAGTAGGGATTCTAGAACACCGGGGTGATGGCAACATTGGAACGACGGGTCCAGTAGGGATTCTAGAACACCGGGGTGATGGCGACATTGGAACGACGGGTCCAGTAGGGATTCTAGAACACCGGGGTGATGGCGACATTGGAACGACGGGTCCAGTAGGGATTCTAGAACACCGGGGTGATGGCGACATTGGAACGACGGGTCCAGTAGAGATTCTAGAGCACGGGGGTGATGGCGACATTGGAACGACGGGTCCAGTAGGGATTCTAGAACACCGGGGTGATGGCGACATTGGAACGACGGGTCCAGTAGGGATTCTAGAGCACCGGGGTGATGGCGACATTGGAACGACGGGTCCAGTAGGGATTCTAGAGCACCGAGGTGATGGCGACATTGGAACGACGGGTCCAGTAGGGATTCTAGAGCACCGGGGTGATGGCGACATTGGAACGACGGGTCCAGTAGGGATTCTAGAACACCGGGGTGATGGCGACATTGGAACGACGGGTCCAGTAGGGATTCTAGAACACCGGGGTGATGGCAACATTGGAACGACGGGTCCAGTAGGGATTCTAGAACACCGGGGTGATGGCGACATTGGAACGACGGGTCCAGTAGGGATTCTAGAACACCGGGGTGATGGCGACATTGGAACGACGGGTCCAGTAGGGATTCTAGAACACCGGGGTGATGGCGACATTGGAACGACGGGTCCAGTAGGGATTCTAGAACACCGGGGTGATGGCGACATTGGAACGACGGGTCCAGTAGGGATTCTAGAACACCGGGGTGATGGCAACATTGAAACGACGGGTCCAGTAGGGATTCTAGAACACCGGGGTGATGGCGACATTGGAACGACGGGTCCAGTAGGGATTCTAGAACACCGGGGTGATGGCGACATTGGAACGACGGGTCCAGTAGAGATTCTAGAGCACGGGGGTGATGGCGACATTGGAACGACGGGTCCAGTAGGGATTCTAGAACACCGGGGTGATGGCAACATTGGAACGACGGGTCCAGTAGGGATTCCAGAGCACCGGGGTGATGGCGACATTGGAACGACGGGTCCAGTAGGGATTCTAGAACACCGGGGTGATGGCGACATTGGAACGACGGGTCCAGTAGAGATTCTAGAGCACGGGGGTGATGGCGACATTGGAACGACGGGTCCAGTAGGGATTCTAGAACACCGGGGTGATGGCGACATTGGAACGACGGGTCCAGTAGGGATTCTAGAACACCGGGGTGATGGCGACATTGGTCCAGTGTATACAACATTACAGATGGAAGGTTGCTAAGTCTCGACAGTCACTAATAGATTCAACAGACCTCCCTTCCCACTTTGCGATGCATCGAGCGCAGGGCAGATCTACTTGAGATTCTATCCTCGGGCCGAGATTTTACTTCCGCGCCGGTCAAAAATCAATTCCTTTTTATTTCCACTTTGAAACCGTCTTTATTTATTCAACGCCGAGTGTAGCGATTTGGGGAAATCGGCGCAGCTGGCGGAGAAATTGTCCCTGAGTGTCCAACAACGTACTATGTTGAGAACCACGTTTTGGACCTTTGGATCCTCGTTCACCCAAAATTTGTTAATTCGGCATTTGCATTTTAAGAGTTTCCTTTAAAGGCCGGGAGACATACAAGAACTCGGTCAGGCAGAGAGAGAGTTGCGTTATCGACTCTGGCCGTCCAGAACAAAAGCAGATTCAACCATCAGACAAAGCTGTTCGGTCCCCAGCGGACGCCGCCTCTAATAGAACGCCCTAAAAACGCAATCAACACAGCAGCGCCGGCTAATTTACTTCGTTCTAATAAAAACTTCCCAACTAAATTAAAAGCAGTTTTGAAAAACTTGTTCTGAATAAGAAAGAAAAAAATATTGGTGAGAAATTAGCCTAAAGCTCTTAGCATGTTGCCATTAATCAGTCCACTTAGTGGCGGGGGCGGATTTTTTCCCGCGGAGTGGAATTTTTTTTATTAAACTGAAAACTGCCAAGAAATAAAGTCGTTCAGCAGATCTCTGGAGTTGTTTGGGGAAACCGACTCGAGCTGGGACTCCTGGGCAAACCTTTATTTCACGGGAAACTCCACGTGAGTCAAATACTCCACCTCGACAGTCTATTAATCGCTTTGGGCAAATCTCCGTTGAAAATTAGAGACCAGCATGTCCCTCAGTGTGCCGTCACTTACTCAAGTGCTAGAACACGCTGACACCCTCCCACTGGTTCCAGCACAATCCCCGAGAAAAGGTCCGAGGACAAGCGCCATCCACAGGTCCGAAAACAAGAACCGCCCACAGGTCCCAGGATAAGCATCGCCTAAAGATTCAAGTACAAGGGAAGCCCACAGGTCCGAGGACAAGGGCAGTCCACAGGTCCGAGGACAAGAGCAGTCCACAGGTCCGAGGACAAGAGCAGTCCACAGGTCCGAGGACAAGGGCAGCCCACAGGTCCGAGGACAAGGGCAGCTCACAGGTCCGAGGACAAGAGCAGTCCACAGGTCCGAGGACAAGAGCAGCCCACAGGTCCGAGGACAAGCGCCGCAGCAGAAGCCCGCGGTAATTAATTAGCCAACAACACCAGCCGATCAATCAGCCGCGGCTAAAAACTGGGAGCGGAGGATTAAAAACTGAAGTCGGGCGGATGAATGGAATCGATCTTTTTACCCGACTTCAAAGAGAAGCCCTCCAGAAATGCAAATTGGATCAAGAAACTCTCTCCATTATCTTCGACTTAAAGATCAAACTAGCAAAGAAGTTTAATTAGCCTTGTCAATGTTGCTCTTAGTTTATTTTGTTCCCTTTTCTCTGGAAGAAACTAATCCATAGTGCGTACATTCTATACCATCTTCAGAGACGGGCTCTCACCTATTTACATATTTTTTGTCCGCAGCGTTCTTTTAAAGGCCGCAAGGGTTTTTTTCCTCATACCTGTATTTGTGTTATTTTATTTTGAGCGTGTTGTTCCTAAATAGTTTTGATATTCATAACTTAGCACCCAATTATTTTCCCAGCACTTTCTGGCAGACGTTGTTCCTTCAACACCTACCATTGATCTGTCATTCATGCCAATTTTTTATGTTTTTTCTTTCAAGGCGGTGCGCCAGAAAACATCCGAGTTCACCACGTGGTCCGCGATACCCACCGAAAGCTCAGAGAGTTCTGTGGAAAAGACAAAAATCGAGGACCTTCTGTTAAACAAATGGTCTGCTGTTCTCCATTTACTCAACCTAGCTATGAACCGGGCTGCTAAATCTGTAGTCGTAAAAAGAGCGAGCAGACAGTTTGTCCAAATCCCCCTGGAATCAATGAAGGAACCAAATATTCCACCAAGAGATCACGCCCCGGGAAAAATAAAAGTAGCATCAATATTTTAGCAGGCAGGCGCACCGGAAGTCTTGTGGCGGCCGATTGATCGAGCCACCTAGCGGCCGGCGGAGTACAGGTACTGGCGACCGGTGTACAATGACAATCCTTGATTAACCGAGTCACAAAGTATCTTGCGGGAACCTGGCGTTAATAGAGTGTGGACGGGTCATCACCCCACAAAACATCCCGGTCAAATGGCTGTTCATCTGACAACACGCTCGAAAGCAAAAACAGCAAGGAAAAAAAAAAAAAAAAAAAACGGAAGTCGGAAGTGTGCTGGTTGCTTCCGTTCCCCAGATGGCCGCAGAGAAGGATTCATCCACAAAGGAGAACACGATGAGACGCAAAATCTGGATTTCGTGCTAAGGGAGGAGTTTCTCGCACGAACGGATTGGTTTACAATCAATATCCTTCGCAAGTAAGGAAAACTGAAGGCTTTCCAGAATGTGGTTGTAAATTGGTCACATGCCAAGTTTTATATGGTCCGGGAGGGACTACATCGAGAGTACGTCCTGAATTAAGGCGGGCTGCTGAGGTAGCCCACGTTAAACACGGGCTACTGAGGTAGCCTCACGTTAAACACGGGCTACTGAGGTAGCCCTACGCTAAACACGGGCTGCTGAGGTAGCCCCACGTTAAACACGAGCTGCTGAGGTAGCCCCACGTTAAACACGGGCTGCTGAGGTAGCCCGGAGGATGACAGGCGTCCCACGAGGAAGTTCACGCGAAGCCCCGCCCTCGGGAAAAATCTTCCCGATTTCCTCCTTTTTATTTTCTGTTCAACAAATTCAATCCGATGTCAAAGTGAAAAAATATAGCGGCTCACTCGAGCTTTGTTCCCCGGGAGATTGCGCCATTTATTCCTGCATCTTGCTCCCCATATTTTATCCCCGGATAAGGCGGCGGCCATTTTATTTTAAACGACGGAGAAGAAACTCTTGCGCGGAGAGTTTGCCAGATGTCTAACCAATATTTTAATTTCTGAAGCACAAGGATGTCGGTCCTCCGCTGCTAGATTTTATTTACGGAATTCTGCTGGCATCGATTCCTGTGTGAAGAAACCGCAACTATTCCACATAAAAATAAAAAACTTTGCACATGCTCCGATCGTGCCCATCCATCTTGTCCAAGTTTAGTCCGCACACACTCGTCTCAATTAATCTTGGCTGAAGGCATCGATTCTTCATTGGGCAACAATTGGTCTCTTCGCGTGTTCAAACTGGAGTCCGTTCCTTGAACAACAATTGGTTTGGCCGCGTGTTCAAACTGGAGTCCGTTCCTTGAACAACAATAGGTTTGGCCGCGTGTTCAAACTGGAGTCCGTTCCTTGAACAACAATAGGTTTGGCCGCGTGTTCAAACTGGAGTCCGTTCCTTGAACAACAATAGGTTCGGCCGCGTGTTCAAACTGGAGTCCGTTCCTTGAACAACAATTGGTTTGGCCGCGTGTTCAAACTGGAGTCCGTTCCTTGAACAACAATAGGTTTGGCCGCGTGTTCAAACTGGAGTCCGTTCCTTGAACAACAATAGGTTTGGCCGCGTGTTCAAACTGGAGTCCGTTCCTTGAACAACAATAGGTTCGGCCGCGTGTTCAAACTGGAGTCCGTTCCTTGAACAACAATTGGTTTGGCCGCGTGTTCAAACTGGAGTCCGTTCCTTGAACAATTGGTTCGGCCGCGTGTTCAAACTGGAGTCCGTTCCTTGAACAACAATAGGTTTGGCCGCGTGTTCAAACTGGAGTCCGTTCCTTGAACAACAATTGGTTTGGCCGCGTGTTCAAACTGGAGTCCGTTCCTTGAACAACAATAGGTTTGGCCGCAAGTTCAAACTGGAGTCCGTTCCTTGAACAACAATAGGTTTGGCCGCGTGTTCAAAATGGAGTCCGTTCCTTGAACAACAATAGGTTTGGCCGCGTGTTCAAAATGGAGTCCGTTCCTTGACCAACAATAGGTTTGGCCGCGTGTTCAAAATGGAGTCCGTTCCTTGAACAACAATAGGTTTGGCCGCGTGTTCAAAATGGAGTCCGTTCCTTGACCAACAATAGGTTTGGCCGCGTGTTCAAAATGGAGTCTGTTCCTTGAACAACAATAGGTTTGGCCGCGTGTTCAAACTGGAGTCCGTTCCTTGAACAACAATAGGTTCGGCCGCGTGTTCAAACTGGAGTCCGTTCCTTGAACAACAATTGGTTCGGCCGCGTGTTCAAACTGGAGTCCGTTCCTTGAACAACAATTGGTTTGGCCGCGTGTTCAAACTGGAGTCCGTTCCTTGCGGCTACATTAGTCAACATTTCATTACAATTAGCAAAAAAAAAAAAAAGTTCTTTTTTTAAGAATAAAAAAGATATTTTCTAATTATATGTCAAAATAATTATTAGTAATTTAAAATGTTCTAATTAATTATCAAGAATAATTAGGCTTTGATGCTTACTTTAATTACACACAGGGAACGTTTTTGTTTAATTAGCAAAATTGCATTCTGTGTAGACAACATGGCGTTAGTGTGGAGCCAGTACATTAGGACAATAGAGCAATAACTCTATATATAGCAAATGAAAACATTAAGACGCGAATGTTTCTTTCACACATCAAACTTTTACTGTCCTTACTGAGATGGAAAATATATTGGGAGGGCTTGGCTCATCAGTGTTGAACCCTCCCAGCGGTTTCGCCAGTTTAATCTACCAGACTGCTTCTTTAGAGCTCTAATACTGTATTGGATCATTCTGCTTAAATATGCTGAAGGGTGAAATCTCAGAAACACCATTATTTAAGCAGAATGATCCAATACAGTATTAGAGCTCTAAAGAAGCGGTCTGGTAGATTAAATTGGCGAAACAGCTGGGAGGGTAAACCACTGATGAGCCAAGCCCTCCCAATATATTTTTCCATCGTAGTAAGGACAGTAGAAGTTTGTTTGATGTGTGAAAGAAACATTCGCGTCGTAATGTTTTATCATCAGTCCGCTGGAACACGGGGACATTTATCAGCATCTTCCCTCAGTCCGCTGGTACCGAAAGACATCGTCCCCCCTACATGTTAAACACGGAGAGAGTAAAATGCCAAGATTTACAAAATAACCAATTAATTGAAATCACCCACCAAGAGCATTCCCTTGAGGAAACCAAGTTTAATGGGTTTTGAAGCTATTGGAAGCCACGCTGACGGGTCTTGCCACAATACCGATGGCTCGCAGTACGCCAGATAAATGGAGACCGTTACGTTAAACGACCGCCTCCATCATGTTTCAACACCGCCGCCGCAATTTTATGGAAGCATTAGGAGGGTGGCTTTATTTCTCTTTTGAGATTCGGGTGATGTCCAACAGATTTTTCTTTGGGAGATATGCAAATTGGAAGAGACATTAGGCAAATCATTTGGAGCGGAGCTCGATGGCGGAGTTGGGCTCCCGCCGCCACATTTCCTGGACGTCAAGACGGTTGGCAGAACAACTACAAGCTAATTAAAAGCCTCGTCCCCGGGGGTGCTCACCAGGAAGTCTGCCGTTTCAGGAGCAAACTATTTCATTAAGAGCCGCTTAGTCTCGAGCCCAGAGCCCTTCGATTCGCTCGAGGGAACGCGCCACGTGGGGTCCAAAACTTCCCTGTTCATCCTCCCTGTAGCAACACGTCGATAACTGGTTATTCTTCATCGCGTGTGGCGATGCTCGGAAATCCTTGACTACATTCCAAATCATGACGTCCTCATCACACATTTTCTCAACAACAAAATTAATGCAAATTATTTTAAAACAAAATTGCATCGATTTTCAGTGAAAGCTGGCGCTAAGGTGACATTTGTTTCGATAACTGAGGAAATCACCTTTGGCACCAAGGAGGAAAGCGCTCAGAGTCCTCGAGGACAGACAGACAGATGCTGTCTGCGCCCAATACCGCCGATTCTCGACACGCTGCTACTTCAAATGTCCTCGGCAATTTCCAGGACGTCAAGAACCCAACGACCCAAGCAGTCTCTCTATGTAGAGAATTATGAAGGAAACCAACAAAGTAAGTAAATGCTGATTTCCTGATGCCATCATCCCACACAGAAGCTGCGGGGTGATCAACAAGAAACAGAATTAATTCATCTTCTTGGACGGGAGGAGCCGCTCTTCTTTAATTAAAGCGGGGCTGTTAATGAAGTAATTAGTTCTCCCCCAGGTCTGTCTGTCCCGATCGATTGTGGCCTGGATTCATTTCTTTGACGTAAAGATCTTGTTGTTCATCGACGCCGGTCGACACACGATATAAAAATTGGAACAAAAACGACCAGAAACGACTTATTGTGTTGGAATTGTCGAAGAGGAGTTCAGACTTGTGGCAGGTTTACAGATGCGAAACATTGAAAACGTTCTGAAGGTTCGAGGTGCCGGTTGTTTCCACCGGCAGCTACAGCGGCCTTGTCCTTAGATGGGAAGTGCGCCCAAACACAAATGATCTTTGTTTGTACACAAAGAAGAGAACGTTATAAATACATTTTTAAATAAATAAAAAGTGGCGTCACGTGTTGTTAGCTACACCGTTGTATATTGAAGGTTAGATTGGTGGCGGCGTTCTTTACTTTCTAATAAGTAGAAGAAGGGAGCAGAAGGCAGGTAAAGATGAGAATAGGGAGGGGGGGAGGCGGCGTCAGGTGGCGCTGCTACCCAAGCTCCGCCTGGCGGCCAGGGAGAGAGTCAGACGTCGCGATGTTCCCACTGTGGATGGTTGTGTTGTGCGGCGCTCTGCTGGCAGCGGGCGAGCAGTCGGACCTGCACCGGGAGTTGGGCGACCTCCTCGAGGTACTGGGTGCCCTGCGTGGCGAGCTGAAGGGCGAGGACTGGCGCCGGGCGCTGCAGGACGGGCTGGGCGCGGCAAGAAGGGAACTGCGGGAGCTCGCCGCGGCGGTGGATGTGCCGGGAAGACTGCGGGACAAACGGAATTCTGCGGCCGGCATGGCCCGTCTGAGAGACGATCTCGGCCAGCTGGGCAAGCAGCTCGCGGCCATGCGGGCCGAGCAGCAGAGGCAAGCTGCGGCAGCCGCCCAGCGCGACCTGGACCTATCCGAGTGCCGCTCGCGCCTCACCGACCTGTTCGCCGACAGACAGCGGTTCGCCACACAGGTAAGACCCCAGTGATGGTTGAGTCAATTTACAGGGGTATCAGGTTTGACTTACAGGTGAACACGGTCCGATCTGTGGGATCGAATAAACTGACGGAAGCGTCGAGGGGCATTATAATGTGATGTATATCCACTTCTGGACAAAACTTAAGGAAGTTTCAGCATGTATATCGGGATTCAGACAATAACTCTATAAGATATTACATTGAACTTTATTGAAGACACACAAGGTAACCAAGGGTGAAAAAAAATTGCCTGTCTTAAAAAAATAAAATAAAAATATACAACCGGTGAAATCAAAGACCTTCCACTTCCTTAAGTTTTGTCCATGAGTGTATACAGCAGTGTACCCGGCAGGCTGCCCGATAAGATTACCGAGGCCGAGATAACGCTCCTCCACAAATTCATCATGGAACTACTACTTTAGAATCGTGTTGGTGTCGAACACAGGCCACTGTAGGACCAGTTTAAAATGGAATTTCAAAAACATCGGAGTCATAATATAGGCCTACAACTTTGATTTTCGCTCAAATACAAATATCTAATGTTTATAATGCTAAAATTAAGACAAATTCACATATATCAGCATACAGCCAATGTCACCATACAACTCTCCACCTTCAATTCCCTTACTCCTGTGACTTGTGTAAAAATCACAATTAGATCTAATCAGAGGCGGGGATTGGCTGGTTGCTGCGAGCCACGGACTCACGGTTGGCCTGGACAACAGTTAAGACGAGATGATCCTTCAGCCGATGGTGGGCCACAGATGGCTTCAACACGGGACCAATTAGACATCGGTACTTCAATCCAGAGAGTTCCTTCTGGCAAATAATAACATAAGGTTTCAAGTTGTATATCTATCTAAAATATCGGGTTAGTTACATTACTCTCCGCGGTACGACACGTTACGTAGGACCTTGGGAACGGGGGCGGTACGTGGGCGCCCAGAACGTCCCTTCCCACGGGGTCTTTCCTCGAGGGGCCTGTCACCGCTGGCGACAAGAATGTGCGTAGCTTTTTATTAAATTTGAAAGATGGGAAGAGAGCTACCTAAAGCTTCACATTGTTCTGTACCTCCAACCTACGTCGGGGGAATTCTACGATAAACAACTTGTCCGTGTTGAGGGCAATTAGGTCGGGCGGAAAATCAATTAGAGAAAGAAAGTAACTCTATTGGCGTCCTTTGGAAGCCCCGTCGTTACAGGAAAAAAGGCTGCGCCACATCTGGCAAACGTCAGGATTGCTGCCAAATGGGAGATTGGATTACACGGAAATTTTCCCAGGGGCTCTGGTTTCCTACACACGTGGAGTCATAAGCAAATGTCAGCACTTGCTAGTCTGGATTTGACGTGTTTGGGGAACGTAGCCTTGAGTCCTGGCCGAGGGAAGCCATTGTCATTAAAAACGGCAAATTTGGACATCTCTCCTCACGTATAACATTCGTGGCTATCACTTTGTCGTCTTGTAGATTGGCCTACTTCAGGTAGCGTCAAGTCTTTTATATTTTGGGCCGAATTGGAATAATTCTTGCATAATTGGATTTTGAAAACTTAAAAAAAAATATCTGGCTAATCATTGAGTCGGGCAGATTCAATTCCTGCCTACGTTTAGATC
>CP092869.1:104130475-104149649 GCA_030710605.1 Cordylochernes scorpioides | reverse complement strand
ATGTAAACAAGGTGCTTGCAAACATTTTACTGCCCAGATTGCCCCAATAAGCCAGCATTGTGCGTCACCACGCCATGCTTCAAGGATTATTATACAAGGTATGATCACAAAATTCGGGGAATTGGGTCATAAAAGATTTATTAGATGAATATATACAAAATATGGCTAATATTCCTCAAAATACTGTCCGAGGGAATCTATACAGCATTTCATTCTTTTTTCCCAGTTCCAGAAGCACCCAGAAAATTTGTCAGAAGTAATGCCCCTCAAAACGCTCAGTGATTTTTTGTTTTATGGCATTAATGGTATCAAATATATGTCCTTTTAGAACTGACTTCATTCTAGGAAAGAGAAAGAAGTCATTTGATGCCAAATCAGGTGAGTACAGGGGATGAGGCATTGTTAACATGCTATTTAGTCAAAAAAGCATCCATGGAAAGAGCTCTGTCTGCTGGGGCGTTATTGTGATGAAGCATCCATTCGCCCGAGATCCACTTTTCCGGCCGTTTCTTCCGTATTGATTCCTGTAAACGGCGTAAAATCGCTAGATACACCTGTTGATTAATTGTTTGCCCTTGTGGGAGGAATTCATAATACACAATGTCTTGGTGATCGAAAAAAGTCACCAAGAGAACCCTTGTTTTTGACTTAGACATTCTTGCTTTTTTCGGGAGCCACTGGCTCGATTGTCATTTGGTCTCTGGGTCATACCCATAGACCCAGGTTTCATCACCAGTAATCACCTTTGTGAGGAAGTTTGGATCTTCATGGATGTTCAATAGCCAATCTTCGCAGGCATTAACCTTTTCCTCCATTTGGGCCCCTCGGACAGAATTTTTGGAACAAATTTCGAAAACTTTCTTTCATTTCCAAGATCCTCAGTCATTATTTTTTGACACATTCAATATGAAACCCCTGTTCCTTCTACTAGTTCTCTGATCGTGGTCGTAGTATTTTTCTTATTAAAGCACCAATTTTTTTGGGTCAGTTCTTCATGATTTTCCAAAGGCGGTCTTCTCGGGCGTGCGTCATCTTGGGTTGACTCTCTATCAGATTTGAAACGGGCAAACCACTTAAACGTTTTTTATTGTGATAAGGCTGCCTCCCCGAACTCCAATTTCAACATTTGAAACGTTTCTGATGCCGTTTTCCCTAATTTTTTACAAAACTTTATGCATACCTTTTGTTCACTTTTAAGATCCATTGTAAAAAAATGCCGCGCCTTTGTTTCTTTTCTTTAAAAATGGTTATAAAATTCCTATTATTTGAGATATCGAAAAGATATAAATATTTTCTTGTAGAGAATGAGGTCCCGTGATTATGATGATCATTTTTTTTTTTTTTGAAAACTCTTTCAGAAATTTTTTTTTTTGACTAATTCCCCGAACTTTTTGATCATATCTTGTATGAAGCAAATTTTTAAAAATCCTATAACTGTCCAATTTAAGTATATGTTTGAATATTTAAAATCAATTTAAAAAAAATATATTTTTATTATTTAAATTATTAAAATTGTCAAATTTGTATATAATCTCTATATTTACCATCAAATCATTAATTGAATAAAAAATGGGAAAAAAATCAATTTTAGAAAAATTAAAATTCTGATAAATATGGAAAATATGACTAAGCAACAAAATGACACCAGCACTCAAAGGGTTAAAGTGTGTGAAACCATTTGATGCATTTTTGAAGTCAGGTGCGAACACCATCACAAAAGTTGGAAAGCTCCCTGGTCTTATTTTATGTGGGTGAGCAATTGTTATCAAAGCCACATCATCTATGATATTTCTTATCCCATTGTTTGGGAATTAGGCAATCTCCAACTTAAGCTTCAGAAAGACTGCTCCTAACACCTATGTTAGTTGATAGTGCTTCCCTTTAATGGCAACACATCGCCCAGTATTATAGGGGTGGTCCCTGGTAGGATTCAGCTCTCCCCAGGATGATATTGACAAACTGGCCCCAACCATACCTGTGAAAGAATGACAGATCTATTCAGGGAGTTGTTTATTCACAGGTTGTGTGCAGGTTAGATACAATGTACAAGAAGAGTTACTTGAGGGAGAGCAAGTCCTGGACCTTGGCCAGCACGGTCCGTGGGGCACTGTCAGAGTCCGTGGTGGTGGCAGAGGAGGAGTGGCGCGGCATGCGGGAGCGGACATAGGCTGAGGGCTTGTAAGTGTTGGTGTATGGGCACACCTCCAGGATGGGGTCGCTGGTCCACAGCCTCTGCAGCACCTCAGCTTCAATACTTATTCCTGGTGTGTGGATTTAACAAGTGCTCTCATTCAATTGTACTGTAAATCTGAATCTAAGATTGGAGACAAGTAGTTTTTACACAATGCTATAAAAATAATATTCTAAGATATGTGCGCACAATTAGTACAGATGGTAAAATTACATTACTCTGTCAGATCAGGGAGAAGAGCTTCTCTATATAAGAAAACTATCATAAAGACAAGATGTACTGGTACAGAATGACACTAGTGGCAATGGCTTATATATACACACATGGGACCATTTTTTTAAAAATTCTAAATTATTTTCAGAGCCTATTATACAAAGTGTGAAAAGATTTACAAAATATGTAGAACAAATATCCAATCATATACTATGGAAGGAAGGAAATAAGTGTAATAAAGACAGGAAATTCAAATAGATGGCCGGGTTAGGTACAAAAATTGGTCTTATATATCTGGCAACTATTAATGCTGTGAAGTTTGTTGGATACATAGCAGGTTTTGGGATTGTTAGAGTGTCCAGTTGTAGAGGTATGTTGAAATATTAATGAGCAGGAATATCTGTTTTTAACATTTCTGCAGTGTTCAGATATTTGGATTCCTATGGATCTACCCGTCTCTCCCACATACATAGCATCACATTGCCCCAAGTAGACCCAAACCTGCGGAGTCTACTTAGTCTCTTGCGGCAATGTGATGCTACGTATGTGGGAGAGACGGGTAGATCCATAGGAATCCGAATATCTGAACACTGCAGAAATGTTAAAAACAGATATTCCTGCTCATTAATATTTCAACATACTTCTACAACTGGACACTCTAACAATCCCAAAACCTGTTATGTATCCAACAAACTTCACAGCATTAATAGTTGCCAGATATATAAGACCAATTTTTGTACCTAACCCGGCCATCTATTTGAATTTCCTGTCTTTATTACACTCCTTCCATAGTATATGATTGGATATTTGTTCTACATATTTTGTAAATCTTTTCACACTTTGTATAATAGGCTCTGAAAATAATTTAGAATTTTTTAAAAAATGGTCACATGTGTGTATATATATTAAAAACAAAATTGGCATTTCATGACCACTCATTGGATGGCAGAGTGGTCAAAAAGTGGAACAAAAATCAACTAAACGTTGATGCTCATGTGAGCAGTCAGAATACGCCAATTTTATTACTGTTTCATACACACAGAGATACTGGTGTCATTCTCTACCCGCATCATACACACAGAGATACTGGTGTCATTCTCTACCCACACACAGAGATACTGGTGTCATTCTCTACCCACACACAGAGATACTGGTGTCATTCTCTACCCGCATCATACACACAGAGATACTGGTGTCATTCTCTACCCACACACAGAGATACTGGTGTCATTCTCTACCCACACACAGAGATACTGGTGTCATTCTCTACCCACACACAGAGATACTGGTGTCATTCT
Source organism: Cordylochernes scorpioides (assembly GCA_030710605.1). Lineage (NCBI taxonomy): Eukaryota > Metazoa > Arthropoda > Arachnida > Pseudoscorpiones > Chernetidae > Cordylochernes > Cordylochernes scorpioides. The sequence goes on along the minus strand of CP092869.1, from coordinate 104,145,947 downwards.
CTACCCACACACAGAGATACTGGTGTCATTCTCTACCCGCATCATACACACAGAGATACTGGTGTCATTCTCTACCCGCATCATACACACAGAGATACTGGTGTCATTCTCTACCCGCATCATACACACAGAGATACTGGTGTCATTCTCTACCCGCATCATACACACAGAGATACTGGTGTCATTCTCTACCCGCATCATACACACAGAGATACTGGTGTCATTCTCTACCCGCATCATACACACAGAGATACTGGTGTCATTCTCTACCTGTAGAAGGGTGTCTTGCATGTTCAATCGTTTTCTTATATAAAGAAGTTCTTCTCCCCAACGTGTGTTTCTACCTCTATAGGGAGTTATTGAACATTTTAATGTATTTTGTGGCTTCTCTGTTCCTGGTGCCACTCTGTTAGATTGTCTCCCAGCAGCTATGAGGGACTTCTGTTGACAACATTTTAAACACCATTTGAAAAGTTTAATGAAAGTTAGGCTTTATTTAGTAACTATATGTATTGAGTGGAGTTTCAATTCCAGAGGCAAACTCCTGTGCAGATACCACGTCAAAAGAAGCTATGTTCTATTGAGGGTGGATTAAACTTGGAATACAAAACTTTCACGGCAACCAGAAGAAAGAAATTTGACTGTTGGCCAAGAAATGATACAAGCTCTCTCTCAAATATAAATAAGGAAGTTGGGTTGTACCAAAGCTCAACAAGTCAGAATTCCACCAACAGATGACGGGAAATTTTAGAATATTATGAAGAGGCAACCAAGTCAGTTTTAGAGGGCTGTAGATCAATACACATTTAAAAGAATTATTGAATCTCAGACTCCTCGGCATTCCAAATACTTGAAATCAACAGCACCTGCCACACATTGGTAATTCCATCGGACAAGTAAACCAACCAATCCACCCTCAATGGGACAAAAAATGGAATCTTCACCAAAGTTTGCCCCAGGAACTCTCAAGTTTTACTTTATATAATCCAATCAATGTATTTTGATGCACCAAGAAGTTGTCTGATTTCTATGAGAATATGTATACAATCCAGGGCCAGGTTTCTTTCTCTCTCTAGCTTGCTCAGGCCAACAACAACAGGAGAACTCCAACTATATACACACCGAAAATAAAGATCTAAATATATTTGCTAAAATTTATTTTACATATTTTAAAATCATATATATAATTCTATTCCGGTGAAATTTGTTTGCTTAGTTTTTCTTATAAAAATATGATAAGTTTTCAACTATACGCAAAATCAGCAGACCAAGGCCCCAGTACCTTCATACCCTTGAAAATTACTGAAAACACCAGAACATAAATATTGGTTCAACTATGGATTTTAATTGTATCTATTGCTGCTTATCAACACTACGGTTTACACTTAGATATATTATTGATTCCATAACCAATCTTTGCTGCTTATATTTCTGTAAGTTCTGATAAATTGAACCTGTTTCATTTATATGTTGTACAATGGGTTATTCTACTGTGTTCAATTATCCTGTGACAGACATTTCCTGCTACGGAGTATTTTCTATAGATGGGGATATTTGGTTGGTTATTTTTAGTCAATGGATTCCTGACTATATTAGGAGATGTCTGATTGAGGGGAGCAAACTGCTCTATTGGATGCTTAGACCTTCTGTAGGTTTGTGGAAATGTCGTAATATGAATGATTTAGGGTAACCTGATATTAAATTTTTAACAATGTTTTGCATCTTTTTGTTTTAGATTTGGATGGGAACAATGTATTCTTGTAGAAAGGGTTTTACTTGTGACTGAGGGGGCAATATGAAGAAAATTCTATGTAGTTGGTTTGTAATTCTTCTCCTATTCGATTGGTTTTTAAATATAAAAATGTAAGTCTATTTTCTTTTTTTTTTCTTATCTCAAAGCCATGATAATCATGGTGGGTAGTTAGCGACTGTTTTTACTGTAAGTGCACCACATGTCTACACATGTGAAAGCAGTTCGACTTTGCGCTTACAAATGTGCCAGAGCCCCGTTTGGTAACTTGCACTCGCTGGTGGGGTTGGACTTTTGCAAGAATCGGGGGCCATTGGAGCATTTTTTTTTTAAACAGAAAAAAAGTGTCCAATGCGGGAATCGAACCCGGGTCGTAGTGGTTGAAAACCAAACGGTTTAACCAGCCTTCCACCGACCCCCAAAAATGGAAGTAATCTATTCTACTGTAAATTGAATGGTTGTGTGGAGTTTAGTGCAAAATATGACATCTGTATATAACAATGTCATTTGATCCCCCCATTTATCTATACAACACATTGGAGGGGTAAAGGGCTTCTTCCTTTGGGAGAATATTTAATGTGCAAATATGTTTTTGAATTAAACATGATATTAACTCGAGCTATATTTAAGGAATCTGTGCTCTTCTCTATTAACATGGTTCTGGTGTTTTCAGTAATTTTTAAGGGTATGACAGTACTGAGGGAGTATGCTGATTTTGTATATACAGTAGAACAACCTCCATGAGAGGACACTCACGCTAGAGGACACCTCTCTACAAAGGACATTTTTCATTTGCAAAATTACCATTTTTACTATTTAGCAACTCTCCGGTAAGAGGACACCTCTCCCTCTTGGCTCTGCAATTAGGTGTCCTTTACAGGGAGGTAGTTGAAAATTTATCATCATATTTTTTATAATAAAAAATAAGTAAACAAATTCACTGTAATAGAATTATATATACGATTTTAAAAGATGTAAAATAAATTTTAGCATAATTTATATCTTTATTTTCAGCATTGGCTGGATATTAACATTGTTTTGTTAATTTGGTAAAACAAATTGTTTCAATCACATGGATGGGCATGTGCCGGTTATTCCTTTTCTTGTAACCTAACAAAATCTTTGAATGTGAACTTCATTCTACAGAACAATGGAAGCCGGTGAACAACCATCTACATCTCATGGTGTAACAATATATAAGAACAAAATCAATGCTCAGATTGGGACAAAAATTGATGTGTATGAAGAACATGTATAGTCTATGACATCATGTCCACATACTTTCATAACCTTTTAAAATTGTGTTTAAAATGAATGTCTACCTGAGGAAAGGTAAATGTTATCAACAGAAGTCCCTCATAGTTGCTGATATCTGGGAATCCAATCTGAAGAACTTTGTGCAAATAGAACAGACAAAGGAGATATTATAATGGATGGAAACATGGGCCAATTATGGGCCAAGGTTGTTTGTCCATTGCACAGCCACCTATTAGAGTAAACTGCTGTGACAGTCCACATATTCATTCAGTGACTGGTGGAGCTTTGTTGTGCAGGTCTTGTGGCCAATGGAAACAACTGATGGGAGCCCTGGCAAGTCGAGGAGTGCTGCTCACTTTTGGTTTCAGCTCAGCGGAGGACACTGGGATGTGGAAGCTTTGAGTTCACAGTGCAGGGGGAACAAATCAAGAGGTACGGAAGTACAACTTTAGGTTTGCACATTAAACATATTCAGTCGTTACAGCTTCTTTAACACCAATCAAGGGGTCAACATTTTTAATTGAATTTAAGCTGGTGTTGAATTACGAGGTCTGTTAGAAAAGTATTTTTTATATTTTTTTTCAAAACCTGGTGGATTTAATGAAGCGGACTTGCGTAAAGAAACCTTGAACCTTCACACACATGTGAAATTTTTTCCCAGCCTGTCAATAGCGTCGGTTGATGGCAAGCAATATTTGGGTGAGGTAGTGTTTAGTGCTCTCTTTGGATTGTCAATGTAAGGAAAATGAATGCAATCAAATTTTGCCAGAAACTCGGCAACAGCCAGTTGTAAAACCATTCGGAAGATTCAGACGGCTTGCAGTGACGATGCTATGGGCATCACACAGATTAAGGTGGAGAACAACTGGTTTAAAGATAGCTGCACACTCTCCGACTGGCCTTCAACAAGCCAAAATGACCAGGTCATTGTCAAAGTGAACATGAGGACCATCGTGTGACTATCCAAGAAATTGCAGAAGAAGTGGGCCTAAGCACTTTTTTCGGTACATTCCATTCTGACTGAAGATTTGTGCTGAAGCTACCTGATGGCAGTGTAAAAGCAACTTTGTGTTGAAGACATGCTGGACTCTATGAACAATGACTTCATGAACATCACTGGTGAAGAGTATATGTGTGCGACCTGGAAACCAAATCCTAGTTGTCACAATGGAGGCATTTCACATTACCAAGGCCAAATAAGGCTCACCAAGTGCGCAGCAACATCAAAGTGATGCTGACTGCTTTCTTTGACTCCAGCAGTATACCACGAATGTATGCACTACAGAGGCAAAGAGTACTAAAGGGATGTCACCTACGTGACACTGCAAGAGACGAGTTGTGGTCAACAGGCGCCTCCATCACATTCCTCGCACTTGATTCAGACTTTTGGTGAAAACTACACTCCTATGGTTCGTCAGGCTCCTTACTCTCCTGATATTGCTCCCTGTAACTTCTGGCTGTATCCTAAACTCAAGAGGCAATTGAAAGGAAAGTGATTTCTACAAATGAGGACATTTTGTCCTTGTTTCCAATAATGGCGGCACTGCTGGGAGAATATGGAGTTCAAGGAGTCTACTTTGAGGGTGATTAGCTCCAGGTATACCTGTCTTTTTTCCCCACCTGATGGTCGGATACTTTTCTAACAGCCCTTGTATAGTCGGGGTTAAGATCTATCCATCATTCTTTGCTAGTGGACATTTTGTTGTCAACATTAAGTGGTCATACTGTAGCCACGTGCTCCATTCTCCCAACAAAGCCCATCCTATTGTTCCAGCTGGTTATGCCGATGTATGTCTATGATGTGAATAAAAATGAAGCTGCTGTCTCTCTCTCTTGTATTCTAATGTTGACGGAAATCTCCACAACCATTGGCTCACCATATATACTGCCGACACAAGTTGTGTCCCTACTCCTGGAAAGTTTTACTTTCTCAGAATTGTATCTCGGGATTTTATAAGTGATTCAAGTAGGAAATCTAGCTTTGTGGAGATTTGCAACAAATCTTAGTTGGTCACAAAACACGTGACTGATCTCTGAGGTGCTGGCTGACAACAAGTGAAGTTACCTCGGCACCTTCCCTGTTCCACCGCAGCACGCTTTCATCATCTCCATAGGACCCGGCACAGCTGATGAAGGTGTTCTCTCCATTGCATCTGCACCACAGTGCTGTGTCATCACACGGTGGAAGAAAGGTACTGGTCGGGCTGGCACATTGGTGACACCAGGCAATATTGGAGAAACTCCCACAGGTCAATAAGGCACAAGGAGAACATAGGAGTTCCTGGATCTATAGAAAGCCACAGCCCTACCATTACAAAATTGTGAGGTCCTTTAAAATTTTGTCGCTGACATTTTTTTATTGTCATAAAAATGTCAAACTTTTTTACCTCATTTTATAAACTTTCAATTTTAATATTTAAATAATAAGGGAAAATAAATAAAATCTCCCAAGCATAACAAAGACATCCTTTTGTCAAGATGTTCTCTTGGACAGTTTTCATTTCTGCTCTGCAGCACCAGTTTCAATATTAGCTGTTGGACTGTATGCCTGAATTGGGAACAGCTGTTGCTGAACCTCTTTATATAACCTGGTCTAGCAACCAAGTCTATTCTGGTGAACTCGAGATTTTTAAAAATAAGCAAAAGACTTGAAGACTAAAAGATATTTTGGGAGGATTTTTTTTGACGTGACAACGTCTTAAATTAGGTTGCGGCTGGGAGTCACTTATGAAAAAGTGTAACGCCCGGTAACGTTACGATGAGTCACCGAACGAGAGTGCTGCGCACGCAGCGCTAGAGAATTAGGCGCATTGAATCGGCGCATGCTTGTCTCTGTCTTTGTCTTTCTCGAACGTTCTTGGCGTTGGAAAAACAAGAAAGCGTCATAATACAAGTTCACACGTGTGGTTAAAGTATCGTCAGCTGTGTCTGTAGTGAAAATGTGGAGTGCTTAGATTCATCATTTACAACAACTACAACAATAAAGGTAAATAATTGTACACTGATATTTCATTATCGTAAACTATGATTGATTGATTAATTGTTAGATTGACACAAAAGTTGAGAAACTGAGTTTATAGGTTATGTCATACTATTGATAAATGTTGATAGTGTTAAGTAAATTATTAGTTTAAAATTAATTAATTATTATTTTACAAATTTTAAATAGTTTCAAATTTATTTAGCAAAAATTTGAACCTTCGATCTGAATAAATGTTTTGATTTTCGAATTGATTCTTTAAAATTACAAATATTAAGAAAAAGTGGCAGATATAAGAAAACTTTATTTAAACTGTGTTGAGCAAGAATTTTAACATCTAATTTAAGTAAATGTTTTAATTTTCAACTTCATCATTTACAATTACAAATTTTATTTAATTTCAAATTTATTTAGCAAAAATTTGAACCTTCGATCTGAATAAGTGTTTTGATTTTCAAATACCAACGCGGCTGGTGGAGTGGCGATCTATCGTAAATTATCATCGACATCTACGGCGGAAGTGTTCCAAGTTGCGATTACAGACGTAACTCGTGTCATTAAAACCAAGGGTGACATGTGCATGACTGAAGTTACTTGCTTCGCCGCTAATACTAGCTTCAAGTTTATACTCGGTGCTGTATATATTCATCCAGGAGCTAGTATGCAGGATATTGGAATGTTACTATGGCAAGGACTCGGTCCGTACATTCACAACAGCCAGTACGTGCCACCGTTCGTGCAAGTTGATTCTAGTATACCGATTCTTCTGTGTGGTGATTTTAACAAAAACGTAAAGCCTGACAACTCGTTTCTTAAATTCATGAAAAATACGTATAATCTTGATTGCGTATCAAACGTTTCTAAGTCAACTACGTTAAAAGGAACAACTATCGACTTGACTTTCGCAAGACACATTACAGCAGAAACACTTCCTTTCATTTCATATTTCTCCTATCATCGTCCTATCCTCAACAAAATCACTCAAATAGGAATTAGTTAAGTTTTAGTTTACATGTACAATGTTTTAGTAAACAAAATATATTTCTATAGTTAAAATTTGTGCAATTCTTATTTTCATTCAATTCCTTGTTCCTATTGTGCAATTTAATTATATTCATATCAATAAATATTCTACCGTTGTCACGTAAAATCTTCGCCCGTAAAACCGACTTTACAGGCAACCATTGTTTTTTTTTTTTTTTCAGTTTAAATGAGATCTATAAATGCAATGAAACTTTTCTATTTTATAAATTGTCCCCAAATAAAACTTTTGCTTTCAGAAATGAAAGGTGCACAGGAGACCTTCAGAAGAAGGAATTGAGGCCATGCTGTTATCCTACTACTGGATGAAAATTCCTTTTATGGAGATAGGCACAAATCAAGAAGGTCTGATTTTTTTTATAAAAGGCTCATTATTTACCAGTTGAATATTTTAATGGTAAAAATGAGTGGATCAATTCAACAGTGGAGACCTGCAGAGAGATGTTGGGTCCAAAGTGACAACTCCAGGAATTAGTACACACAGAGACTACAGCAGCAGCCATGTTAGAAATAGTTTTGCAGCTGCTGGTTCAGAAGAGTCAGTGGATGTGCCCAACTTTATAAAGAAAAACCTTATTGAAATGGTGATACAAAGGAAGAAACTATTCCAGAAAGGATCTTTAAAGCATCATCATATCCACACTGGGTATTAAATGCCTCAATTACGGAATGAAAGTCTCAACAAGATGCAAATAGAATATTCTCTTCGTGTTTTAAAAACACACACAGTGTTCTTTATTCAATTTTGAAATAAAAAAACAAATATATTTAGTGTAAATTAAATATAAAAATCCTACAATAACCATTTCCTATTTGCCAATTATGAAGCCATAATAAGCCATATATAAAATACATCACAACAGATCTGTTATAAACTGTATTTACATACTTTGGGGGAATTACATAATTTTGGCCAAATGTCTTCAGACTGAACCATAGCAATACAAAGTGTAAGTAATCCTGTGTACAGGAGGTTAGTGTAGGGGCACATTGTTACTTCAATGTTTAAAAAAATCCCTTCAATATGTTCAGTTTGAGTCATCATCAAACCTGCGGGCAGACTTACCATCTCGCGGTGCAAGAATCCTACGCTGCCTGATTTCCTCAGTAGTTGCAGCTTAAATTGCCAACTTACAGAGGTTTGATGGTGACGTGCTGGTTGTACTGAATATAGCTACATCAATAAATTGTCAATTTCTTTGTTGTTCCGACATTTCACTGCCTCCTTCCTCAGTAGGAGAAAATGTGCTTTTGAATTCCATATATTTTTCTGAGGATGGTGGAGTTAAACTATTGGGACAATAAAAACTTGGTTCATGTAAGACTGTATCAATAGAGATTTGGGTTGAACCACCACCAATTCAACTGCGATGCCAGGGAGAAAATTGGCAATCTCCAAAATAAAATCTTGTTTGATATCAACCATGCTAAACAAAAAACCTTTTAAAAATGCCACCAATTAGAAGTCCCAAACTATGAAGATTAGAACCCACTGGCAAAGAACCACTCATCAATTGTAAATCTTTCCCATTGACTCTTTGAGTGTGATCATTGACTGAATGGTCAATAAAGTGTGTTTTCATTGTCACTCATCAATTGATGGGCCTACACTGGCTGAGCAACTTTGATGTTAATCTGTGTCATAAAACAATTATCTGTGTTCTACCACCCTGATGTTCGGCCTGCCTCGCCATTCTAACATTTCATCAAATTGGAAACTTACTGCGCCGGCACCAGGCAGCGGACAGGCAGGTCGGAGATCTTCACGCGCGCCTGCAGCACCAGCTCCCAGCTGTACGGCAGCTCCGAGCTGCCCAGCGACAGTGTGCTGGCGGTCTCCTGCGCCCCCGGGCTGGACTCCCGGCTCAGCTGCTCCAGGAGACTTTCCCACAGCCCGCCGCCGTTGGAAACGGGGGTCTCGTCCTCCATGTAAGCCACGAAGACGTCGTCGTACTCGAAGTTGTCACTGCTGTCCTGGCTGTGCCAGCGCCGGCTGGCGGGGGAGTCCGGAGAGGTCTGCAGGTCGGAGAGCGACGAGGCGCGGCGGCTGGTGAAGGCCAGTTGGTAGCACGGTATGGCGTTGGCAGGAGGGCGGGAGGCCGCCGTGACTGGAGAACTCTGGCGTCGGCTGGGCGTGGAGGTGGTGTAGTAGCCGCTGTCGTTGCGCTCCCGGGGCTCCCCGCCGTCCTGCCGGCACAGCACCGAGCTGATTGGTCAAACATTCCGCCACTAACTGAAGCAAGGTCTAAATAACGTTTCTGAACCAAGGATACGAGGTTGCACACACAGGGAAAAAACAGCATCTCGCCAGTGGTTCCACCCCGCTCTCCCTAGTCAACTTCTACATTTGAAAGTATAAAAGCTTGCTTTGCGTCACCGGGATTTCTTGTTAAAGGTATTATGGGTTGTTGGTTGAAGGTGTTCTCAAGAATTATTTTAAACGCTATATTTTAAAACTTCCTACTGCAATGAAAAAATATTGGAAGTGTCTGCTCAACTGTCAGAGAAGAGTGTGGCGACCCAACAGTTACCTCTACTGTGCTGCCGGCACTTGATGGGACGTTATTGAGTGGCTGGCCACGGCACGTGGTTTAATTCACCAAAGTTTATCCCTTGCCCCCCACTGAGGGTTCTCCATCTTGAAAGTGCCGCAAGAATGACCAGAACATGTCCCGCCGAACTGGGGTTTCATCAAACAATTCTTGTTTGAAAGGCGACGTGTGTACCAGGTGTTTGAAAGCACTTTACAAAATTAAAGTTTCAAAATAAATCAAATTAGTAGAAATGTCTCCCCGATAATAAAGTTATTGCCGACCTTGGCGGGCGAGGCGCCCAGTGGCCGGATCTCGTATGCCAGCAGGCAGCCGTCGCCGCGGCCTACGAGTACCGAGTCCTCCAGGGGCAGGATCGCCGTGATCCGTGCCGGGGCTGTTGTCCTCCTCCTGGACAATTAGGCAAAGTTCCTGACATGTTGAAAAGGTTCAAATTTGTGTCAGCTACAAAACCTGTGTTAGAAGCCCAAACAGTGTGGGATGTGAACCTGTGTCTCCTGTCTGGATCTCAATTGCTCGTGTGCGCCAGGTTCAGGACGTTTCCAATGGTGTGCCAACCGGACACTTTATCCCAAATCGCCATTTCGACCAAAGATAGCGCAGGAATTTACCGACAATCTGGGAGAAATGTTCCTTTGTTGGAATCCTGGTTGAATGAAACGCTACACACCCTGGACCAGATGAGCCTTTGTTGTTCTGGAGCTGCTAGCTCCGTCTGTCGCCAACAACGGAGAAAATATTTCCAGCCGAGAGAAGCACATCATTCACCGCGGTGGCGAGTTAATTCCGAGGGGCGCTTCCACCAAATGATAAAAAATAACCGAAAATAACTGCAAGGAAAACAAATTGCCCCAGTCCGGTATATAATGGACCTCGAGTGAAAAATTCGCGGCTCTTAACCAACGGGGTAAAAATAATGAAAATGAATCTTTATTGGTTTTGTGTGCCGCCGTTGTTAAAAAAATGGAGGGAATATGGCGGACATTAATCTGGCGCCAGCGTCTGCTGGATTGTTTGAGGCTTTAAAATGGTTGTTAGTGTACCACTGTTGTCAGGTGTTGTCAAGAAGAAAAAACGAGGAAAAAAGTCGAGCACGTCCTCTGGTTGTTTTTATCAATTAGGATTTAATTGCCTCACCATCTGGCCGCCCCATTGTCCCCTCCATTGGTGTTCTCCCGGGTTCTAATCAAAACGAACTCAACATCAAACGTCGCCAGGTGGAGCTTGGTTACGACAAGATTGCACAACCGCGCCCCGCCTGACCGAAGCCTTTTGAATTCCATATGATTTTTCTTAACTATTTATTGATCAATTTCTTCTAAATATTTTTAGATTCTAATATAAAACCGACGACCCATTATGACCACCGAGAGTTAGTTACCCGCGAGGCCAGCCCCGCGACGTCGAACTGCAGTTTGCAGGTGAGGGAACCGAGGCACCAGAGCTGCAGCATGGTGGAGCCCCGCAGCGTGAGCCACAGCCCCTGATCGCCCACCACGGCCAGCGACACCAAGTCCAGCCCGCTGGAGGAGGCCTGGAACTGGTCCTCTGTGTCCAGGGTCCTGCGGCCACAGCCAGCCGGTGAGAGAGGGGGCGCGGGGAGCGCGGGCGGGCGGGCACTCACTGGGCGTTGATGGCCACCACCTTGTTGCCGCAGGCACACCAGATCCTGCCGCGGGCCGTGGCCACCGCCGTCACCGGGCCCGAGCCCACCGGGATGTACAGCACGTGCTCCTGCTCCTGACACACCAGCATTGCTCGACCTATCGGTATTGATGAACCTTTCTTCATTTCGTTGTTATAAACAGAGTCGAAATAAATAAAGGTTGAGATGACAGCCTGGTTTATAAGTCCTTACTTGTGTCCACCTTACCCTGTAATAAATACACAGACGATATAAGACAATAAGCCTAAACATCAGTATTAAGTTGGCAGAACCCCGGGAAGGTGATGAGCCAGGCCCTCCATTTTTTCCTCGCGCAGTTGTTAGTTCCCGCATGAAGTCAACCCATTCTAACCTAGAGCCAACAATCGACCACCACCGACGTGGTCATTGAAGGCTGTCAAGAACTGAAAGATATTTTGGTCATTTGGCTACTTACACTGTGGCTAGCAGAGTGGCCGCACCTCAGATATGCTACGTCCATCAGTGATGTACTGTCTGTACCCAGCGTGGGACCTCGGTCTTTATGGGACGGCACGGGGAATGTAATTTACATGTGGGGAACATATATCGAAGAGCTTTATTTAAAAATTTGATAAACAGAAGTGTATTTTGTAGGTAATAAAAAAAATATTTTACATTTGGTCGATTCACAGGAACATAGCAAAAAGTGCTCTTTTCATTAAACATTAAAAGAACAAAAGCTTTGCTGCGACAAAGACCTACGGCTGTCCAAAGCCATCGATCGAGCCGTCATTTGGAGGTTTATTTCTGACAGGTCTCACCTCGATGACGGCGAGGGTGCCGTTGCCCAGTCCCGCCAGGACCTGCGCGGACAGGTGCCCCAGGCTCCACACCGCGGCAGTGACGCGCACCTCCCACACCGCCTTCCTGAAAACACCGGTCAACACCAAACTTGGAAAACATTCTGAAGTATGCAGCTAGCGTCTGATCCACGGGAGTGGACGCCTGGCTGAGTGTTGAGTCTGGATGAAATCCAATGCGTAAAATTCTCCAAAACGTGGAGTCTAAGAAGGTAAATTGCTCGACAACACATCCCGAAAGCCAGCTTTACCGTGGGAGGACGTCACAGAAGCCAACGTCGCTTTATTCCATCCATCAACGTCTTGCGGCCAAAAAAATTGTCTAGATTGTTTTCAAGACTTGAGGGACGCGCCGCGCTCAACCTCGCTGGATCCACCCCCTTACAAACTTTGATGGCTCCCTCGGGTACCGCCCCTTCAATTGGTTTACAGTTTAAAACTTCTCTTATTTCTACAGAAATTATTTCTAAGAGCTTTGTTCAACTCTAGGATTTTATCAATGAGACCCCTGCGCAAGTTTTGTTAAATTTCACTTAGTCAAAACCCGCGATTAATTTTGGCCCCACCAACCCGCCGGTTCAACACACGATGTTGGGGAGAAGTTCGAACGAGTTTTGATACGATCGTCTGAGAAGCTAAAACAAAAGGACGTGAAGTAACAACTCCAAGATGTCGGAGAATATTTTGGGAAAGTCCAGGAGTAACTGGGATCATTTAACGCATCCTTTGACGTCACAATACAATGTTGCAACTCTTTGTTTTCGTCATCAGTGAACGAACATTCTGTGGTTGTTACTGCCGCTCTGACACATAAATGGTTTGGTGGCCAACACGTCCGTCGTTTTGTCCCCGAGCCACGACGCCGGCTTCTGTGGCGCCTTGGAACAAACGGCTTTGATTGAGATTCTTTAAAACCTTTCTTACCTCCTGGCGGCAATAAGTTGAACACAAGTTTTGTATTTGAAGATAATTTTGAGAAAATGTCTGAGAGTGTAATTGTTATCATAGAATTTGAACAATGGGAAGTTACATCAGGTGCTGGTAGCTTGGCAGTCATACGACGCGAATATAAGCGTCTGTGAAACAATCCCAGGGTCTAACTGAATACATAACATCGGGGAAGGTTGGAGGTCGTCGAAGAAATGGTCCAAAATTTTCCCTATAGAAAAAGTGAGCAGACATTTAGACCGTGAGAACAAGGTACGAAGGAGAAATTGAGATTGAATATAAGACTTGATGGAAGAATGACGCGCCTCTCCGTGTTAAATCACCCGGCTGTTGACTATCTCGCTCATTGTTGCCCGCAGGTAGAACAGCAAGTGAACCAACCAGTGAGTTACATCCAAGCTGACCTGGAGCGAGTGCTGTAGGCGTGCACGAACTGCGCCAGTGTTCCGAGCAGCATGACGTCATCCGACAGGGCGTGCATGCACACGACGCGGGAGTCCAGCTGCGCACACGTCACGTGAGGATTCAAGTTTGTGCGGATGTCAAACAAAGCGTTTGTAAAAAGGAAGTCACTCACCTCGATGTTGAGACGGTACATGACGTTGTCCTCGCAGTTGACCCTCGTGAGGTGAGACTGGCTGTCGTCCGTGTGACAGAGCCACAGCTTGTCTGGACGCACACGGCCATTAATTAAACAATCATTGTGACTAACCCCGGTAACAACGAGGCCTCATCTTGTTGCAGCTAAAATATTCCAATTAAAGTAGCTCGCTGTAGACTTCAGAGTGGCGCTAGTCCGCCATAGACATGGAGCTGGTGACGTGTGAGGGCCACAGCAGGGCATCCATCTGTCCACTGAGGTTTACGTTGTGAGTCAACCGCGCAGCGGACCAATCGGACTTTGTTCTAGAATTCCAGTTAGATGCGGTAATTGTGAACAATTGGTCCGTTGCGGTTTGTGGCCTGCTGTGGACCTCACATGTCCCCTGCTCTATGTTTGTGGCCTTCTGTGGCTCTCACATGTCTTTTGCTCCATGTTTGTGGCCCTCACATGTCTTCTGCTCCATGTTTGTGGCCCTCACATGTCTCCTGCTCCATGTTTGTGGCCTTCTGTGGCTCTCACATGTTCCCTGCTCCATGTTTGTGGCCTTCTGTGGCTTTCACATGTTCTCTGCTCCATTTTTGTGGCCCTCACATGTTTCCTGCCTCGTGTTTGTGGCCTTCTGTGGCTCTCACATGTCTGCGGCGCCACTACATTCCTATCCCCAGAGACCATCAAATATTGACGAGGCAATTAGCCGACTTGGAGAGGAACATTTCACCAGCCAACAAATGTTGATCCGTGAGGGAAACTGTTACTTCTAGAGTTTGGACATCCTGCACGACTGGTACTCACTGGAGTCGTAGCCCGCAGCGCACTCGACGTCGAGGGAAGGTCTACGGCCGGGCGGGGAGGGCTGGACACAACAACGTCCGCTCCAGAACTTCTCGGAGGTTGACAAGAGCCGCTCAGCCTCACAGTGTCAGGACAAACTATGAGCCGCCGTCCATACACAGAGTTTACTGGCGCCAATATTTCATTTATACGGGATATTTGTTCGAGATAAATCCGTACAACGATGTTGTAAGTTCAGGCTTCCAGAATATGGATGAAAGCCGTTGCAACAACGTTGAACAGAGAGTTGTGTGAACTGACTGAGCTAGCGGACAACATCCGCGGAGTGCCGAACGCATTTATGGCCATCAATAAACATAAAATATGCTAATGAAAAATCTGTAAAAATATATAAATACTAGACGAATGACCCGGCTTCGCCCGAGAATTCCCCCGAGTGCAATTTCCTTCATACTGAAAGTACATCAATAATAAATAGTAGAAGTGCCATAGAATAGCAATACAGAAGTAACACATAAACCACAGGCAAAAAGTGTGTGTGATGGCAAAAATTGTATTATATTAGTGTTAAGGTATTTGATTTAATTATTTTTTGCAATCCATTTAGTTGTTTCAAAATCAATATAGTTTAAATAGATGGCAGCTTTTCCACCCAACCCCCGAGGTACCCGCCCCAGCGCATTAACCCTTGAAATTGCCTGAGTTGAGTGAGTGACTGCGATGGATCTTGACTGCAATGCCCATCTTCTCAGTAAGAATAAGAAAAAATAGGTTTATGAAAAAAATTAATCCAAAATACTGGTATGTAAATATTTATAAAACTATTTTAGAGGCGTAATATTCTTTTTAAAATAAAACAATTTCTACTGTCCTTACTGCGATGGAAAAATTAAAGGGAGGGCCTGGCTCATCAGTGGTGAACCCTCCCAGCGGTTTCGCCAGTTTAATCTATCATACCGCTGTTATATTGCATTTTTGGAACTTCCTTTTATAGGTGACTGTTGTAAGACTCTTGGAATGGGTATTTTAGAAGAACTATGGACATAAGCTTTTAGAACAGC
>CP092869.1:104059073-104130375 GCA_030710605.1 Cordylochernes scorpioides | reverse complement strand
TGCCGCTCTCGGACACCTCTGTGTGCCATGGTCCAGCAGAAGAAATAGAAGTCCGCCGCGGTAGCATTCAAACCTATCCTTGGACTACATCGTCCAAAACAAACTTCTGGTCCATAGGAAGTAGAAATTATCGAAATCCGTTTTGTTCTGACCAACCGGCCCTGAAATAACGGAGAAGTCGCTGCCTGATGAAGTCAACGGCCGAAACGATTATCGGCGCAGCGCCCGAGGGCCACCAGCTGCCGCCGCGACGTTCACCCAGATAGAACGGAAGGTCG
The DNA here is from genome assembly GCA_030710605.1 of Cordylochernes scorpioides. Lineage (NCBI taxonomy): Eukaryota > Metazoa > Arthropoda > Arachnida > Pseudoscorpiones > Chernetidae > Cordylochernes > Cordylochernes scorpioides. The sequence goes on along the minus strand of CP092869.1, from coordinate 104,130,097 downwards.
GGGAGAAGAATTCCATCCTCTATACTCGGCAACTTCCTATAAATTACAATGAATAAAATACGTTCTCCAAGTAGGACCGCAAAGACATGGCAGGAGCCTCTCTCTTCGTCTTTTCTTTTGAAGGAGTTTGTTTCTTTTGCTACTTCCGATTACAAAAGGCCTCTAGTGGCTTCTTTCAAGTGCCAGTGGTATTTCTGAGTCGCTCACTGGAGAATGTTCTTAATGTCGTGCACAATGCTTGGTGGCGTTGGAAAAGTGTTTTTTTTTTTTTGGGGGGGGAGGGGGGGGTATAGTTTAGAGGAGAGAGAGATGTCATACAAGACCGACCGAGGTATCCATGAAAGTTGTACTGTCTCTCCAACCCACTTCCCAAGGTCAGATGTCTTCCTTTCTAAAATTAGAGCGAAGGCGGCCGATAAATTCGAGCATATGCAAATATAAACTTTTTTTATAGCTCTAAATTAAACTTATATAACCGTAAATTTTATTTTAGTGACGATACTTGCCTTTGGATTGGTTTGATATTTTAAATCAGCTTGAAAACAACACTGGTGTACTTCCCGCCGACCAATCAGTAACTGAAGGTGTACTTTGTCGTCAGCCGACGTGGGACATCCTTCTGGTTGTCGAAAGGTGGCAGCACTGCGCATGACTCAGGTAGAAAGCGCTGTGAGGCAGAAAAGAGCCAATCATCGGAATAATAAAATGGCGCCATATAAAAGAATTTACACAATTCACGATTTAAAAACACAACAACAAAACATTTAGGAGATTTAGAATAGTTTAATACACGTTATAAAGGTAAGAGAGAGGACTTTACAAAAATATCTTCTAAACATAAATACATAAACACTCTATTTATTTACATTAGTTACCTAGAGAGAATTATTTGGAATTTTCAGCAAGGCGGCGCTCAATTTTTGGCCGTGCGACCCCAAGTTATAATGCTACGGATGTCTACGTTAATTAAATAGCACTTCCGATTTTTCCTTTCTTTGTTCACGCGAGGGTCCTATCACAAAGATGTTCTCCAATTTTTTTTTTTATGGATTGTTTTGCTTTCATTTTGTTATTCCTAAAACTAGTTTTAAGCTCATGGCTATCCAGAATGACTAGAAATCTCATCCGGAGCTGTTCGACTAGAGAAGAAACTTCGCCCCCAAACAAATTGAATAAATGACGAAAGGGTTTGAGTCTTCTACTGCGTGGGCGGATCCATCTGGTCGCTGCGCCTCCTCTAGCAGCAATTGTTTTGACTGAAGTCATCCGTCGATATTTGAGTGGGAGATTGCTGACGTGTTTCCGCCATGTCCGCTTCAAGTCACATTCAGGTAATTTATATCGAAGACTCGATAAGAAGCTGGAATTTTTTTATTTTGATTATAATTATTACTTACGGATGGTCATTGAGGTGGAACAAAACATCGACACACGGCCGGCCGCTAACCCGCTGGTTAATTACCAGATCCGCGGCTAATTGCCGGCAAACAACCTATTTGCATAGCGTCCGGGGATTGGAAGTAAAACACCGCGGCGGGGATCGATGGCGCGGCTGAAGTGTAGCGCAGGAATGTTGTGGCGGTACCTCGTGTGTTTTACAGTAGCGCAGGAATGTTGTGGCGGTACCTCGTGTGTTTACAGTAGCGCAGGAATGTTGTGGCGGTACCTCGTGTGTTTACAGTAGCGCAGGAATGTTGTGGCGGTACCTCGTGTGTTTACAGTAGCGCAGGAATGTTGTGGCGGTACCTCGTGTGTTTACAGTAGCGCAGGAATGTTGTGGCGGTACCCCGTGTGTTTACAGTAGCGCAGGAATGTTGTGGCGGTACCCCGTGTGTTTACAGTAGCGCAGGAATGTTGTGGCGGTACCCGTGTGTTTACAGTAGCGCAGGAATGTTGTGGCGGTACCCCGTGTGTTTACAGTAGCGCAGGAATGTTGTGGCGGTACCACGTGTGTTTACAGTAGCGCAGGAATGTTGTGCGGTACCCCGTGTGTTTACAGTAGCGCAGGAATGTTGTGGCGGTATCCCTGTGTTTACAGTAGCGCAGGAATGTTGTGGCGGTACCCGTGTGTTTACAGTAGCGCAGGAATGTTGTGGCGGTATCCCTGTGTTTACAGTAGCGCAGGAATGTTGTGGCGGTATCCCTGTGTTTACAGTAGCGCAGGAATGTCTGTGGCGGTATCCCTGTGTTTACAGTAGCGCAGGAATGTTGTGGCGGTATCCCTGTGTTTACAGTAGCGCAGGAATGTTGTGGCGGTATCCGTGTGTTTACAGTAGCGCAGGAATGTTGTGGCGGTACCCCGTGTGTTTACAGTAGCGCAGGATTGTTGTGGCGGTATCCCTGTGTTTACAGTAGCGCAGGAATGTTGTGGCGGTATCCCTGTGTTTACAGTAGGCGCAAGAATGTTGTGGCGGTACCCCGTGTGTTTACAGTAGCGCAGGAATGTTGTGGCGGTATCCCGTGTGTTTACAGTAGCGCAGGAATGTTGTGGCGGTATCCCTGTGTTTACAGTAGCGCAGGAATGTTGTGGCGGTATCCCGTCTGTTTACAGTAGCGCAGGAATGTTGTGGCGGTATCCCGTGTGTTTACAGTAGCGCAGGAATGTTGTGGCGGTATCCCGTGTGTTTACAGTAGCGCAGGAATGTTGTGGCGATATCCCGTGTGTTTATAGTAGCGCAGGAATGTTGTGGCGGTACCCCGTGTGTTTACAGTAGCGCAGGAATGTTGTGGCGGTACCCCGTGTGTTTACAGTAGTGCATTAATGTTGTGGCGGTACCCCGTGTGCTTACAGTAGCGCAGGAATGTTGTGGCGGTATCCCTGTGTTTACAGTAGCGCAGGAATGTTGTGGCGGTATCCCGTGTGTTTACAGTAGCGCAGGAATGTTGTGGCGGTATCCCGTGTGTTTACAGTAGCGCAGGAATGTTGTGGCGGTATCCCGTGTGTTTACAGTAGCGCAGGAATGCTGTGGCGGTACCCCGTGTGTTTACAGTAGCGCAGGAATGTTGTGGCGGTACCTCGTGTGTTTACAGTAGCGCAGGGATGTTGTGGCGGTACCCCGTGTGTTTACAGTAGTGCATTAATGTTGTGGCGGTACCCCGTGTGTTTACAGTAGCGCAGGAATGTTGTGGCGGTACCCCGTGTGTTTACAGTAGCGCAGGGATGTTGTGGCGGTACCCCGTGTGTTTACAGTAGTGCATTAATGTTGTGGCGGTACCCCGTGTGTTTACAGTAGCGCAGGGATGTTGTGGCGGTACCCCGTGTGTTTACAGTAGTGCATTAATGTTGTGGCGGTACCCCGTGTGTTTACAGTAGCGCAGGAATGTTGTGGCGGTACCCGTGTGTTTACAGTAGCGCAGGGATGTTGTGGCGGTACCCCGTGTGTATACAGTAGCGCAGGAATGTTGTGGCGGTACCTCGTGTGTTTACAGTAGCGCAGGGATGTTGTGGCGGTATCCCGTGTGTTTACAGTAGCGCAGGAATGTTGTGGCGGTACCCCCGTGTGTTTACAGTAGCGCAGGAATGTTGTGGCGGTATCCCATGTGTTTACAGTAGCGCAGGAATGTTGTGGGCGGTACCCGTGTGTTTACAGTAGCGCATGAATGTTGTGGCGGTACCCATACATACTATATAGACGAACTATTCTGTCCCAACCTACGTAGCGACACACACAGACCAACCTACGTAGCGACACACAGGGACCAAACCTACGTAGCGACACACACAGACCAACCTACGTAGCGACCCACAGAGACCAACCTACGTAGCGACACACAGACCAACCTACGTAGCGACACACACAGACCAATCTACGTAGCGACACACAGAGACCAACCTACGTAGCGACACACAGACCAACCTACGTAGCGACACACAGAGACCAACCTACGTAGCGACACACACAGACCAACCAACGTAGCGACACACATACCAACCTACGTAGCGACACACACAGACCAACCTACGTAGCGACACACAGACCAACCCACGTAGCGACACACAGACCAACCTACGTAGCGACACACAGAGACCAACCTACGTAGCGACACACACAGACCAACCAACGTAGCGACACACATACCAACCTACGTAGCGACACACACAGACCAACCTACGTAGCGACACACACAGACCAACCCACGTAGCGACCCACAGAGACCAACCTACGTAGCGACCCACAGAGACCAACCTACGTAGCGACACACAGACCAACTTACGTAGCGACACACACAGACCAACCAACGTAGCGACACACATACCAACCTACGTAGCGACACACAGAGACCAACCTACGTAGCGACCCACAGAGACCAACCTACGTAGCGACACACAGACCAACCTACGTAGCGACACACACAGACCAACCTACGTAGCGACACACAAGACCAACCTCCGTAGCGACACACAGAGACCAACCTACGTAGCGACACACAGACCAACCTACGCGGGCCACACCGACCCGGCCTATCGATCCGAAATGACGTGTGGCCTCAAGTGAAGTCCGTCATTAATTTCTCTAACGAGCGGCTGCGACCAATTTACGGACTTTAATGGAAGAGGGCAAAAAGCAGACGATAAATCTACCATATCAACATTGGGTTCATGGATTTTACACATCGCGCTTTTTTAAAAACTCGAATTAATAAACAAACAAAAAGTAAAGAGAGATAAAATAACAAGCAAAAAAGTCCTCATTTCCATAATCTTCTGCTAAGCAAAGATGGCGCGTAATGACCTAGGAAAAATATCGCGGCGGTGGCCATATTTCAGCAGCTGGGATATCTTCCTGAAAGACTTTGTCAACTCTATCAGCTTGTGTGGCCGTCCTTGCTTGTAAATTGGCTAAAAACGGCCTCCTCACTTATTCTCATCTTAATGATTTCCCCACGCACACGTTTAAAAAAAAGCTCTCTACAATCCCCGTTCCGCATTGTGATGCAATTTGCTTTCCAGCCCAGATCTCTCCAATCAATAAAAACGCCGGGAATTTGAAGAATTTACCAGTTGTTTCCTAATGGAAATTTTGTGTCGGCTCTACCGCTGTCATTAGCGCCGCGATCTTTTTTTTTTTTTTAACGGCGGCGGCGTCGACCTTTGATTGTTTGTTTGGCGGGTGTTTGTTTACACTTGTCGCGACAAACTGTGGAGTGAGTTCCCTAGACAACCGACTTCGGAAGATTGCTACTGTAAGACAGACTCGAATATGTCCGTTTGTACAAAATGGCTGTCTGTCGGTTGACCTCAGAGTGCGGGGATGGACTCGGGGAGAGAGGAACTGCCAAACGACAGCTCGAATAATAAGCCGGAAACCGACAGTTTTGGACCATTGTGTCTTGGAATATTCAAGGTTAGATAACAGTATGGACATCTAAATGACTTCCCTGTATTTTACACAATTAAATATTTTGATCTAAAGGTTAAACTGGAATTGCTCTCCCAGGAAAACCCTGCAAGTTGATTTCAACAACCCCGCGGAGCAACAACTGATCCAGACGGACGGACGGGGCCACAGCCAATCAAAAATCGATGTGCGCGGAGGAACAAAAAGTTAATCTAAGCCAGATTAGTTCCATCTTCAATTAGCCTAGGTCCCAGAGGTCCGCTGGAATTAATTAGGCTTGGCGGACTTCTCTTGTGCCTGCTGGTGGTGGTACAACCTTGATGGTGCTGTTGGTACAACCTTGATGGTGCTGTTGGTACAACCTTGATGGTGCTGTTGGTACAACCTTGCTGCTGGTACAACCTTGCTGCCTGGTATAACCTTGCTGCTGGTGCAGGTACAACCTTGCTGCTGGTACAACCTTGCTGCTGGTACAACCTTGCTGCTGGTACAGGTACAACCTCTTGCTGTTGGTACAACCTTGCTGCTGGTACAACCTCTTGCTGTTGGTACAACCTTGCTGCTGGTACAACCTTGCTGCTGGTACAACCTTGCTGCAGGTACAACCTTGCTGCTGGTACAACCTTGCTGCTGGTACAACCTTGCTGCTGGTGCAGGTACAACCTCTTGCTGCTGGTACAACCTTGCTGCTGGTACAACCTTGCTGCTGGTACAACCTTGCTGCTGGTACAACCTTGCTGCTGGTACAGGTACAACCTCTTGCTGCTGGTACAACCTTGCTGCTGGTACAACCTTGCTGCAGGTACAACCTTGCTGCTGGTACAACCTTGCTGCTGGTACAACCTTGCTGCTGGTACAACCTTGCTGTTGGTGCAGGTACAACCTCTTGCTGCTGGTACAACCTTGCTGCTGGTGCAACCTTGCTGCTGGTACAACCTTGCTGCCTGTGGTATGAAATATTTAAACAAAGAGTATATCTGTCAAGCACGAATAGAAGAAAAATTGCGTTAAAAAATATGTTTATAATGTTCACCGATAGATGGCGCTATGATGTTGCCCAACAGTTTGACTCGCTCGATCCACTAAATCCTTAATTCAGATTTACATAAGTCCTAGAGGTCCATAGTTGGCTCCAAACACCAGTTTACTGTATTCAGGGAACTTCAGTCCAATACAATAATGTCTGGAGATTAAAAAGGTGAAACGCTGGGAGGGTTCACCACTGATGAGCCAAACCCCTCTTTCAATTTTTATTCGTTGCTGGAGATATAAGGGCTGTAAAAATAAATTTCAATTAATTTTCAGACGAAAAGTAGCGTCATAAAATATGTTTATAATGTCCAACGAATGTTTCTATCTATCTATAAGTGTAGCTGCATGGTTCGCGAAGTAGGTTTCACCAAGGTGGCTGAAAAATTCGTACGAACGTTGCAACACAAACTCAACAAAATGCACAGAAATTACTTTAGAACCTTCATAAATCAATACATTTTTATTTTTTAAAAATTATAAGCTTCTAAAGCGGATCTTAGAAAAATAAACGGCATCCCTACGGCTTCCCATCTGTCAATAATAAGAAAAAAAAAAGATTTTAAAATCTTAAAAAATTACCCGGCAACATCGCTGTCAAGAGTTCAAATATGTATTTATTTTCCAAATAAAATCCCCCAACTGACATTTATATTGAATTCCCCTCCCGCCATTTGAAAGATGCGCTGTCATTCTCGATGACCTCAGCAAAATTGAAATATGAGGAGAACACCAATCGGAAATACACCAATTTCTTTGGCGGTCAAAATTGAATAAATATATATTTTAGCTATTTAATCATGGGACCACACAAAGTTGAGGGGAAAATTCAATATTTCCTCTCCCGGAGAATTATTTGGGAAGTTGTGCTCCACAGATTTATTTGTGATAGGCTGGGGTACACCGCTACTTCCTTCTATAGCCAACATGGTCTCCCACGAGAACAAACTCCTTCGGTTGAAAGACTCTCCTCGAGACTTGGAATGACCCAGGAGACACCAGATCTCGTACTGTACGAATGAATCGATTTATTTCAAAATTCCTTGCGCTATTTTATTGTCATCCAGGGATATATTTAGACAACTCTCGCTCCCGGACTTTAACGGATTTCTACCGGAGTCACTCGGGTTCTCCAGCCAAGGCTTGGAGTCTCCAGACAAACAACAACATATTTGTTACTTCTCTCTCGCCTAGCAGAAAGGTCGCCGTGGCAGAGAGCCAGTCGATGGGCAACGACGGGAGTTTGAAGCGGAAAACCAAGATCCAGTTAACAAGGTTGAAATATATATATTTTTTCCGATATGCCGTGGAGGTACAAAATACGTTAGCTTCACTGTAAGTGCAGCGAGCAGCAGAACGGGGCGGATCAATCGTCACACCCGCCATCTGTCCAACGAGATTCTACATTTGGGACGTTTCAAATAAAGTTAAGACGCAAAAAAAAAAAAAAAGGGCACGCGAGGGGTTCCGCAGGGCTCACCACCTGCCTACCTCCCCGATCGAAGCCCCTGCAGGCCTTTAATAAACCCCCTTCTCTCAGATCCAAACAATTTGGGAGAACTTTCTTCTCTTTTATAAAACCAATCTTTCTATATTTAAATTTTTACTTTAAGCTTTCTCTCTCTCTCTTTTTTCCAAACTTTTTATTCTCTTGAGAAGCGTGGAAAAAAGATTGGTGCTGTGTAAAAACTGTTAAGATTATATGGCCATCCATTCTATGGAAACCGTATTTATTTTAAAGTAGCCGAATGACTTCCCGAGCGATGTTCGTCCAACTTAACAAATGCTAATTGGTGAAACATGCAGACTTTGCCTGAGTAGATTTCTAACCAAACATATATATAATATACATAATAGAATATATATTGAATTAAAATAGCTATTTTTGAACTATATCACACACAATTAAATTATTCCCAAAATTTTTCTTAACTAGATATCGGTTGTTCTACGTATGTTTCACTTTACTCGGATTGTGAGTATTATTGGTGCATACTTGGATGTCATTTGGATGTTGCTTCATATATATGGGCTTTCTTATAACCAGCACGAGTGATGGCGCCGCTACTTCCATCCTTTGTTATAACTAGATTACGGGGCAGTAATTGATATCCAAAATTTTGATTTCACTCTCCCTATACGTATTCTCAGAAAGAAGCGCTACCATATAGGGAAAGCCGCAGCTGGCCAAGTCAATCTCGGCGGACAAAAACTCCCATTTGCATAAATATAGGAGTTTAGATAGATTCTCGTGGACGCGGTTATCAACTCCTGCCCACGACCCAAACGGAATTTCTCTGCTCTGGACTTAGCCACACTCAGTGCCGCCAATATTGAAACCTAGTTTAAACAGAGGAGGTAAAAAAAAAAGGCTTTGCAAAATCATTCGTTTTCCTGTTTCTCAAAAGTCACAAAGATGTTGTACGTTTCAATATATACTGAAATTCAGTTGAGAAATCCATCCGTCATAAGAAAATGGAAGATTTTGTAGCCTCGTCATAAAATGGGGAGCTGCTGTTTGGGGCAGAAGTAAGTTACAAGGTAAGGCAGGAGTTACAAGGTAAGGCAGGAGTTACAAGGTAAGGCAGGAGTTACAAGGTAAGGCAGGAGTTACAAGGTAAGGCAGGAGTTACAAGGTAAGGCAGGAGTTACAAGGTAAGGCAGGAGTTACAAGGTAAGGCAGGAGTTACAAGGTAAGGCAGGAGTTACAAGGTAAGGCAGGAGTTACAAGGTAAGGCAGGAGTTACAAGGTAAGGCAGGAGTTACAAGAAAACAGCACTTCGATAGGGAAGGTCAGTGTGTGGAAGCAAACAATTCGCCAAGTTTATGGGAAACAAACATCAGGATGATGGCAAATACGTCAGTCACTCAGATCCCCAAATACGGCCGATCGTGGGCGACCGACCCTCCACCCACTCCCTGTGGGGGCAAGTCGCTCGAAATGGGGGCCGATGGCCACGTCAAATGTTGTGCGATTACGCGTCACCCTTGCGCAAGACAGGAATAATATGCTATGAAGAGTCTTGGCTGGGTGACGAAACACTCTATAGTACCCGACTTACACAACCTCGGAGCATTCCTTGTTACTCTGGTGTGACGTATCCACACAAACATTATGTTGCCTTAACACATCACAGACACACATCAATCTGCCAGAGATAACAGACACACCGATCCATACAGACAGCAGGGGAATAACTTGTGAAGCGTGTAAAATTTTGGTTAAAAAACAGAAAGGTTTTACACTTTGATCAAATAAATTCGCTTGAAATATTTAAACGCTACTAATGAAAACATCTTTCTTAACACATCGATGTGGGGGGTGGCAGACGCTGCCCCAGGTCACCATTTGATGACTTGGGAAGTTTGGAGAACCTGTGAGCGAATGTTAACAAGGTTCTCATCAATTTCAATGAGACATCAAATGTCCTGAGAGCCGCCCAGGCCCACGATAGATATTCTCGAGTTTGTCTTTCAGCAGCTTATCCTAAGGCCACTCTACATTATCCGTTTGGTTTTATGGTTAAAAGGAAAGTCCCAGAATAAACATCTATTCAAAATACTTTTCAGGATGATTATTTTGCCATTCTTTTTTCTCGTTAAAGGCAAAGTAGTATTTCAAAGATAAAATCATAAGACGTTCAAAGTAATTTTCAAGCCACAGGACAAAGAATTACTCCTATGCAGAGGCCACCTCAAAGATAATCTGAAGAATGAACGAAGTCCTTGAAAGAAGCATGCGGCAGGCAGGAAGGGATCGAGCACACTCCGGTAGCCACAAAGAGGTTTCTCGGACCAAAGAAAGAAGAGCTGCCCCAATTGAGGCAGTCAGGTACAATGTCCTGGCCACGCGGCACATGCCACGCGACAGGCAGGTGCGGGAGCAGATGGCGGCCCGCGCAGCTGCCCTATAATGACCACTTGCTCCCTCTAGGCATCTCCCCACCCGGCAGCAGCAGCTTTTTTGGCCGCGCCAGCCACCTGCTCGCTCGCTCGGACCTCTCGGTGCCAGGGTGGGGCTTGGCCAATTCTATCGCGGGATCCAGTGTCCGGGTGTCAAATTCGACGCCATTCCCCCAATAGTTGGATTTATTGGCCGCAACTGGGTTTCCGCACGGTTACTTATTGCTTCGCTGTTCTAGATTTTCCCCTTTAGAGATTGTCCCTTTTATCTCTTCAACAAATGACGTGCGGTACTATAATTTGGGAGCTTTTTCCAATGTTGGATTTTTTACTTTTGAGGATGTAGGGACCGCCGTACACCGCCAGGAGATGGATGTCGCAAACTCGCTGAGGTTGCAGGAGCAGGGGTTGCCACACTTGTCTGCGTGTCTCAAATGCCACTGAAGGCTTTTTGTCTATCTGAAGGCAGGTTGTCTATCTGAAGGAACGTTGTCTATCTGAAGGCACGTTGTCTATCTGAAGGCACGTTGTCTATCTGAAGGTACGTTGTCTATATGAAGAAACGTTGTCTATCTGAAGGAACGTTGTCTATATGAAGGGACGTTGTCTATCTAAAGGAACGTTGTCTATATGAAGGGACGCTGTCTATATGAAGGCACGTTATCAATCTGAAGGGACGTTGTCTATATGAAGGAACGTTGTCTATATGAAGGCACGTTGTCTATCTGAAGGGACGTTGTCTATATGAAGGCACGTTATCTATCTGAAGGGACGTTGTCTATATGAAGGAACGTTGTCTATCTGAAGGGACGTTGTCTATATGAAGGAACGTTGTCTATATGAGGAACGTTGTCTATCTGAAGGGACGTTGTCTATATGAAGGAACGTTGTCTATCTGAAGGCACGTTGTCTATCTGTAAGGGACGTTGTCTATATGAAGGAACGTTGTCTATCTGAAGGAACGTTGTCTATATGAAGGAACGTTGTCTATCTGAAGGAACGTTGTCTATATGAAGGAACGTTGTCTATATGAAGGAACGTTGTCTATATGAAGGAACGTTGTCTATCTGAAGGAACGTTGTCTATATGAAGGAACGTTGTCTATCTGAAGGAACGTTGTCTATCTGAAGGAACGTTGTCTATCTGAAGGGACGTTGTCTATATGAAGGAACGTTGTCTATATGAGGAACGTTGTCTATCTGAAGGGACGTTTTCTATATGAAGGAACGTTGTCTATCTGAAGGCACGTTGTCTATCTGTAAGGGGGGACGTTGTCTATATGAAGGAACGTTGTCTATCTGAAGGAACGTTGTTTATCTGAAGGAACGTTGTCTATATGAAGGGACGTTGTCTATCTAAAGGAACGTTGTCTATATGAAGGGACGCTGTCTATATGAAGGCACGTTATCAATCTGAAGGGACGTTGTCTATATGAAGGAACGTTGTCTATATGAAGGCACGTTGTCTATCTGAAGGGACGTTGTCTATATGAAGGAACGTTGTCTATCTGAAGGGACGTTGTCTATATGAAGGAACGTTGTCTATATGAGGAACGTTGTCTATCTGAAGGGACGTTGTCTATATGAAGGAACGTTGTCTATCTGTAAGGGACGTTGTCTATATGAAGGAACGTTGTCTATCTGAAGGAACGTTGTCTATATGAAGGAACGTTGTCTATCTGAAGGAACGTTGTCTATATGAAGGAACGTTGTCTATATGAAGGAACGTTGTCTATATGAAGGAACGTTGTCTATCTGAAGGGACGTTGTCTATATGAAGGGACGTTGTCTATCTGAAGGAACGTTGTCTATCTGAAGGCACGTTGTCTATCTGAAGGTAAGTTGTCTATATGAAAAAACGTTGTCTATCTGAAGGAACGTTGTCTATATGAAGGGACGTTGTCTATCTAAAGGAACGTTGTCTATATGAAGGGACGCTGTCTATATGAAGGCACGTTATCAATCTGAAGGGACGTTGTCTATATGAAGGAACGTTGTCTATATGAAGGCACGTTGTCTATCTGAAGGGACGTTGTCTATATGAAGCAACGATGTCTATATGAAGGCACGTTATCTATCTGAAGGAACGTTGTCTATCTGAAGGGACGTTGTCTATATGAAGGAACGTTGTCTATATGAGGAACGTTGTCTATCTGAAGGGACGTTGTCTATATGAAGGAACGTTGTCTATCTGAAGGCACGTTGTCTATCTGTAAGGGACGTTGTCTATATGAAGGAACGTTGTCTATCTGAAGGAACGTTGTCTATATGAAGGAACGTTGTCTATATGAAGGAACGTTGTCTATATGAAGGAACGTTGTCTATATGAAGGCACGTTATCTATCTGAAGGGACGTTGTCTATATGAAGGAACGTTGTCTATATGAAGGCACGTTGTCTATCTGAAGGAACGTTGTCTATATGAAGGAACGTTGTCTATATGAAGGAACGTTGTCTATATGAAAGAACGTTGTCTATATGAAGGAACGTTGTCTATATGAAGGAACGTTGTCTATATGAAGGAACGTTGTCTATATGAAAGAACGTTGTCTAAATGAAGGAACGTTGTCTATATGAAGGAACGTTGTCTATATGAAGGGACGTTGTCTATATGAAGGAACGTTGTCTATCTGAAGGAACGTTGTCTATATGAAGGGACGTTGTCTATATGAAGGAACGTTGTCTATATGAAGGAACGTTGTCTATCTGAAGGAACGTTGTCTATATGAAGGGACGTTGTCTATATGAAGGAACGTTGTCTATATGAAGGCACGTTGTCTATCTGAAGGCACGTTGTCTATCTGAAGGAACGTTGTCTATATGAAGGCACGTTATCTATCTGAAGGAACGTTGTCTATATGAAGGAACGTTGTCTATATGAAGGAACGTTGTCTATATGAAGGCACGTTATCTATCTGAAAGTACGTTGTCTATATGAAGGGACGTTGTCTATATGAAGGTACGTTGTCTATATGAAGGAACGTTGTCTATCTGAAGGGACGTTGTCTATATGAAGGGACGCTGTCTATATGAAGGAACGTTGTCTATATGAAGGGACGTTGTCTATATGAAGGAACGTTGTCTATATGAAGGGACGTAGTCTATATGAAGACCCGTTGTCTATATGAAGGGACGTTGTCTATATGAAGGAACGTTGTCTATATGAAGGGACGTAGTCTATATGAAGACCCGTTATCTATATGAAGGGACGTTGTCTATCTGAAGGAACGTTGTCTATCTGAAGGCACGTTGTCTATCTGAAGGTACGTTGTCTATATGAAGAAACGTTGTCTATCTGAAGGAACGTTGTCTATATGAAGGGACGTTGTCTATCTAAAGGAACGTTGTCTATATGAAGGGACGCTGTCTATATGAAGGCACGTTATCAATCTGAAGGGACGTTGTCTATATGAAGGAACGTTGTCTGTATGAAGGCACGTTGTCTATCTGAAGGGACGTTGTCTATATGAAGGAACGATGTCTATATGAAGGCACGTTATCTATCTGAAGGAACGTTGTCTATCTGAAGGGACGTTGTCTATATGAAGGAACGTTGTCTATATGAGGAACGTTGTCTATCTGAAGGGACGTTGTCTATATGAAGGAACGTTGTCTATCTGAAGGCACGTTGTCTATCTGTAAGGGACGTTGTCTATATGAAGGAACGTTGTCTATCTGAAGGAACGTTGTCTATATGAAGGAACGTTGTCTATATGAAGGAACGTTGTCTATATGAAGGAACGTTGTCTATATGAAGGCACGTTATCTATCTGAAGGGACGCTGTCTATATGAAGGAACGTTGTCTATATGAAGGCACGTTGTCTATCTGAAGGAACGTTGTCTATATGAAGGAACGTTGTCTATATGAAGGAACGTTGTCTATATGAAAGAACGTTGTCTATATGAAGGAACGTTGTCTATATGAAGGAACGTTGTCTATCTGAAGGGACGTTGTCTATATGAAGGCACGTATCTATCTGAAGGGACGTTGTCTATATGAAGGAACGTTGTCTATATGAAGGAACGATGTCTATATGAAGGCACGTTATCTATCTGAAGGAACGTTGTCTAAATGAAGGAACGTTGTCTATATGAAGGAACGTTGTCTATATGAAGGGACGTTGTCTATATGAAAGAACGTTGTCTATCTGAAGGAACGTTGTCTATATGAAGGGACGTTGTCTATATGAAGGCACGTTATCTATCTGAAGGGACGTTGTCTATATGAAGGAACGTTGTCTATATGAAGGCACGTTGTCTATCTGAAGGCACGTTGTCTATCTGAAGGAACGTTGTCTATATGAAGGCACGTTATCTATCTGAAGGAACGTTGTCTATATGAAGGAACGTTGTCTATATGAAGGAACGTTGTCTATATGAAGGCACGTTATCTATCTGAAAGTACGTTGTCTATATGAAGGGACGTTGTCTATATGAAGGTACGTTGTCTATATGAAGGAACGTTGTCTATCTGAAGGGACGTTGTCTGTATGAAGGGACGTTGTCTATATGAAGGGACGCTGTCTATATGAAGGAACGTTATCTATATGAAGGGACGTTGTCTATATGAAGGAACGTTGTCTATATGAAGGGACGTAGTCTATATGAAGACCCGTTGTCTATATGAAGGGACGTTGTCTATCTGAAGGCACGTTATCTGTCTGAAGGCACGTTATCTATATGAAGGAACGTTGTCTATATGAAGGAACGTTGTCTATCTGAAGGAACGTTGTCTATATGAAGGGACGTTGTCTATATGAAGGCACGTTGTCTATCTGAAGGGACGTTGTGTATATGAAGGCACGTTGTCTATCTGAAGGGACGTTGTCTATATGAAGGGACGTTGTCTATATGAAGGAACGTTGTCTATCTGAAGGAACGTTTTCTATATGAAGGAACGTTGTCTATCTGAAGGGACGTTGTCTATAAGAAGGAACGTTGTCTATCTGAAGGAACGTTGTTTATATGAAGGAACGTTGTCTATATGAAGGAACGTTGTCTATATGAAGGCACGTTATCTATCTGAAGGGACGTTGTCTATATGAAGGAACGTTGTCTATCCAAAGGAACGTTGTCTATCTGAAGGAACGTTGTCTATATGAAGGGACGTTTTTATATGAAGGTACGTTGTCTATATGAAGGAACGTTGTCTATCTGAAGGAACGTTGTCTATCTGAAGGAACGTTGTCTATATGAAGGGACGTTGTCTATATGAAGGTACGTTGTCTATATGAAGGAACGTTGTCTATCTGAAGGAACGTTGTCTATCTGAAGGAACGTTGTCTATCTGAAGGACGTTGTCTATCTGAAGGGACGTTGTCTATATGAAGGGACGTTGTCTATCTGAAGGCACGTTGTCTATCTGAAGGGACATTGTCTATATGAAGGAACGTTGTCTATCTGAAGGCACGGGTTGTTTGTTTTAAATTCTCCCCAGCAGATGGAGCTAATGAGTTTATTTAGAAGAAAATATCGCGAGGGAGAAAAGTTTTATCGGGAGACCCTCAGTGGTGATAATTATTGTAAACACAGGCATAGATTATACACAACAAAAATGACACAATATATAAAAATGTTCCAGAAATTATATGCAAATAGGTTAAACAATCTTGAACATTAAGAAGGCATCTCCTGATCGTGCAACTTAAAATTGCCGATGGCTTGCGCCATCTGTCGGAATAAATAGCAAATAATCGTTGATTTTTTAAAATTATTATTTCAGAATTGGCCAAATACTCTTTCTTGATTTATCAAGAAAAGCTAATCACATATGCGACTGTTGGCCCTCAACTGCGTGGTGCAAACTGTACCTGAACGCCCAAAAAAGCTGGTCTTTGGGGCATCCTGAAGAATCATTAAACGGGTATTTAAGGTCGGAAGGTCGTGAAAACACCAAACTATGTGAAAAAATAAGGAGATGCCTTTTTCTCAATTTAACCACCTTATAGTACAATTTGACTTTTGTACTAAGTTGAATATAATCTATGCAACAAAGATAGTATGTATATGGGGTAATATTTTTGTCAGCCTTCTTTGTAAATTCCACCAGACCGTAAAAGCACGTGATATTGGGAGACCCCCAAACTTCACCCCAAGGCGTTTTTCTCGCGAATTGTCGGGTAGGTCATTTACTCAGCCAGGCACCTCTTCCCGGCCTGGCAGATGTCCTCATTCGACTACTTCTGAGGCAGCAGAACTGGGTTAGCACTGAGGTGTCCGGCGGACGAAGGAGGTTCAGGAAGCGGCGAACACTCCCCCGGGACGGCGCGTGCGAGACTTCCGGCGGGCGGAAGGATGGTACCACACCCCTTCCGGACGAGCGAGGGCAGAATCCTGTCTTTTGTCGCGTCCCCGGGATCTCGCGCCATGTCCGGTACTGGCCTGCCTGCATCCTGGCTGGCAGTTGTGGGAGTAGTCATGGAGTGGACCAATTCATGAATCTATTCGCTCGCGGCACAATCTATTTAGGTTCGTTCAATACATCCCTGCTGAATGTTCCGCACGTCCAAACACGCAGGAAAACTTCAATGTCTTCAGAGTTTTTTAAAATAATATTGAACCAATAGGACACAGCTGAAGTGGCACCTTGAAGACCATTGATTCTTTCAGCCAAATGTAATTAAAACCTCGCCTCCCACGGTGTTAATCCAATTACCGCCTCTATTTATAAGCGCCAGTGGAATTGTTACAAAATATTTTCTGGGTGACAAATTTCAGAGGCAAACAATTCATTTTAAATAATTTGTTGTGCGTGTGACAGTTTGGGCAAAAAATTAAAAGCAACAATTTAAGGCTTAGGCCCCACTAGTGGTTGGAACACATTCTAGAAAGAGCTTGTTTCCACCAAATGGACAATTTTATCGGGCGGATTCTTCTTTCGGTTCAGCGGAGTTCCTTCGCAGCAGTTTCAGCTTAGTCCCCGGACTGGGCGGACCATCTGGAACCTGACAAATCCTGGAAGACAATCTCGACGATTGAATTAGACTTGTAGTTCTTTTGTTTTTTTGTCTTTCTTTGAACTCCCTGAACTCCCTGTGAGCGGACTATCGATGGCTCAAAATTCTGTAGGAGAGGTAGTTCCCTGAACTCTTTGTGAGCGGACCATCGATGGCTCAAAATTCTGTAGGAGAGGTAGTTCCCTGAACTCCCTGTGAGCGGACCATCGATGGCTCAAAATTCTGTAGGAGAGGTAGTTCCCTGAACTCCCTGTGAGCGGACCATCGATGGCTCAAAATTCTGTAGGAGAGGTAGTTCCCTGAACTCTTTGTGAGCGGACCATCGATGGCTCACAGTTCTGAAGGACAGGTAGTAAGAAAGAAGCCAAGTTCAGGCAAATTACAGAAGAGCCTGGGCGGACGAGGGAGGTGGTCGGTCAGCCGAGGCCCCGGTCACACGGGATAAACATTTCGTTTCCTCCCAACCTTCCATATATCCCCTGAACTAAAGTTGTTGGAAGAACAATGACAGCGCCCGTGCATTTAGTATTAATGGTATCTCCACCCACATTGATGATAAAATGGAAGATATTTATTGCCACAGGATTTCAAAACCGTTTCCAAAATTATTCAGTGAGGAGATTGAAATAATTTACACCTCAATTGCTATCGGCATATGGAACCCAATAGAAAAAGGAAGGAATAAAGATCGACTGAAACTAAAACTTGATCGAATAAGGAATGGATGTTTCGATCGCCATTTTTGTTTTCTATTACGGAATTTCGTCTGCACGAACCAACTTCTGATTCTTTTCTATCTTTAAATGTTGTTTTGGTTGCCGAGAGTGAGGAAAGCTAATTCAATAATTGTTAAAGGTATTTTCCAGGAAGATGTCCCATCTCAGACCTGCTGGATTTCTCTTGCACCACACCGTCCCCGTCGAAGCATCAAATTTTAGGTCCTGAATCGAGCCAGGGTGATGGACACTAAGCCGCGGCCATCCAACCAAGTGGCTGAATTGTAAGTTTATACAGTGGCTATCCCAATGTTGCTGTTGGGTTGAACATTGAGTGTTCACTTCATTACCATGGTATCTGTGGTGACGCCCTGGTAGCTGGGACATAGCTTGGCTACGAACAGCATGCATTTTAAGATTGTAAATTAAATATTAAAATGTATGTCTCTGGGTAGTTGTGCCTGCTTCGTACACATTAACCCAATATTTGACCTTTTGTTGTTACTGGAAATTACTCCTTACAACAAAATGGCTCGACAGCTGACAATGGAGGGTGAATTAGGCCAACTGAGCACTGGTACAACTGAGCAGTGGTACAACTAAGCACTGGTACAACTGAGCACTGGTACAACTGAGCAGTGGTACAACTGAGCACTGGTACAACTGAGCACTGGTACAACTGAGCAGTGGTACAACTGAGCACTGGTACAACTGAGCACTGGTACAACTGAGCAGTGGTACAACTGAGCACTGGTACAACTGAGCACTGGTACAACTGAGCAGTGGTACAACTGAGCAGTGGTACAACTGAGCAGTGGTAAAACTGAGCATTGGTACAACTGAGCAGTGGTACAACTGAGCACTGGTACAACTGAGCAGTGGTACAACTGAGCAGTGGTACAACTGAGCAGTGGTACAACTGAGCAGTGGTACAACTGAGCACTGGTACAACTGAGCAGTGGTACGACTGAGCACTGGTACAACTGAGCAGTATACAACTGAGCAGTGGTACAACTGAGCAGTGGTACAACTGAGCACTGGTACAACTGAGCAGTATACAACTGAGCACTGGTACAACTGAGCACTGGTACAACTGAGCAGTGGTAAAACTGAGCAGTGGTACAACTGTGCAGTGGTACAACTGAGCACTGGTACAACTGAGCAGTGGTACAACTGAGCACTGGTACAACTGAGCACTGGTACAACTGAGCAGTGGTACAACTGAGCACTGGTACAACTGAGCAGTATACAACTGAGCAGTGGTACAACTGAGCAGTGGTACAACTGAGCAGTGGTACAACTGAGCACTGGTACAACTGAGCAGTATACAACTGAGCAGTATACAACTGAGCACTGGTACAACTGAGCAGTGGTACAACTGAGCACTGGTACAACTGAGCAGTGGTACAACTGAGCAGTGGTACAACTGAGCAGTGGTAAAACTGAGCAGTGGTACAACTGAGCAGTGGTACAACTGAGCACTGGTACAACTGAGCACTGGTACAACTGAGCAGTGGTACAACTGAGCACTGGTACAACTGAGCAGTGGTACGACTGAGCACTGGTACAACTGAGCACTGGTACAACGGGATTGGACAGCAGGAGCCTGCATTAACTTTATGTTATAAGGTTAAAAAGAAGAAGTTGGACCAGAGAGGTACAGGGCTGGGGAAGAGGCAGTTGGACCAGAGAGGTACAAGGCTGGGGAAGAGGCAGTTGGACCAGAGGGGTACAGGGAAGAGGCAGTTGGACCAGAGGGGTACAGGGAAGAGGCAGTTGGACCAGAGGGGTACAGGGAAGAGGCAGTTGGAGCAGAGAGGTACAGGGAAGAGGCAGTTGGACCAGAGGGGTACAGGGAAGAGGCAGTTGGACCAGAGGGGTACAGGGAAGAGGCAGTTGGACCAGAGAGGGTACAGGGAAGAGGCAGGCAATAAAGTAGAGAGACCCACAGGTGATTTATTTCACTTTACGGCGGCGACCGCATCCATCATCGCCCAGGTACAAAAACTCCAGTTTGTATAAAAAGACTTCAGAAAATATTAAACTCCTTCAACGTTCCACAACAACCTTATCTAAGAAAAACTAAATTAGTAAAATTGAACTGAAGAAAATTTTTAAAATTAAATTAATGAACTAATTTTCCAAATCCCTTTTGATAAATGTGCTACCACGCCAATTTTCCAGTTACATAATTAAGTGGGACAACCGAGATGTTATCGCAATATGCTCCCACAGCCGCGGTTTGTGTCCGGGGCGGGAATCTTCAACCTCAAGTCAAAGACTTCCGAGAAGGGTGATGTTGCGTAATCTTCTCCGCCAGAGATCAAATATCCCTCATACAAGGTGGGATCAATAAATAAGGTGAATTATAATTTATTAAAAAAATAAGAAGGATATTAAAAATTAGGACTTGATTTATTCAAAATAATCACCTTGGCTTTCTATACATCGTCTCCATCGTTCTGGCAACTTGTAAATACCCTCTTTATAGGCACTCTTAGGAAGCGTGTGAAAAGAATCTTGCACCACTTTCTGGACATCTTCATCCGAGTCAAATCGCTTTCCCTTTAACTCCTTCTTTAGTAGTCCAAAAAGGAAAGGGTCAGAGGGGGCTAGGTCTGGACTATATGAAGGATATTCTAAAACTTCAAAACCTAATTTAATGATTGTAGATACAGTGTTACATGATGTATGCGGCCTTGCATTATCATGAAGGAAGAGAACACCTTTACTAAGCTTCCCTCTTCTTTTGTTTCTTATACCGGGCTTTAGATTATTTACAAGAATGTCACAATAAAGGTTGCTGTTCATACGTTGCCTATGGTAAAAATGGATATTTTTCTATCCTCCAAAATTAAGTTTTCAACCGCATTTATCGTGCTTGGCGTCGCTGTAACACTTGGTCGTCCAGGTCGCTCAATATCGGTACATGTAATTCGTCCATTTTTGAACTCATTAACCCATTTATAAAGGCTTTTTTGAGACAAACAAGACTCACCATAGATATTTTTCATTCTTTGGCATATTTGAGATGTTTGAATACCTTCTGCATTCAAGAAACGAATAACTGCACGTGGTGCAATCCTTCAAGGGAGCTTCCATTTTAGTTTATTTATAAGTCTCGCGCCGCGCGTGGGAAAAAAGAACAGAACACCTTAAATAGTCTCTCGATGTTATATTTTAATATTCTGTGGTTTAAATTATTTTTACTTTTTTAATTTTTAAGAAATAAGATAATTCACCTTATTTATTGATCAATGAAGACAGATTTTAATGAAGAAAAGGTCTTCCAGGCAACGGCTAGATACCTCAATATAAATTAAATGTAATTAGATTTTACTCTTTATATATATACTAGTTTCGTTGCAGACGCCATAAGACTATATGTCTTAATAAAGGGTTAAGTGTGTGCGTTTAATTCCCATCTCCCATGACGTCGTGTGACATTCACACAAGTTCTGTAGCCACAATGTCTCGAACCTCCACGGTCCACCAAAAAGCACGTGGTGTAACCTGGCAGATTATAACATTTTAAAAGAAAAGAAAAATGGTTTAACATGATTTTTAAATTAAGAAGCAGCAAATATATTCTAAATATTACTCCATATTTTTCTCAAGAAAGAACAAAAACTTTAAATCTTAACTCCATATTTTCCTGTAGAAAGAACAAAAATTCTAATGAAATTTTCAGAGTAAAAAAAAAATAATAAAAGTATTTTCTGCATAATTTAACCCTGAGGAGGAATGGGGGGGGGGGGGAGGAAGCTAAATTGCTAGAAGTGCGTGGATACGTCGTATATTAATGACTGCGAAAACTTCTCGAACTTAATTCTGGGCAGAAAAAGTGGCGGATCGACCAGGCGGACGATCATAATTACAATGGAAGCTGTGGGCTCGGGACAGCAGTTCGCTGGCTCGTAATTCTTGGCGTCGTTTGGAATTTCTATTTCTACCTGCACAACGAGAGATTCGAGCTTGTCTAGGCGCATCTTAAAAGTGACCGGTTCCTATCGCAAAACATTTGTTCCGTCGTTAGAGAAAATCCGGGGTTTACGAAGCCAATTTGTTCCACTTCAGGGCCTCGCAATCCGATCTCCTCGGCCGCAACCAACTTCAACGCTGAGAACCTATGGCGGCTCCCAGAGAGAACTTGGACTGAACGTGGGGATTTACTGAGCAGTCAGTAACTTCCACCTCGGGCTGTAATTATTGCATCAAGTTTGCTTTATTTGAAAAACTCGAACAAAATAGTTTCATTTCGTTTATAAAGAGGGCGTCTTATTGCCCGTGTTAATGGCAATGGAATTGTGTAAGCGCGCAGAAGATACAAATATTTACACGTAGTTCTACTCCTGCTAGTTTACCTTGTAATGTCGCCCTTCAGTGTCGATATATGGACAGAATCGTCTGATGCAAGAGTGGAGCTCTAAAAGCGGTATAATATATTGAACTAGCGAAACCGCTGGGAGGGTTCACCACTGATGAGCCTGGCCCTACCAACATATATATATGTGATATGATCCTGTCGACTCTTCTGTGATATGATCCTGTCGACTCTTCTGTGATATAATCCTGTCGACTTTCAATGTGGCAATATGATAATAATGTGGGGAGAGAGAAATAAGGAAATCACAAGTTTGGAAGAGGAATTCCAGGCAACCAGCGAGAGAGAGGGAGCGCGAGGCGGCTGCCACCGCTGAACGACCGTTCGTGTCGCACACCACCCCCCAACTGTCCAAAAATAGTCCTGAGGGTTCCAAGAAAAGGCCCCCCTCCGGAATGTGGCCAGTGGCCCAAAATGGCCGTACTTTAGCTACCTTTTATCTACGTCTCTCTCTGATTGACTGTAGGTTTACTTTATTATTCCTGGAAGAGCATACATTATGACATATATATGTGGCAATATAGTGATAATGTGGGGAGAGAGAAATAAGGAAACCACAAGTTTGGAAGATGGGACCCAGCAAACCGAGAGAGAGAGGGAGCGCTAGCGGCTGCCACTGCGAACGACCGTTTTGTCCAACCACCCCCCAACTGTCCAAAAATAGGTCCTGAAGGTTCCAAGAAAAGCCCTGCGGTCGCCCCCTGGAATGTGGTCGTTGGTGTCCCAAATGACCGTACTTTAGCTGCGTTCTCTCTCTCTCTGGTCGACTGTAGATTTACTTTATTATTCCTGGAAGGGTAATATTATGACATATATATATATTATCGCAGCAAGGTAAGTAGGAAGTTTGTTTATTTAAAAGAAAAGGAAAATTAGAGAAAGGGGGAGATAGGACGGCAGAGATCGATGCTCCGGGATCGATGAGAATATCGGGCAGGATTAATAGGGAGCTCTTATAGGATTGTTACCTGGCAGGGCATCAATCATCCTCGAGTGGCCATCTTGCCATCCCACTACTGCCCGCGTCTACAACTGCCCACGTCTACAACTGCCCACGTCTACAACTGCCCGCGTCTACAACTGCCCAGCTCACGTCTACAACTGCCCAGCTCACGTCTACAACTGCTCACTACACGACTACAACTGCCCAGCTCACGTCTACAACTGCCCAGCTCACGTCTACAACTGCCCACTACACGACTACAACTGCCCAGCTCACGTCTACAACTGCCCACTACACGATTACAACTGCCCAGCTCACGTCTACAACTGCCCACTACACGACTACAACTGCCCACTACACGTCTACAACTGCCCACTACACGACTACCACTGCCCACTACACGTCTACAACTGCCCACTACACGTCTAAAACTGCCCACTACAAGACTACAACTGCCCACTACACGTCTACAACTGCCCACTACACGTCTAAAACTGCCCACTACACGACTACAACTGCCCACTACACGTCTACAACTGCCCACTACACGTCTACAACTGCCCACTACACGACTACAACTGCCCACTACACGACTACAACTGCCCACTACACGTCTACAACTGCCCACTACACGTCTACAACTGCCCACTACACGTCTAAAACTGCCCACTACACGACTACAACTGCCCACTACACGTCTACAACTGCCCACTACACGTCTAAAACTGCCCACTACACGTCTACAACTGCCCACTACACGTCTACAACTGCCCACTACACGACTACAACTGCCCACTACACGTCTAAAACTGCCCACTACACGTCTACAACTGCCCAGCTCACGTCTACAATTGCCCAGCTCACGTCTAGATCTGCCATGTTCCACTCTGACTCATTTCCTTCAGTTACGAACAGCCCTCGGTACAGGCAGTTTCGAGAGATCGGGTAGTTCGGTCAAAGTTTAATTGCATTGATCAAAACGAGAATTTGTGTTTAGTTGAAAAAAAAAAAGATTAAAAGAAATAATAATGACAAAAATATAAAAATAAACGTGCAGCATTATGGGAATAGTTCGCAGTTAAGCGTCAAAACAAGTCAAATTAGAATTACGACATGTGATCTTTTCTATCCAACTAATCACCAAG
Organism: Cordylochernes scorpioides; assembly: GCA_030710605.1. NCBI lineage: Eukaryota > Metazoa > Arthropoda > Arachnida > Pseudoscorpiones > Chernetidae > Cordylochernes > Cordylochernes scorpioides. Next base: position 104,105,683 of record CP092869.1, on the reverse strand, counting down.
ATTAACTTCACATTTCTACCAATGAAGAACAAGCCTCTGCTTGTAGACAGAACGTAGACATCCTTCCGTCGTAGCCTTCACCTCAGCTTCTGAACCAAAGAGCAGTCGTTTTAGCGCTTAAGGAAACACTTAAAAAGATGAAAGTCGTTGGAGAAAGGTTTGGACTATATGGAGGGTGGTTCAGAACTTTCCATTTGATCCTACGAAGTGCCGCCTCAGCGGCCTGAGGATGGCCGTTGTCATCAAGGTCTCCTGTTCTTTATTTCCGCACGGAGATGGTTTGGAGGTATCTTCTAATTGTGGATTTACGGATATGTCATCAGTTTCCAAACTTCCAGAGAAGACAAAACGAGCGCCGTTAATTCGGTGCTTCTGAAGGTAAGCTACCGGTATTTTGCAAACAATTTTACCCAATGGAACACCCCTGTCTGAGACATGCTCTTCTCACCATGTAGGACGGCGGAAGGCGCTCTCAGAAACAAGGAATCTTTTGTCTCGTTTGGACATTGCTCGAATTTTAGATTTGAACTGCATGTTACAGGCGAACACAGCATGCTGCACGTGATTAGTTTGGTCAAATTTGAGCTAACACGTGAGTTTTTATTTGAACCCTTATTATATTTCTTTGATTCGTTTTTTAAAAATTAAAAACCCCAAATCCGGTTTGTCATTCAGATGTTTCTAGCGACACTGCCAGCGGGCCGGGAAAGGCCGTCATGCGTGGCAGCATCTACCTGCCATATAATCCCCGACAAAGTGAGCACAAACACAGGCGGCCGTTTAGGGGAAAATCCCCGAAATCCGGGGAGGCAGCTTCCTTATTAAACACACATTGTAATGGCGCAGGATGGTAAACATCCGCCGCCGGGCTCATTTGAATGACAAAACGCCAGGCCGGCTAGAATACGGGGATATATAATCTTGTTTACTTTTTATAGGCGTAGCTATGAGACTTAATCTAAATATGATGCAAATTAAAACACCTGGCAACATCCTGGCAAATAATTTCGAAATAAATTCATGGATTAAACTTAAGGAACTTTCATATCTTGATATCGCCGGATGAGTGGAAATGTTCAAAGAATGAACACTTGAAAACCAGACGGAGTTCCAACAATTGATAATAATAACCAGAGAGATTTTCAGATCTGTACCAACGGCTTGTGTGACGAGAGAAAACGAACAAATCTATCAAGAGTCAGTTCCAAGTTCACTTCTGGATTTGCAGCCGGGGGTGGGAATGGCGCCACCTTGAATGCCCACATTTGTGGAAAATTGATTTTGAAATCACTGCAACAATACACAAAACAACGAAAGTTTAAAATTTTAGATAGCACAATATTTTCAGGTCGATAAATTGATTTTGGAAACTATATCTTATGTGATAAAAAAAGAAACCAAAGAAAAAAAAAAAAAAGGGGGGGGGGGTTTCAGAGAAATTTAACAAAGGACTACCGGTGGACATGAAGCTGCCTCGGTATCGAGCCTTCTAAACACCGCATTAATTCTTGCGAAAAACAACTATTTAAAAAAAAAAGGCTGCTTGAATAATAATAATAATAAAAGCTTCCTCAACTTTAAAACTAATAATGTCAACTGATCTAGGCAGAGACGTCGAAACTTTAGACCTCACATTCTGGCTGGTTTAGAAACTCAAGTAGACATCAATCTCAAAGATGCTCAGACTCAATTAGTAAATTAACTTTGAGCAGCGTGCAAATAAATGATTCCGTGACACCATTTTCCAATCAGCGTGAAGACAAAATGGGGACAACATAACAACGGAATATTATTGAGTAAAAATTCTCTGGGAGATCAGAGCTGCGTGACGCACAGTCCTGTAATGAGGCCAATTTGACTCGCGCCAAGGTCATTCTAACCTCCTCATTATGCCAACGGGACACTCTGAGGTGGACCATTTTTGCTGAGATCAACCCTGGCTGGACGTCCTGGCGCGATCTCTCCGCACTTTTGACTCAACATTTGTTTCATCTTTATAAGCCAAGTGCCTATTCAGCCATTTGAAATTCTAATTTTGGTCATTTTTGTGACTCCCGTATAACCTTGGCGCCGAGAAGCAACGACAGCTCTCATGCCGGCAGACAAAGGTGGTGGCTGCCGCCACAAAATGTGGCCAGACTAGGCCGGAGCACGAACTCAAATAGCGCGACAGGAGGTTTGGAAGTAAATATTGAAAGTTTTGACCATTAATCCATCCGCTTCCTTTGTCTGCGGGAAGGGAGGGCGGAGGGCTATTTCAGGCTTGTTTACTTCCTTTTGTGTCGAGGAAGGGGTGAGCGTCCGGAATGGACTGCAGCTTTTTGTGTCCTTTCTCCAGTGAAAGCGTTGTGAAGGGCGACACTTTCTCGCAGATGGCAGTCGGAAGTGTTTGGCCAGGAAATCTGCCGCTGATGGATGCCAATTTTCGCCACATGGGAACTTCCCGGATCTTGTAAACACGTCGCCGAGGGAATCGACCCATGCATGTTGCGGTGGTGTTTTAATCGCCCGTGAGAATCGGCCATAAAACCCGGGCTGTCCCCTGACTCGTCCATAAAATTTATGGAAGCCGTTTGTCTCGCCAAGGCTAATATTGGCCGTTCTCCAGCCTTCTGTTCCCACAATGTATGTTTCAACAGGAACCACATATCATTCTACTTGTCTACCTCGACGACGAGTTCAGGTCAATCATTCGGAATGGGCGGCACAGGGCTCGGACAATACACCATCCTGGTCCATTGGTCCCTCATGGCTTAACTGAACCTTAGAGATGTACCTTGGGCCACAGAGACGTTATGACACTCGGGTCTTAAACCGAGTTTTTAAAACTACCATCAACATCGTTCACAAGAAATAATAATGGTTAGTAGAATTGAGACAGCATTCAGATACAACTTGCTGTGGATTGCCGGGCAATAACGCCTCCAATCGTGTAGTGGATGTAGAACGGAGAGAGAAAGGACAAGTGCTGGACCCAACAAATTGGCATTGAATGTTCGGGACAGAATTGATTGGCAGATCAACAAGGCAACCGCGTCAATTCGCAGCGCAGTTTCTTTGGCCTAATGGAGGGTTTTGAGGAAAATTCGAGACAGTTTTCCCACCTAACCTGTTTACCTCACCGCCGTGTTTGCCACCCGATCCATCTTCCTGCGCCGACAAGTCGAAAATATTTCTGATGTCAGAATTTCCTTCCAAGAATTGGTTTGTACCTTCCCCAGCTCGATGGATTCCTCGTCTCATAAATAGATTCGTTGCTGATATTCGCCGTTTTTGGAGCCACTTATAGAAACACAAGTCATTCGACTTGCAGCAACTCGGTCAACCTGGACGACCTTTCAAGAAGCGACACTAAATATCCACATTTTTAGAATTGATCATTCTTTGAGCCCTGCTGACCCCGAACATCACATTATTTAAAGAAATATTTTTGCATAGAGTGCACTGAGAAGTGTATGGATATTCTAGGAGCAATAAATGGGGAATAAAAAAAAAAAGAATTTAGTGTAAGTAACAGTGCAGCAAACTCCTGAAAAACAAATATTATGTGAGGAGGTGAATTAAAGGAGTTTCGATAAGTTGGTAACCGCCAGAAATATTTCTAAATGGGAAAACACTTTGATGACAAATAATATTTTGGAAATAATGGAACAGAAAATAATTTTACCAAGCGTTTTAATTAAATATTAAATAATTAAGGATTTTAAAAATTAAGTAAGTATTAAATGTGGAAATTATCAAAGTATAAAAACGAAGGTTAAAAAATAAAAGAACTGGCACACAACGAACCAAACATTGCAACCACGGGAAAAGGTCCCAATGGGAGAAGAGACAAATGGATTAAAAACCATTGTTACAGGAGAAGAAGTACCAGGAGCTGAGCTACAGTAGAAGATAAAGCAACAATAAGTATTTTCTCATTGTGAAAAACAAGCGTCGCCGGTCTCCTGGCTCAGCATGGCGGACTCTTCATAACTTATCAAATATTGGTCTGCACCTTTTCATTATATATTATCACAGTATAGCGCCTATTTATTCTGCTCACCAACGGCTGTTCTCTTCTTTTGATATATAAGGTACTTTCATTATTTTCGCGAAAGATTTTTTTTTTTTTAATTTGACCGTGGATCAAATCAAGAAAGGAGCAATCCCATGAACTTAAGCTCAATTTTGTTTACGTGTTTTCGGTGGTTTTCTGAGGACTAAAATTTGTTATTAACGGATATGCATTCGTTTCCGTGTAAAGATGAAATTTTAGTCACTTTTCAAGGCTTCGAAATACATTCGGCGAAATATGTCTCAGGAAAACCGCTTCTTTTCAAATAAAATAAACCATCTACTAAAAGTGGAAAGTTCGCAAAATAAACATTCGTGTTTTTGTATTGTATAGAGCGAGTGTAATTTCCTTACTGCGAGTATATTTGATAACAAAAGTTGAAAGTAAATATAGACATTAATCCATTCCCAGAAGTTTTGTCAACTTTCAATGTCATCAGTCAGTGTGCCAAATATTCTAGGTACCCTGGAAGTATGTTAAAAAGTGATTTGTGGACAGACAGACATGGAAGCAAGTTAAAAACTAATTATTTGCTCAAAAGATCGCTAGTTTTCCCAATTAAAATATGTTGAGTTTTTATAAAACCCCAATTTAAACTAAAGAAGAAAAAAAAAACCAACAGGGCTGATTTACAGCACACGTCGAAAAGAAAATCGTTAAGCACAAGAACAAAAAAAGGATTTCGCAAAGGCGCTGGAACAAGAAAGGCCAATTTTTCCAACTTTAGAATTCATGGTCAAATCAGAGGAAATAAAATAATTTAAAATTGTTTTATTTTTTTTGTGAAAAAAATCATTTGACAGAATAAAATATGAAAACTTTTTAAAATATTAAACTCCATAAATCAAATGATGTGCCAGTTAGTTAAAATGATTAAATCAAAGACGTAACAACCACATTACAAAGTGAAGCAACAAATTGTAGGACAAGGATGTGATTGCAGCCACCGCATTTACCAGGGTACTTCTCTGTACCAACAGCAGAGAGAATATGTTCTGAATAGAAGAGAGCCTTCGATTAGCGGGAATTGCACCTGGGAATTTAGAAATGCCCGGGACATTTCGGGAGAAACTTAAGCAAGCAGCAGCTCAAGACTTTTGAAATGCCCTGTGTGGCCAGTTATGTCGCATGCCTATGACGTGAATTAAAAAAAAAAAAAGAGATGCATTGATAACTGGTGCCGGACGGCTGCTGAACTGCATCGGAAATGAGGATAAGCGGGCCATGTTCTGAAAGGCTATTGAGATGTGACTTGGATCGGGCCTTGGAGGAAACAGGAAAAGCGGATGATTTAGAAAAATATGGGTGAAGTGAGCGACATGTGCGACAAAGACCGAAGAAGATGAAGCTCCCTGACACATATAAACGTAGGTAAATATCACCTCCACTATCAGCTGTGATGTTGGTTTTGCCCGGGGGAGTTGAGCCAGGTGGTCAAACAGAGGTGGGTGGCCTGGTTGCCACCTCTTCCAGTGCATCGGGCGGTTAACAAATCGGACAGTGACATCTAGTCGGAGGAACATCGCTGGACATTTTAAGATATGCGAGGTAGCAGTCAGCTGACGGGTGCAGTGACTACAGTTCCTGTAACGCTGCGCTGCTAGGAAGAGCAGAGGTCTTGCCTGCAATGCGGGAGTTGGTGAAAGCTCCAGTGTCGGGCAAGGAAACTGTAAAAACTAGAGAGAACGTTCCTCCTCAGTGGTCCGTCCGTCCATCCATGCAGCAGCAAGCACCTGTAGGCGCGCACGCGAACGACGGGTGGGGACAAAGGAAAAACGTTTCTTGCAGACAGACGCAGCTCGAGTCGTTGAATCAAACGGTGCGCTGGAAGATTAATAGCAGCCCGTTGTAAGAACGGGGGAGAACGTGCGCCAAACCAGAGCAGCTGCAACTGATGCGCGCACTTCATTCAACGCCCCCTCCCCTTCACACTCCCTTTTTTTCCATCTCCGTGACGTCAGCACAAGAATTCTCCCTTTTCTTCTCTTCTTAGAGCTTTTTTTTTAGCAGAGAGGGAGCAGCACATGGCCGGATGTAGGGGGTGGGCCGCGCACGTGCACCTGGGGGGACTTCGCCCCCTGGTCCCGCTCAGCGAGGGTCTCACCCTTTCTCTTCTTGATTACCTTGATTACAAGGCTTGCGGGATTTCAGCGTGGAACTGACACATGTGCGAGACCCATGCTGAAGTGGCTTGTCGCTCTGTAGACCACTGACGCGGGGGTTAGGATCAGAGATGTCTCGTGGAACAAATGTCACGTCGATGGAGCGGATCGCCCTTCAACACAACTGCTCGAAAAATTCAACAAATTACTGCAAACAATAAAAAATCAATTCGGCTTGAAGTTTTATTAACTGTGTGTAGGCATCAAAGTAATCAACCCGAGGATGCTCTAATAGGATTAAAACATATCGCGCAAATAATTATATTTTGTTTGTTCTCCTTTTTTTTAACGTTTATTCCTCTGCTCGTCCAAATGAAGATTTCTCCCATGTGTTCCTGCAGTATTTATTACTCCGATCACTGGTACTGCGTGTCTATTTTTTTTAAATAAAAATGTTAAAATATTTTTTAAATGCTTCTAGACGAAAAGAAAAAAACAACAACAACAACAACAAGAGAGCTAGGAAAGAACTTCTAGGAAAGGTTCCGACCAGCAATACCATTTCTTTGATTGTTCCCAAGCCACCAAAAAGGACCCATGGGCCAATCCAGGAAATCTTTCGAGACCTCGCCAATCACAGGCAATATTGGGGTAACAACAACGTTAAATCCACAAAATCACTAAAACAAGGTGATCTGGGCCGATGTGTTGTTGAGACAAACCACCTGAAATGTCAAGGGCAACGGTAGGCCGAATGATCCACGTGGCTCATCCATATTCAGGCAGCGCGAGCGCTAATTTCTCGCGCCGTACATCATCTGGAGCAGCTGGCGCGGCAGTAACGGTCCGCCCACCCATCACCTGCCCCCGGCCCCTCAGTAAGCCACATGTCGCGGACGGAATTTCTGCTCTTCACGGCGCTTTTCGCAATCCTGCCATCTGCCTCGGCGTGTGGCAACCCAGCCGCAAATTGATTCAGCCATTTTTTCTCCAACTGCAGACTCAAACGTACAATTGAGATGTCAAAATGATCCATGTGTCTCATTAGGCAGTTGCATGCACTCCTGCACTTAATGGAATAGACACTAGTTAGGAAGGCCAGCTTGTTCCGTCAGCTGTAGGGAATGAATGGTTGGAAGGAAAATATCAATCAGTGTTGAGCACAGTACAGTTCGGTAGACATTTCGCTGAAAAAATAGCGAGTACTGGTGTGTAACAATTAAGGAAAAGCTAAAAAAATAAAATGTTTTTTTTTTTTTGAGAAATTATATACCGAAAAATTAGTGAAGAAAATTCGCATATCTACTTATATAAATTGCCTTATTCTGTCTGTGTGAAGTTCACTGTGTGAAGTTCACGAATAGATTTTGGTCAGAATGGATAAAATAAAAAAAGTGTCAAGGGATGGGAATCGAACCCACGACCTTCCGCTTACCGGGCAGATGCCATGACCACTAGGCTAACCTGGACATATTTTTCCGTTCATAAAGTTAATATATGATGCCAATATATATAATAATTGTATAAACGAATGCAAGACAAAATCACCGCGAATGTTTATTTTTTTTTAAGGCAATTATCGTTTTGCACAATTACTTAATCTTTTAAAATCTTTTTGTTTCTATTTTATTGAAAAAAAAAAAACGATATGGTGCCTTTAAAAAATGATCTTTATTACTATGCAGTTTTCTATTTAGTCAATATACCTAAGTTCATGTTGCAAATATAATTATCTCTATCGATTTAGTAGGTGAAATGCAAAAAAAAAAAAATCGACATGATGAAATCTTTATGAAAATTCACATTTTTATTTTTATATTTTCAAGACACACACAGTTTGGGGCGGGACGTTTCACAAGAGAGACATACACGGCGCCAATTTATAATTGTAACGAATAGTATTTTAATTAAAACATTTTAAAACACACAGTTTGGAACGGGACGTTTCACAAGAGTGACATCCATGGCGCCAATTTATAATTGTAACGAATAGTATTTGAATTAAAACGTTTTTTAAAATATATACGCACTCGGGTAAAACCCGGGCGTTGCCCGGGCCATTCGTCTAGTGTATTATATATCGAGCTAGAAATATGGAAATACAAAGACATAAAACACGACGCTGAAATTAAGTTCAATGATCTCAGATTTGTACAATCCTGGATCCATCCCAAACGCTGAAAATATATTAAATAAATAAATATTGGTATAACACATATTTTTCCATCATTTTGTTCTTTCACTTTCGGTGTTAGATATCGAGTGGGAATTTTATATATCAGGTGTGAGCAGAACTTCCCTAGCTAGCCTAGGTAGCTGTAAGTTAAGGACGTTGGTCGCCCAACGTATATAACTTTTATATTTCTCCAAAAATGGAATTTTATATATAGGAAAAAAAAAAAAAAGAATTACATTAGAAGTATGCAATGGATGACATCGGTTGGTTAGTTGAATCCCCCCCACGGACAAACATTGTTATAATTGCAACGTTATAAATTAATAAAATATTTGCAGTTTTTAAAATTATTAATTTAAAAAGATAACATAATTTAAAAATTAAATTCTATAAAAATATTTTATTCATTTAATTTCATAGGAGAATGCGAATTGTATATCTTCTATATATATATATATATATATTACAGGGGGTTTCCAAAAGATGATTTCAACAATTTAATATAATTTAATAAAAAAAGTAAAATACTCATATTATTCCTTTTAGGTCCCTTTTCTAAAATCTTGTTGCACTGAGATAACTTTGTCTGAATAACTGAGATATTTGTAAATAGTATAAGGAACGGATTAACTTAGGCGACATTGGAACGACGGGTCCAGTAGGGGTTCCAGAACACCGGGGTGATGGCGACATTGGAACGACGGGTCCAGTAGGGATTCCAGAGCACCGGGGTGATGGCGACATTGGAACGACGGGTCCAGTAGGGATTCCAGAGCACCGGGGTGATGGCGACATTGGAACGACGGGTCCAGTAGGGATTCTAGAGCACCGGGGTGATGGCGACATTGGAACGACGGGTCCAGTAGGGATTCTAGAGCACCGGGGTGATGGCGACATTGGAACGACGGGTCCAGTAGGGATTCTAGAACACCGGGGTGATGGCGACATTGGAACGACGGGTCCAGTAGGGATTCCAGAGCACCGGGGTGATGGCGACATTGGAACGACGGGTCCAGTAGGGATTCTAGAGCACCGAGGTGATGGCGACATTGGAACGACGGGTCCAGTAGGGATTCTAGAGCACCGAGGTGATGGCGACATTGGAACGACGGGTCCAGTAGGGATTCTAGAGCACCGGGGTGATGGCGACATTGGAACGACGGGTCCAGTAGGGATTCTAGAGCACCGGGGTGATGGCGACATTGGAACGACGGGTCCAGTAGGGATTCTAGAGCACCGGGGTGATGGCGACATTGGAACGACGGGTCCAGTAGGGATTCTAGAGCACCGGGGTGATGGCGACATTGGAACGACGGGTCCAGTAGGGATTCTAGAGCACCGGGGTGATGGCGACATTGGAACGACGGGTCCAGTAGGGATTCTAGAGCACCGAGGTGATGGCGACATTGGAACGACGGGTCCAGTAGGGATTCTAGAGCACCGGGGTGATGGCGACATTGGAACGACGGGTCCAGTAGGGATTCTAGAGCACCGGGGTGATGGCGACATTGGAACGACGGGTCCAGTAGGGATTCTAGAGCACCGGGGTGATGGCGACATTGGAACGACGGGTCCAGTAGGGATTCTAGAGCACCGGGGTGATGGCGACATTGGAACGACGGGTCCAGTAGGGATTCTAGAGCACCGGGGTGATGGCGACATTGGAACGACGGGTCCAGTAGGGATTCTAGAGCACCGAGGTGATGGCGACATTGGAACGACGGGTCCAGTAGGGATTCTAGAGCACCGGGGTGATGGCGACATTGGAACGACGGGTCCAGTAGGGATTCCAGAGCACCGGGGTGATGGCGACATTGGAACGACGGGTCCAGTAGGGATTCCAGAGCACCGGGGTGATGGCGACATTGGAACGACGGGTCCAGTAGGGATTCCAGAGCACCGGGGTGATGGCGACATTGGAACGACGGGTCCAGTAGGGATTCTAGAGCACCGGGGTGATGGCGACATTGGAACGACGGGTCCAGTAGGGATTCTAGAGCACCGGGGTGATGGCGACATTGGAACGACGGGTCCAGTAGGGATTCCAGAGCACCGGGGTGATGGCGACATTGGAACGACGGGTCCAGTAGGGATTCCAGAGCACCGGGGTGATGGCGACATTGGAACGACGGGTCCAGTAGGGATTCTAGAGCACCGGGGTGATGGCGACATTGAATCGACGGGTCCAGAAGGGATTCTAGAGCACCGGGGTGATGGCGACATTGGAACGACGGGTCCAGTAGGGATTCTAGAACACCGGGGTGATGGCGACATTGGAACGACGGGTCCAGTGTATACAACATTACAGATGGAAGGTTGCTAAGTCTCGACAGTCACTAATAGATTCAACAGACCTCCCTTCCCACTTTGCGATGCATCGAGCGCAGGGCAGATCTACTTGAGATTCTATCCTCGGGCCGAGATTTTACTTCCGCGCCGGTCAAAAATCAATTCCTTTTTATTTCCACTTTGAAACCGTCTTTATTTATTCAACGCCGAGTGTAGCGATTTGGGGAAATCGGCGCAGCTGGCGGAGAAATTGTCCCTGAGTGTCTAACAACGTACTGTGTTGAGAACCACGTTTTGGACCTTTGGATCCTCGTTCACCCAAAATTTGTTCATTCGGCATTTGCATTTTAAGAGTTTCCTTTAAATACAAGAACTCAGTCAGAGAGAGAGAGAGAGAGAGAAAGTTGTGTTATCGACTCTGGCCGTCCAGAACAAAAGCAGATTCAACCATCAGACAAAGCTGTTCGGTCCCCAGCGGACGCCGCCTCTAATAGAACGCTCTAAAAACGCAATCAACACAGCAGCACCGGCTAATTTACTTCGTTCTAATAAAAACTTCTCAACTAAATTAAAAGCAGTTTTGAAAAACTTGTTCTGAATAAAGAAAGAAAAAATATTGGTGAGAAATTAGCCTAAAGCTCTTAGCATGTTGCCATTAATCAGTCCACTTAGTGGCGGGGCGGATTTTTTCCCGCGGAGTGGAAATTTTTTTATTAAACTGAAAACTGCCAAGAAATAAAGTCGTTCAGCAGATCTCTGGAGTTGTTTGGGGAACCGACTCGAGCTGGGACTCCTGGGCAAACCTTTATTTCACGGGAAACTCCACGTGAGAAATACTCCACCTCGATAGTCTATTAATCGCTTTGAAAATTAGAGACCAGCATGGACCCTGTCCCTCAGTGTGCCGTTACTTACTCATGTGCTAAAACACGCTGGCAGGGCAATCCCTCCCACTGGTCTCAGCACAATCCCCGCCCAAAGGTCCGAGGACAAGCGCCATCCACAGGTCCGATAACAAGAACCGCCAACAGGTCCCAGGACAGCCCCCGCCCACAGGTCCCAGGATAAGCATCGCCTAAAGATCCAAGTACAAGGGAAGCCCACAGGTCCGAGGACAAGGGCAGTCCACAGGTCCGAGGACAAGAGCAGTCCACAGGTCCGAGGACAAGAGCAGTCCACAGGTCCGAGGACAAGGGCAGCCCACAGGTCCGAAGACAAGGGCAGCCCACAGGTCCGAGGACAAGGGCAGCCCACAGGTCCGAGGACAAGAGAAGTCCACAGGTCCGAGGACAAGGGCAGCCCACAGGTCCGAGGACAAGGGCAGCCCACAGGTCCGAGGACAAGGGCAGCCCACAGGTCCGAGGACAAGAGAAGTCCACAGGTCCGAGGACAAGAGCAGTCCACAGGTCGAGGACAAGAGCAGCCCACAGGTCCGAGGACAAGCGCCGCAGCAGAAGCCCGCGGTAATTAATTAGCCAACAACACCAGCCGATCAATCAGCCGCGGCTAAAAACTGGGAGCGGAGGATTAAAAACTGAAGTCGGGCGGATGAATGGAATCGATCTTTTTACCCGACTTCAAAGAGAAGCCCTCCAGAAATGCAAATTGGATCAAGAAACTCTCTCCATTATCTTCGACTTAAAGATCAAACTAGCAAAGAAGTTTAATTAGCCTTGTCAATGTTGCTCTTAGTTTATTTTGTTCCTTTTTCTCTGGAAGAAACTAATCCATAGTGCGTACACTCTATACCATCTTCAGACGGGCTCTCACCTATTTACATATTTTTTGTCCGCAGCGTTCTTTTAAAGGCCGCAAGGGTTTTTTTCCTCACACCTGTATTTGTGTTATTTTATTTTGAGCGTGTTGTTCCTAAATAGTTTTGATTTCCATAACTTAGCACCCAATTATTTTCCCAGCACTTTCTGGCAGACGTTGTTCCTTTCAACACCTACCATTGATCTGTCATTCATGCCAAATTTTTATGTTTTTTTCTTTCAAGGCGGTGCGCCAGAAAACATCCGAGTTCACCACGTGGTCCGCGATACCCACCGAAAGCTCAGAGAGTTCTGTGGAAAAGACAAAAATCGAGGAATTCTGTTAAACAAATGGTTTGCTGTTCTTCATTTACTCAACCTAGCTATGAACCGGGCTGCTAAATCTGTAGTCGTAAAAAGAGCGAGCAGACAGTTTGTCCAAATCCCCCCGGAATCAATGAAGGAACTTGCCCAAATATTCCACCAAGAGATCACGCCCCGGGAAAAATAAAAGTAGCATCAATATTTTAGCAGGCAGGCGCACCGGAAGTCTTGTGGCGGCCGATTGATCGAGCCACCTAGCGGCCGGCGGAGTACAGGTACTGGCGACCGGTGTACAATGACAATCCTTGATTAACCGAGTCACAAAGTATCTTGCGGGAACCTGGCGTTAATAGAGTGTGGACGGGTCATCACCCCACAAAACATCCCGGTCAAATGGCTGTTCATCTGACAACACGCTCGAAAGCAAAAACAGCAAGAAAAAAAAAACGGAAGTCGGAAGTGTGCTGGTTGCTTCCGTTCCCCAGATGGCCGCAGAGAAGGATTCATCCACAAAGGAGAACACACAAAATCTGGATTTCGTGCTAAGGGAGGAGTTTCTCGCACGAACGGATTGGTTTACAATCAATATCCTTCGCAAGTAAGGAAAACTGAAGGCTTTCCAGAATGTGGTTGTAAATTGGTCACATGCCAAGTTTTATATGGTCCGGGAGGGACTACATCGAGAGTACGTCCTGAATTAAGGCGGGCTGCTGAGGTAGCCTCACGTTAAACACGGGCTGCTGAGGTAGCCCCACGTTAAACACGGGCTGCTGAGGTAGCCCCACGTTAAACACGGGCTGCTGAGGTAGCCCCACGTTAAACACGGGCTACTGAGGTAGCCTCACGTTAAACACGGGCTACTGAGGTAGCCCTACGCTAAACACGGGCTGCTGAGGTAGCCCCGCGTTAAACACGAGCTGCTGAGGTAGCCCCACGTTAAACACGGGCTGCTGAGGTAGCCCGGAGGATGACAGGCGTCCCACGAGGAAGTTCACGCGAAGCCCCGCCCTCGGGAAAAATCTTCCCGATTTCCTCCTTTTTATTTTCTGTTCAACAAATTCAATCCGATGTCAAAGTGAAAAAATATAGCGGCTCACTCGAGCTTTGTTCCCCGGGAGATTGCGCCATTTATTCCTGCATCTTGCTCCCCATATTTTATCCCCGGATAAGGCGGCGGCCATTTTATTTTAAACGACGGAGAAGAAACTCTTGCGCGGAGAGTTTGCCAGATGTCTAACCAATATTTTAATTTCTGGAGCACAAGGATGTCGGTCCTCCGCTGCTAGATTTTATTTACGGAATTCTGCTGGCATCGATTCCTGTGTGAAGAAACCGCAACTATTCCACATAAAAATAAAAAAATAAAAACTTTGCACATGCTCCGATCGTGCCCATCCATCTTGTCCAAGTTTAGTCCGCACACACTCGTCTCAATTAATCTTGGCTGAAGGCATCGATTCTTCATTGGGCAACAATTGGTCTCTTCGCGTGTTCAAACTGGAGTCTGTTCCTTGAACAACAATTGGTTTGGCCGCGTTTTCAAACTGGAGTCCGTTCCTTGAACAACAATAGGTTTGGCCGCGTGTTCAAACTGGAGTCCGTTCCTTGAACAACAATTGGTTTGGCCGCGTGTTCAAACTGGAGTCCGTTCCTTGAACAACAATTGGTTTGGCCGCGTGTTCAAACTGGAGTCCGTTCCTTGAACAACAATTGGTTTGGCCGCGTGTTCAAACTGGAGTCCGTTCCTTGAACAACAATTGGTTTGGCCGCGTGTTCAAACTGGAGTCTGTTCCTTGAACAACAATTGGTTTGGCCGCGTGTTCAAACTGGAGTCCGTTCCTTGAACAACAATAGGTTTGGCCGCAAGTTCAAACTGGAGTCCTGTTCCTTGAACAACAATTGGTTTGGCCGCGTGTTCAAACTGGAGTCCGTTCCTTGAACAACAATAGGTTTGGCCGCGTGTTCAAACTGGAGTCCGTTCCTTGAACAACAATAGGTTTGGCCGCGTGTTCAAACTGGAGTCCGTTCCTTGAACAACAATTGGTTTGGCCGCGTGTTCAAACTGGAGTCCGTTCCTTGAACAACAATTGGTTTGGCCGCGTGTTCAAACTGGAGTCCGTTCCTTGAACAACAATTGGTTTGGCCGCGTGTTCAAACTGGAGTCTGTTCCTTGAACAACAATAGTTTCGGCCGCGTGTTCAAACTGGAGTCCGTTCCTTGAACAACAATAGGTTTGGCCGCGTGTTCAAACTGGAGTCTGTTCCTTGAACAACAATAGTTTCGGCCGCGTGTTCAAACTGGAGTCCGTTCCTTGAACAACAATTGGTTTGGCCGCGTGTTCAAACTGGAGTCCGTTCCTTGAACAACAATTGGTTTGGCCGCGTGTTCAAACTGGAGTCCGTTCCTTGAACAATTGGTTCGGCCTCGTCCTTCCTAAGCGCGGTACTCTGACCCCGGCTTTCGTCCACCAGAGCCCTCAACGAACCATGTTGTCCTGACACCTACATTAGTCAACATCTCATTCCAATTAGCAAAAAAAAAGTTCCATTTTTTAAGAATAAAAAAGATATTTTCTAATTATATGTCAAAATAATTATTAGTAATTTAAAATGTTCTAATTAATTATCAAGAATAATTAGGCTTTGATGCTTACTTTAATTACACACAGGGAACGTTTTTGTTTAATTAGCAAAATTACACTCTGTGTAGACAACATGGCGTTAGTGTGGAGCCTTTTGTTGGTACATAAGGACAATAGAGCAATAACTCTATATATAGCAAATGAAAACATTAATACGCGAATGTTTCTTTCACACATCAAACAAACTTCTACTGTCCTTACTGAGATGGAAAATATATTGGGAGGGCTTGGCTCATCAGTGGTGAACCCTCCCAGCGGTTTCGCCAATTTAATCTACCAGACTGCTTCTTTAGAGCTCTAATACTGTATTGGATCATTCTGCTTAAATATGCTGAAGGGTGAAATCTCAGAAACACCATTATTTAAGCAGAATGATCCAATACAGTATTAGAGCTCTAAAGAAGCGGTCTGGTAGATTAAATTGGCGAAACAGCTGGGAGGGTAAACCACGGATGAGCCAAGCCCTCCCAATATATTTTTCCATCGTAGTAAGGACAGTAGAAGTTTGTTTGATGTGTGAAAGAAACATTCGCGTCTTAATGTTTTACCATCAGTCTGATGGTACCTAAAGACATCGTCCCCCCTACATGTTAAACACGGAGAGAGTAAAATGCCAAGATTTACAAAATAACCAATTAATTGAAATCACCCACCAAGAGCATTCCCTTGAGGAAACCAAGTTTAATGGGTTTTGAAGCTATTGGAAGCCACGCTGACGGGTCTTGCCACAATACCGACGGCTCGCAGTACGCCAGATAAATGGAGACCGTTACGTTAAACGACCGCCTCCATCATGTTTCAACACCGCCGCCGCAATTTTATGGAAGCATTAGGAGGGTGGCTTTATTTCTCTTTTGAGATTCGGGTGATGTCCAACAGATTTTTCTTTGGAAGATATGCAAATTGGAAGAGACATTAGGCAAATCATTTGGAGCGGAGCTCGATGGCGGAGTTGGGCTCCCGCCGCCACATTTCCTGGACGTCAAGACGGTTGGCAGAACAACTACAAGCTAATTAAAAGCCTCGTCCCCGGGGGTGCTCACCAGGAAGTCTGCCGTTTCAGGAGCAAACTATTTCATTAAGAGCCGCTTAGTCTCGAGCCCAGAGCCCTTCGATTCGCTCGAGGGAACGCGCCACGTGGGGTCCAAAACTTCCCTGTTCATCCTCCCTGTAGCAACACGTCGATAACTGGTTATTCTTCATCGCGTGTGGCGATGCTCGGAAATCCTTGACTACATTCCAAATCATGACGTCCTCATCACACATTTTCTCAACAACAAAATTAATGCAAATTATTTTAAAACAAAATTGCATCGATTTTCAGTGAAAGCTGGCGCTAAGGTGACATTTGTTTCGATAACTGAGGAAATCACCTTTGGCACCAAGGAGGAAAGGCGCTCAGAGTCCTCGAGGACAGACAGACAGATGCTGTCTGCGCCCAATACCGCCGATTCTCGACACGCTGCTACTTCAAATGTCCTCGGCAATTTCCAGGACGTCAAGAACCCAAGCAATCTCTCTATGTAGAGAATTCTAAGACAAATTATTAAGGAAACCAACAAGTAAGTAAATGCTGATTTCCTGATGCCATCATCCCACACAGAAGCTGCGGGGTGATCAACAAGAAACAGAATTAATTCATCTTCTTGGACGGGAGGAGCCGCTCTTCTTTAATTAAAGCGGGGCTGTTAATGAAGTAATTAGTTCTCCCCCAGGTCTGTCTGTCCCGATCGATTGTGGCCTGGATTCATTTCTTTGACGTAAAGATCTTGTTGTTCATCGACGCCGGTCGACACACGATATAAAAATTGGAACAAAAAAGACCAGAAACGACTTATTGTGTTGGAATTGTCGAAGAGGAGTTCAGACTTGTGGCAGGTTTACAGATGCGAAACATTGAAAACGTTCTGAAGGTTCGAGGTGCCGGTTGTTTCCACCGGCAGCTACAGCGGCCTTGTCCTTAGATGGGGAAGTGCGCCCAAACACAAATGATCTTTGTTTGTACACAAAGAAGAGAACGTTATAAATACATTTTAAAATAAATAAAAAGTGGCGTCACGTGTTGTTAGCTACACCGTTGTATATTGAAGGTTACATTGGTGGTGGCGTTCTTTACTTTCTAATAAGTAGAAGAAGGGAGCAGAAGGCAGGTAAAGATGAGAATAGGGAGGGAGGGGGGGAGGCGGCGTCAGGTGGCGCTGCTACCCAAGCTCCGCCTGGCGGCCAGGGAGAGAGTCAGACGTCGCGATGTCCCCACTGTGGATGGTTGTGTTGTGCGGCGCTCTGCTGGCAGCGGGCGAGCAGTCGGACCTGCACCGGGAGTTGGGCGACCTCCTCGAGGTACTGGGTGCCCTGCGTGGCGAGCTGAAGGGCGAGGACTGGCGCCGGGCGCTGCAGGACGGGCTGGGCGCGGCAAGAAGGGAACTGCGGGAGCTCGCCGCGGCGGTGGATGTGCCGGGAAGACTGCGGGACAAACGGAATTCTGCGGCCGGCATGGCCCGTCTGAGAGACGATCTCGGCCAGCTGGGCAAGCAGCTCGCGGCCATGCGGGCCGAGCAGCAGAGGCAAGCTGCGGCAGCCGCCCAGCGCGACCTGGACCTATCCGAGTGCCGCTCGCGCCTCACCGACCTGTTCGCCGACAGACAGCGGTTCGCCACACAGGTAAGACCCCAGTGATGGTTGAGTCAATTTACAGGGGTATCAGGTTTGACTTACAGGTGAACACGGTCCGATCTGTGGGATCGAATAAACTAACGGAAGCGTCGAGGGGCATTATAATGTGATGTATATCCACTTCTGGACAAAACTTAAGGAAGTTTCAGCATGTATATCGGGATTCAGACAATAACTATATAAGATATTACATTGAACTTTATTGAAGACACACAAGGTAACCAAGGGTGAAAAAAATTTGCCTGTCTTAAAAAAATAAAATAAAAATATACAACCGGTGAAATCAAAGACCTTCCACTTCCTTAAGTTTTGTCCATGAGTGTATACAGCAGTGTACCCGGCAGGCTGCCCGATAAGATTACCGAGGCCGAGATAACGCTCCTCCACAAATTCATCATGGAACTACTACTTTAGAATCGTGTTGGTGTCGAACACAGGCCACTGTAGGACCAGTTTAAAATGGAATTTCAAAAACATCGGAGTCATAATATAGGCCTACAACTTTGATTTTCGCTCAAATACAAATATCTAATGTTTATAATGCTAAAATTAAGACAAATTCACATATATCAGCATACAGCCAATGTCACCATACAACTCTCCACCTTCAATTCCCTTACTCCTGTGACTTGTGTAAAAATCACAATTAGATCTAATCAGAGGCGGGGATTGGCTGGTTGCTGCGAGCCACGGACTCACGGTTGGCCTGGACAACAGTTAAGACGAGATGATCCTTCAGCCGATGGTGGGCCACAGATGGCTTCAACACGGGGCCAATTAGACATCGGTACTTCAATCCAGAGAGTTGCTTCTGGCAAATAATAACATAAGGTTTCAAGTTGTATATCTATCTAAATATCGGGTTAGTTACATTACTCTCCGCGGTACGACACGTTACGTAGGACCTTGGGAACGGGGGCGGTACGTGGGCGCCCAGAACGTCCCTTCCCACGGGGTCTTTCCTCGAGGGGCCTGTCACCGCTGGCGACAAGAATGTGCGTAGCTTTTTATTAAATTTGAAAGATGGGAAGAGAGCTACCTAAAGCTTCACATTGTTCTGTACCTCCAACCTACGTCGGGGGAATTCTACGATAAACAACTTGTCCGTGTTGAGGGCAATTAGGTCGGGCGGAAAATCAATTAGAGAAAGAAAGTAACTCTATTGGCGTCCTTTGGAAGCCCCGTCGTTACAGGAAAAAAGGCTGCGCCACATCTGGCAAACGTCAGGATTGCTGCCAAATGGGAGATTGGATTACACGGAAATTTTCCCAGGGGCTCTGGTTTCCTGCACACGTGGAGTCACTGTTTGGGGAACGTAGCCTTGAGTCCTGGCCGAGGGAAACCATTGTCATTAAAAACGGCAATTTGGACATCTCTCCTCACGTCATTCGTGGCTATCACTTTGTCGTCTTGTAGAATGGCCTACTTCAGGTAGCGTCAAGTCTTTTATATTTTGGGCCAAGTTGGAATAATTCTTGCATAATTGGATTTTGAAAACTTAAAAATATATATCTGGCTAATCATTGAGTCGGGCAGATTCCATTCCTGCCTACGTTTAGATCAGTTGTTCTGTAATACGAGGAAAGGTTGGCTTAAAATTATGCCAACATTATTCGCATTTCTTTATTTTATTTATCGATTTATTTTTAATTTTTGCTATAGGCAAATTCTCGATTTTAAAAATCTAACCTCACTTTAAAAGAAAAAAAAAAAGGATTATCTTTATTATTACAAAAAATTTCAGTAATTAAAATAATTAATAAAATAGAGATAGCTGATTATTTTTTCCTAAAATATTATTTTACTGATTTTTCAATTTGATTTTTATTGAGCTTTCAAATTAAGATTTAATCTTCTGCAATTAAAAAAGTTTTCCCTAACAAGAAGGCAATCAACAATTCCCTTAATGAATACGGCTAAGTATTTGACGTTTTTTTTTCCGAATTAAATATTCTATTCAATAATTCATTTAGAAAAGATGAGGAAAATTAAAAAACTAAACTAAAAAAGATAATTTCTCTCCATTCTTTTAATCTATGAATCGATTAAAGTAAAATTAAAAGAGGAAGTTGTCTCAGGACTTTTTTGGGGCAGAAAAATCTATTGTTTACTAATGAAGGCTTCTGGGAGTTTGCCCTGTGTTTCTTATATGAGAGGTTTAATCAGGGATCGCCCTTTTATGTAATAAATAAAGTCTTTATTGGGAGAATTCCTGACCGACCCTGTGGAAGATGTGCAGCTGTGGGACACGAGCCTAATTGGTTTAACAAAAGACGATCTATTGTCGCAACTGGCGTCACGTATTGGGGCCGTTCGTTATGCTATTTCCGTGCCATCAAAGCTCTGGCCACTTAACCCAGCGAGATTGAATAAGGTGACCGCACCTCATTAATGGGTCGCAATTTGGTCCAGCGAAGAAGTTTCTATAGAAGGCTGCAATAGCCGATGTAATAAGATGCTCGAAAGCACCTCTGGACAGGAATGCCAAGTGGCTGTTGTTGACACGCTGCCCGTGGAATGTCAAAGTAGGGAAGGAAAACTGGGGGAGGGGGAGGCTAATTCTTCAAGTGGGGGGAGGGGAGAGGGGCATCCATCCCGCGGGGGAGTTGACAAAGACGGGGCTGGCCAACAATCGCTGTGTAATGCGCGCCTGTGTAACGACCCTGTCCGCTGCTGCAGATCCAGGACCTCCGAGACGAGGTCCGCCAGAACTCCTACCTCCTCACCATGCCTCACCCCACCGACCCTCCGCCCGCCAAACGCAAGAGGTCCTCACCGCCGCGCCACGCCGCTGGTAAGTCCTGCTGTGATAAACCTCTCTGTAGGAATAAGATATCTCCTTCAGATAAGATTTCTCGATAGGATGTATTTTCGGAGCAAGGTCAAATTGTCGAAAATGCTATCACTTAGAACCAAGAAAAAATATTGAATCCTTGAGAAGAAACCTTTTTTTTTAGTCAAAGTAATTTTAATATATTTTTACGCTTGTTCAGTTCGTGCTCTTTAATGGATCAGGCAACAAGCAGGTTGAACCAAAGCTGACAATGGAATGTGTTCGCAGAAGAGGCCCATCTACGCCACACCGGCCATCACTTCAAGAAAGAGCTGGACCACCTGCGGCGGCGGATGGAAGCCGTGGAGAAACGGCAAGAGCAGCTACAGACGGAGCTGCTGCTGCTGAAGAAGCAAGAGCGCGGGCTGGAGGACCAGGTGGAGGAGAAGCTGCCGGTGCCAGAGACGGTGTCCAACACCTCGGCCATCGCCAAGCTGCACGCCTCCACCGTGCAGCTCTTCGAGGCCTTGGAGACGCTGGAGACCAAGGTGGACCGCGAGGTGGGCGAGCTCCAGAGAGAAGTCTCCAAGGTGGAGTCCGGGGCTGCCAAAGTGAACGCCGCACTGCAGGAGGTGCGTGAGGCGCGCTCCGAGCAGGACGAGCAGCTCAAGGCGCACGCACGTTCTATCACGGCTCTTCAGAACCGCGCGGCCAATACCACGCTGTGGCTCGCGCGCCTAGAGACAGAACACGCCTTGCGCCACACCGGAGACCTCCTGCGGGAGCCGCGCAGCAGCCTGGCCGAGGAAGTGAGAGAGATCCGCCAAGACTCTCTTCGCCTGAGCCATGATGTCACGCTGCTGGTGGAACAGCTTCCTAAAGGTGAGAAAAGCTCTCCTCACCTCATGTCTCTTGAACCCAAATGTGAAATGGGTATATATAATAATATGTCTTTAAGAATGCTTTATCGGATTTTAATTTATTTTGGTTTGGTCCAGATTGCAGTGCTCGGGAGTCCAAAACTTCTGGAGCATTTCTGATGCACCTCCCCGGACTCACTCAGCAGGTGTTCTGCGACGAGGACTGGACGGTGGTTCACCGCCGCGTTGACGACTCCGAGGACTTCGACCGCGACTGGAACGCCTACAAGTCCGGGTTTGGAGACCGCACTCGCAACTTCTGGGTGGGCAACGACTTCCTTCATCTTCTGACCCAGTCTGGGAACTACACGCTGCGTGTGGACATGTGGGACACGACGGGAGTGTACCGGTACGCCCAGTACGCCAGCGTGGCGGTGCACGGCGAGGAAGACAACTTCCGCCTACAGCTGGACGGCTTCCACGGCAATGCCAGCGACGCCCTGGCCTACCACAACCAGATGAACTTCAGCACGGCCGACCGGGACCGCGACCAGAGCGCATCCAGCAACTGCGCGCAGTACTACGGCAGCGGCTGGTGGTACAACCAATGCCAGTATGTCAACCTCAACGGCCACTTCGCGCGAGGCATCACGTGGTTCGACCGGGAGGCCCACGAGTGGTTGCAGCTGGGCCGTGCGGAGATGCGCCTCAAGCCCAGGTGAAGCGGGATCGCCATCTCAGCAGCAATATTTCCCAATCCTTTGTTGTACGTTTTAGAGAGGGAAGTGTTGTAGCATGGCCTACATGTGCCAAATCACCATTTCCCCGAATTGTATCATTTCAAATTTTATTTTATTGAAATATTTTATAGAAGACTATATTTTATATCCTTGTTTTCTAAATATTTATTTAAACAAATCAAACCTCGTTCCATCCCAGCTGACGATGCAATGACCCAGCTAGTCTATACGACAACACAGAGTATTATTTATGTCATGATCTCAACTGTACAGCCGCCAGTTGTAAATATTTGTATGGATGTAGAAACTCTAAGTCAAGTAACGATGAGAATAAAATTATATATCAGAGCCGCCACCCCGTTCCTTGACTCACACCACTTGTTCAGCAACAGTTTGACAAATCCAAAAATCATAATTCCTTGCATCGTACCATTTATAAAATAAGGGAAAAAAAAGCATCCAGTGATGTATATTTCTTATAATGGATGATTTTTTTTCTCTCTCAAAAGTTTGACAAATTGTAGCTACGATTTCAAACGCCACTGGAGTTTCATTCTTGTTGCAATCTCGGCCATTACCGCTCCAGACCCCTGTTGTTGCCTTCTTACACAAGGGATTCACATCGTTTAACAGTTCACCGTAGCAATTGACAACATTTTGTAATAGAAAAGCTCTCAGGAAGGCCATTCTATTTATCAGACGGTAATTAAGGTTGAGTAAAAGGAAAAACGTGCAGGACGTTGAGAAGAAACAATTGGTGCCGTTGAAATCAAGATAATTAAAGGTGGAATTTTGCCGGGGAATGTTAATTAATTAAAACCTTCCTCCCAGCAAACTCTAATCTCTAGATTCCATTAGGGACATGGCGTGCTTTGGCAAAAACATTTGGAAAATTCCAGACATTGATGCTCGGTCTGAAGGACCTGTCTGGCCTTCAAGAAAGAGCCTCAAATTAGTGGAAGGTAATCAACAAGGGGGGAGATGGCGACAAGCACGCCAAGGAGTCATCTAGAGATTTTAAAAAAATCCTCCATAACATGTCGAGGTAAACATTTTTGAGAACATTTAGTCTCTCACACTGTACATAAAAATATATATAAACATGGTATCATGTTCAGAATGGCGTCGAGTTGATTCCAGATGGAAACGGACAATCCTAGAATTTAATTGATGGTGATTCTGAGTGTTATCCCCAGTACTTGTGTTTTTTTCCATTTATAACAAATGTATAGCTGACCACACACAAGTTTTCTGCTCATTATTTCCTCGGCAGCCTTGTGAACAAATGCCCGAAAACGACCAAAGTCTCCGCCGTAATCTTTGGAAAACAAAGGCGGGAATCGACCGAGCGACAAACGGAGGTAAAAAAGGAAGGGAAGCATTATATGCAAATTAATCCTGCTAAAGTATCGGAAATCAATTCGGCAACCTGGCAATTATTAAACCCGGGAGTTCTTAGAGAGATTATTGAGGAAATCGACCCACGTAGAGCAGAGACCGAGCAGCCATTACAACAGACGTTTCAGCAGATCCCCGGGTTCAAACATTGTGAACATCTCGGGGAATCCAACACACGTCACTCACAGGGCGTACAGTACTGTGGCCGGAGTTCTAAGCACCACTTCCTCCATAGGGACACAGAACAATTGTGTTGTTAAAAGCCAGCCATGCCCTCTCAAAGATGGTCGATATTTTAAAAAGTCGTCACAAGTATTTTAGAGGTCCTCTATTCTCAGGAAACCACCTCGCTAAAAAATGCGCGGCTAAGCCACGAGCGGCATAAATGCCACAATAAAAGGAGGATTTGGCCGGGCCGTGTCAGCATCCTGGCTGCCCATACATTATTGAAAGCCCACACCATGAATATTTAACTGGGATCCTTCCAAAAACTCATCGGGCTCGGGGAAAATAAATTGGTTTTATTTAAATTTATAGATAACAATATTTAAATAGAGATTTTCCCTGGGATTTAAAATAAAATTATAAATAAGTGTTGTGTGTTATATATTTTAATATACAAAAACAACCCAATTTAAATTGCAATTTAAATGTTTGCAAAATCAACTCTAATAGCGAGGTAGGGAATCTCATTGAATTTGTTTGCGTTTCAAACCATTGAGGAGCCATTATTTGCGATATGTACGGCGTTTACATTTCTAAAACAAAATGGAAAAAAACAGGTGGCAAGGTGTAAAATAGCAGTCAGTCAAAAATTATAACTGAATTAAACAATAAATTTATAAATATTTATAAGATTTTTGTTTCATTTATTTTGATATTTTTTCACAGAAGCCATTAACCTCGAGCGCTCCTCTCTGAAGGTAATAACCATAATTTTAGCAGCAGGTCCTTCATTGACCGAGAAGCATATATTTTTGACATCACCTAATAGACATCAATCTGGATTAGCGCTATTTGACCGAAATACCATCGTCGGACAGAGCGACAGGCGAAGATCCCATCGATTCTCTGCCGGCGGCGGCAATTGTAAGCCATCATTCCGATCAAAGCCCTCCCTCCAGACGACGTTCAAGAAGGAACTATTGATCCGACACCTTACTATATACATTTCTTTTAAATCGCTTTTCGATAAAAAAAAAAAATAAAAAAGGAGAAGGCCTCTAGTCAATAAGTTTGTTTACAAGAGTAGCTCCCGGGCTTCTTGAACTCTGTGGATTTCACCTGTGCGAGAGTTGTAGTTGTTGGTAGCTCTGCTTTTTAAATAAAGTACCATGTTCCCATTTTTATATATCCCCCGGTAACGTTCGCCGTTTATACACTGCATTCCAAATTTCCATAATGATCTTTTCTGAAATACTTTCGAACTCGTACAAAATAAATATAATTTTCTAAAAGAACAACAGTGGGCTCAACTGGATCATTCGGGGACCGTCTGTGGGATTGTTCCATCGACCGTGGTACGACTGTTTAATGCCGAGCCACAGTTACGCCAGTGTTGCGACAGTCATTGTTGGGACTGTTATTGTGGCGACTATTATTGTGGTGCCTGTATTGTGACTGTCATTGTTGCGCCAGTGTTGCGACTGTTATTGTGGCGATTATTATTGTGGCGACTGTGTTGTGACTGTCATTGTTGGGCCAGGGCTGCGACTGTTATTGTGGCGACAGTGTTGCTACTGGTATTGTTACGCCAGTGTTGCGACAGTCATTGTTGGGACTGTTATTGTGGCGACTATTATTGTGGTGCCTGTATTGTGACTGTCATTGTTGCGCCAGTGTTGCGACTGTTATTGTTGCGACTATTATTGTGGCGACTGTGTTGTGACTGTCATTGTTGGGCCAGTGTTGCGACTGTTATTGTGGCGATTATTATTGTGGCGCCTGTGTTGTGACTGTCATTGTTGCGCCAGTGTTGCGACTGTTATTGTTGCGACTATTATTGTGGCGACTGTGTTGTGACTGTCATTGTTGGGCCAGGGCTGCGACTGTTATTGCGGCGACAGTGTTGCTACTGGCATTGTTATGCCAGTGTTGCAACAGTTATTGTTGGGACTGTTATTGTTGCGTCAGTGCATTGGTAATATTTTTCTAAAGTGTAATACTTCTTGGTGAAAATATTTTGTTTGGCTTGGAGGGAAAAGGAAAATATTTCAGAAAAGTTTCCAGACCAGTGAACTTAAAAAAAGAATGCGAAGCCCAATGGAAACATTTCCGGCGTCATTTTGCCTTAAAAGGTTTCGGCCATAACCACGGCCCTCAGTTAAATGGCTCGAACAGTTGTTTGAACTACCGTTCAGTGGGAGACCGTCTCAATGGGGAGCTCCGGTTTCTGACGACACAGGAGAGAGAGGGAAAAAAAAAACTTTCCTGGAATTATGCAATTAATCAGTCATTTTTTAGGGGAGCTGTTGGTCAAGGTTGCGGCTGTTTTTTTCCTGCACGCGGTTCTCGGTCATTGGTCCTCCTCTTTATCGATCTCTTTGTTGTCTCCGGCACCAGGGACCACTAGCTCTGCCGGACTGACACCCTGGACCATCTAGCTCTGCCGGACTGACACCCTGGACCATCTAGCTCTGCCGGACTGACACCCTGGACCATCTAGCTCTGCCGGACTGACACCCTGGACCATCTAGCTCTGCCGGACTGACACCCTGGACCATCTAGCTCTGCCGGACTGACACCCTGGACCATCTCTCCCCTACTCGTTATCGTCTACTTCTGTGGAAACACAAATCGAATAATTTCCTCAAATCGACAAAAATCTCTTGAGGGAGAGAGATTATTTTTAAATTTATTTTCGCTTGAGAAATGCAGAGGACGTGTAAATTTTGAAATAAATTTTTATATGAATTATTATTTATTCCAAATATCGTTCAAATATAGAAGAGGAATAGCACACCCGTGAGACAATTCAGGTCCAAGACTGCGTGTCGAAGGCTACTGCAGCCAATTCTTGCAAAAACAGCAGGCGGGAGAATTGGAAGAAAGAAGCTCCAAAGTGATAATTTACCAAACAATGTCTCCAGAAGAAATTCCCGCAGGGCGCAGTTTTTATTTCAACTTCTGGAAAGTTCTCAAACAACTAATTAATTAAGAATATCCTACAACTAATCAACTTCTGTGGAGGCAGATTTGGACTGAGCCATTCGATTGACACAAGTTTGTAGGAAATATTGAGGATGACATTTAGCCAGCGTCAGTTGGGGTCGACACCAGTGTTGACATTTTTATGATGATTTACTTTAATGGATGCACAAGTTCAACCATCCCAGTAATTGCAATTAACAAAACAATTAAAAACATTGAACTGATTTCTACGCGTGGAAACATGCGCTGCACTTACAGTAAAAGGCTTTATTTCCGCGCGCATAAAGACCACGAGAGATCTGTATTGAAAGAGAGAGGGGGTATGTACAGCGAATATCTTTCGAGAAATCCCATATTTACATACGCAGCTCTGTCCGGGTTCATTCAACTAGGGATAGGAACAACAGAAATCTTATGTTTTGGCCTGGCCCTCGACGGGCCACCAAGTAACACATCGCGTATATCTTTTAACTCAGGGCTGAGCGATATCTGGCTGCCCGGTACAAACAAATACTCTGGGTGAGTACATTTGCCTCTAGAATATGGCCTCGGGAAATATGATTGGATAGAAATATAATAAAAACAAGTCTTCTATCGGAGAGCTATGTCCTACAACGCCCATAATTGTTAGAATTAGTTATTTACATCCTTCATTTACATATCCATTTACACGCGGCTCTCTTTTCTCAATATTTATTGTCTCGCGCAGTCCTGTGTACAATGCATTGAATTTATTCTTTGTCATCCTAGACAACAGAGCCTCCAGAGCAAAATGATTTGATCCGATGGAAGTTCCCTTTCATATATTAACTATAAACATAAAAACATGTATTGCTCCGAGTCGGTAAATTACATAATGGACATATTCGGTCAGTTGAGTTAAATATTTCAGCGTGGTTTTCTTTAAACACTGAACAGAGTTATTTGTGCGATACATCACTGGTAATGGGAGATCTCGGTTCAAATATGTTCTGGTGTTATAGAAGGGGCATGTAAATATATTATATTATATATTATTGTTTGTATAGTTCCTAACACAACCAACGAGGATGGCGGACTGAGCCGAATATGGAAACAATCGATGGCGGAAGCACTGACACTTCGCAGAGAAATTACGGGAGAGAAATCTATTTTTGACCAATGACCGAGCGTTATGGCGACTTGGCCAATAGCAGAGAGGTATCGACGGACGAATCAAACTTGTGTGAAGGTTGCCACGAAATTTCTTTAACGGAGTTTCTTTTACTAAGTTCGGGAACTAACTGTCTTTATCGAGCCAATCGAACTCTCTGTTTTTGGAATAAACTTAGCTAATTAACTAATTATAACTAATTACTTTGTTAATTATTTTCTCCCCTTATCAAAACTCGGGGAGATAAGCGTAGTTTGTAAGTGACTGCTCAATCCAACAGATCCATCGACCGGGGAGTTCCCCTTAATGCTCCAATAAACCACGAAGCTCTACCAGGAATAGGTCAAAAGTACAATTATTGGAATATTGGAGAGTTTCTACCATCTCGTGTACTGGCAATAAGACTCCGAACATTGGCGTCCGAGAGTCCCCCCCACCTGGCTGCCAGGTGGCCGCCGCCAAGAACGGGACAATGCGAGCCGCGGTTTACCCTCGTAAAAACTGACATCTCAGAGATTGTGTGAAGCCTTGACTGAAATTTCGACCGAGTTGAAATGTATAATATGAAGGCAACATGTTTTTTTTCCTAGCAAGCAAGTTTCCACGAAATGGGAACCTACAAGTCACAGTTGGATGGCGTCATTTCTTCAGCTGAGAAGGATGATTCGAGCGAGAATCACGTGACCGTTTAAAGCAAGGTTGCGGGTGATGGAACCGACCTGTCATCTGAGACATCGATTCTGGTAATTGAATTACGAACGGACGCATTAGCGGGATTAGTGTCTGGAGGCGACGGAATTAATTCATTTACAGATGCACGACTTGTCAACAAATTGCCCGAGGAACACCTTTAAGTCAAAGTTCACCGAGTTCAAACCTCGTAGTTCACAGTTCGGCCAAAGTTTCACAGAGTTCTCACCCTGTAATTCACAGTTCGGCCAAAGTTTCACAGAGTTCTCACTCTGTGGTTCACAGTTCGGCCAAAGTTTCACAGAGTTCTCACTCTGAGGTTCACAGTTAAGTCAAAGTTTCACAGAGTTCTCACTATGTAGTTCACAGTTCGGCCAAAGTTTCACAGAGTTCTCATCCTGTGGTTCACAGTTAGGTCAAAGTTTCACCGAGTTCTCACCCTGTAGTTCACAGTTTGGCCAAAGTTTCACAGAGTTCTCATCCTGTAGTTCACAGTTAGGTCAAAGTTCCGTATATATATATATTGCGTATGATATTGTTTTTTACAGCACAATACAACAATGTTGGCAAGTTTCTCTAGAGTGGAATGTCGAGGTGACGAATCCACTCCAGGGCCTCCTCTGTGCACCGGTGGATATCCCCAAGTGTTCCCTGGAAGAATCTTCGAGGACAGTCCCTTAGGATATGGTGCATTGTTTGTATTTGTCCACAGTCGCAGTTCTGGTCTGGACTCATGTTCCACTTATTTAGTAGGTAGTTGCATCTACCAGTAGAGGTCCTGATTCTATTGAGGGTTGACCAGGTCCTCCTAGGTAGGTTGTAGTCGGGAGGTTTGGTGTTAGGGTCCTCCACCAGGTCTTTGTTGGCGATGGCAAGATTGGTAAAGACCAGGATATCCTAAAGGATATTTGGTCATCAGTTCCGTAAACACCATAAATGTGTAGCGTGACAGGGTTTGGTTCACGAAGCCGAAATCAGAATGTGAGCAAAGAACAGCCACGCTACCCAGTGAAGCCCCCGTCGCCATCTTAGAGAACACCGCCGTTTCACCTGGCGCAGATAAGAAGGTCGTAATCTTATCCCAGCACCTGTCTCTCTCTGGTTTTATTGATTCCTTCAAGTTGTTCTCCAGACTGAGTGCAAACATGGAACTCCAAACATTTCTCTTCGCCGGAGAAAACTACAAGTCAATAATTCAACTAAATCTGTCCGGGACTTTTCACACTCCGTGACACGATGTTTTAGCCATTATCTAAATACCGAACAAATATTTTAAACGCAATGGATATGCAATTAAGTATTTACATATTGATGCGCGCAAACCATACATAAAGATAAATAAAATTAATAGTTTTTCTGAAGGTATTCTCGTAAAAGAGAATTAATTCAAAATTTCCCTTTAGTTCCTATTTTAAAGGCATTATATAAATTTGCTCATGGCCGGCCGGGCTGCGAGAGCACTCTTTTATCCCAAATGTAAGCAGCAGCGGGCTTAATCCACTTAGAGCGCCGCCTCAAATTGGGCTCATTTTCAAACTTTCTAATTTGGACTCGGGGATTAGAAAATTAGTGCGGAAGAATTACTCGCCGAACTGTCTGCCCAGCCAGCGCAATTTCTACTGAGTTAGTGGGACGATCTTTGCCAGCCTGGCTCTAGCACAGGCCGACTTCTATCTGTGACTAGAGACGGCTGCACTATCGTCCCAGTCCATTTTAGTGGGACGATCTTTGCCAGCCTGGCTCTAGCACAGGCCGACTTCTATCTGTGACTAGAGACGGTGCGCTATCGACCCAGTCCATTTTAGTGGGACGATCTTTGCCAGTCTGGCTCTAGCCCAGGCCGACTTCTATCTGTGACTAGAGACTGTGCACTATCGTCCCAGTCCATTTTAGTGGGACGATCTTTGCCAGTCTGGCTCTAGCACAGGCCGACTTCTATCTGTGACTAGAGACGGTGCACTATCGACCCAGTCCATTTTAGTGGGACGATCTTTGCCAGTCTGGCTCTAGCACAGGCCGACTTCTATCTGTGACTAGAGACGGTGCACTATCGACCCAGTCCATTTTAGTGGGACGATCTTTGCCAGTCTGGCTCTAGCACAGGCCGACTTCTATCTGTGACTAGAGACGGTGCGCTATCGACCCAGTCCATTTTAGTGGGACGATCTTTGCCAGTCTGGCTCTAGCACAGGCCGACTTCTATCTGTGACTAGAGACGGCTGCACTATCGACCCAGTCCATTTTAGTGGGACGATCTTTGCCAGTCTGGCTCTAGCCCAGGCCGACTTCTATCTGTGACTAGAGACGGCTGCACTATCGTCCCAGTCCATTTTAGTGGGACGATCTTTGCCAGTCTGGCTCTAGCACAGGCCGACTTCTATCTGTGACTAGAGACGGTGCGCTATCGACCCAGTCCATTTTAGTGGGACGATCTTTGCCAGTCTGGCTCTAGCACAGGCCGACTTCTATCTGTGACTAGAGACGGCTGCACTATCGACCCAGTCCATTTTAGTGGGACGATCTTTGCCAGTCTGGCTCTAGCCCAGGCCGACTTCTATCTGTGACTAGAGACGGCTGCACTATCGTCCCAGTCCATTTTAGTGGGACGATCTTTGCCAGTCTGGCTCTAGCACAGGCCGACTTCTAGCTGTGACTAGAGACGGTGCACTATCGACCCAGTCCATTTTAGTGGGACGATCTTTGCCAGTCTGGCTCTAGCACAGGCCGACTTCTAGCTGTGACTAGAGACGGTGCACTATCGACCCAGTCATGTTAGAGGGACAATCTCTAACAGTCTCGTTTGATCACAGAACAGCTTCTAGCTGTGCGTAGAAACTATAAATCCCCCCCCCCCTTTTTTTCGCATCAGCAATATCCGAGCAGCTTTCCTCGCCACAGGATGAAGCCAGAGTCCCAGCACGGATGCATCCAGCCAGCCAGCACGGGCAGACGGATTGAGTTGAACATCCCTTGTTAACAGATAGTCATAAAATACTCATTTTTATATTCTCAGCAAATAGTTTTCGGGTAATTCATTGAAAAAAACGCAAGAAAACCTTTTTTTACCCTACAAGCGTTAGTCACAAAGAAGTCTTTGCGTTTTTCAAAGGTGGAAGAAGGCCTCAAGGATTAAAAGGCCGAGTTAACCGGAGCGTGGAGGAGGGCCACCTAATAACTGTAATCCAAGAAGGCAATTAGGCGCTACGGCAGCCTGAAGTTCAAATTGGAATAGCCGCTGGAAGGATACAATCAATCGGCTTGAAAAGCCGAAAATTGTTGCCCGTTCAATATGATCCATAAAGCCACCGCTATAAAAGCCCATCAAGGGCCAAGTTATTTGCCGGCCAAGTAATCCCATTGGTCAAGCTCGATAGAGAGCCCTTGAAACAACAGCCTCGTCAATAACTCGATAACTTCGGGGGATTTTTGATGGAAAATCTATCGGTGAGGTCATGATGGACCCACTCCGTATTTAATGGCGCATGCCCACGTCCTATGTCTCGCCTCTCTTCTCTGTGACCAGACATCAGGGGGTTCTGCACCAGCAAAGGTTCCACACACAAATCAATCGAGATGCCCCATCAATACGGACCGGAATGTTTGTACAATAGATTACAAGTTGGGGGATGAAAGGTTTCGGATTTCTAATTATTTTCTCCTCGAGCGTCTTAATTATTTGCCGCCGGTCGAAAGGTAATTAAGGGCTCGAAACAATGTTCTTCCTCTCTGTTGTTTGACGTTTTACAAGATGTTCTCCAGTGGTGACAAAACTGGAGAGACCGTCCACCACAAGTACTTGGACAATGCCATTAGATAAATAGCGGTTTCTTCTTCCAACAAAAAGGCGCCTGTGGATTGAACGGCCAACGCGGCATCTCCTTCAGAGCAGATATTGGGTCCTTGCTACAACTGTGTTTTCCAAGGCACTAGACATTTTAGAGAGTTTGCACATTGCTAAAACAAATAAAATCCACAGAAGTATTGTAACTCCTCAAACATCCTGAAACAACGTAATTCACTCCACCGAACTCTTGGGTCTACTTACATCGACCTCAGGCGGACCTAGGTGTCTCTAGACTTATCTCAATTTATTTTTTACGCGAAATTACTTCATTATAAAGGAATAACGCACTATTTCTATATAAAATAAATTAAACCACGAATGTTTCTTTTACACATAAAACAAGCTTTCTATTCTCCTTACTGCGATGGAAAATAATGTGAAGGCAGTGAGGAACCCTCCCAGCGGTTTCCATGTAATCCACCAGACCAGATCTAATACTGTACAACAACAACAAAAACCTTTATTAAGACACTATTGTCTTACAAGGGGATTCCCCTAAAGGTTATATATGTACATGAGTGAGGAGGAAAAGCAATCTAGAGGGGAGGGGGAGCAATCAGCTGTTGTCTGTGGAGTTGAGCGCCTCTTCTCTCATTTTATCAATCGCCTTGAAAAATTTAAAATATTTATAAACAAATGTTTTATCCAGCAGGAGAGCATTAAAGATTTTATATACATGTTGTTCATTGTAGTGAGCTAGCTCCGAAATTTCGCGAATTTCCAGTCTCTTTTCATGTAGGAATGGGCAATGGAATAGATAGTGGACCAAATTGTCTTGGATGCCAACATGTAATACTGTATTAAACGATATATGCGACAATGAAGGATTGAACATGGTATTTTTAGAGCAAACTATGGCCATAAAATACCAAGGAAGAACAAATATATCAGGAGAGTGAACAATTATTTGATGATATACCGGCCGTGTGTAGGCCCTGATGGTACCCCAGTTTCAACCCGCGCGTTCGTAGGTTCTCAGTCGCTTCTGGCTCCAGTGATCCATCGCCAGGTTACCTAAGTCAACATTGTGTATCGCTAGCACGGGGATTCTGTGTGAGCTAAAACCTATCGTAAACATCCGAGTGTACGCGAGGCCTGGTCTGGCTCAACTCGGCGGTACCATCTCAACCTTGGTTCATCACTTTCCGCCGAGCTCCTTGCCAGATAACAGTGAGATGAACAGTGTGAGATGAAGAGTGAAATTTTTCTCAGGTACCTTTGGTGAGGGAACTCGGCATTTGAAAGAGAGCTCCACAATTAACAATTCCAACTTGTTGATAAAGGAATCATTGGAACTTTGCCGTGTTTGAAGCTGGCGGCCATGTTGACGTACCTGGAAGGGGACGCAGTCGAAGAAGACGGCGAGGAACCAGTTGAGAGTGACTGTGCAGAGCTGGATGTCGAGGTGCTGGAGGTGTCGGCTGAGGGCGGGCAGTTTGTCGGCCACCATCTCCCGCAGCACCTCCTGGTCGGCCTGGGCCCCGGCCAGGTTGTGGTCGAAGTAGTTGGGGGTGAAGTAACGTTCAGTGATGGACACCAGGCACCTGCACACGTCTGAGGTGAAGTAACGTTCAGTGATGGACACCAGGCACCTGCACACGTCTGAGGTGAAGTAGCGTTCAGTGATGGACACCAGGCACCTGCACACGTCTGAGGTGAAGTAGCGTTCAGTGATGGACACCAGGCACCTGCACACGTCTGAGGTGAAGTAACGTTCAGTGATGGACACCAGGCACCTGCACACGTCTGAGGTGAAGTAGCGTTCAGTGATGGACACCAGGCACCTGCACGCGTCTGAGGTGAAGTAGCGTTCAGTGATGGACACCAGGCACCTGCACGCGTCTGAGGTGAAGTAGCGTTCAGTGATGGACACCAGGCACCTGCACACGTCTGAGGTGAAGTAGCGTTCAGTGATGGACACTAGGCACCTGGACACGTCTGAGGTGAAGTAACGTTCAATGATGGACACCAGGCACCTGGACACGTCTGAGGTGAAGTAGCGTTCAGTGATGGACACCAGGCACCTGGACACGTCTGAGGTGAAGTAGCGTTCAGTGATGGACACTAGGCACCTGGACACGTCTGAGGTGAAGTAGCGTTCAGTGATGGACACCAGGCACCTGGACACGTCTGAGGTGAAGTAGCGTTCAGTGATGGACACTAGGCACCTGCACACGTCTGAGGTGAAGTAGCGTTCAGTGATGGACACCAGGCACCTGCACGCGTCTGAGGTGAAGTAGCGTTCAGTGATGGACACTAGGCACCTGCACACGTCTGAGGTGAAGTAGCGTTCAGTGATGGACACCAGGCACCTGCACGCGTCTGAGGTGAAGTAGCGTTCAGTGATGGACACCAGGCACCTGCACGCGTCTGAGGTGAAGTAGCGTTCAGTGATGGACACTAGGCACCTGCACACGTCTGAGGTGAAGTAGCGTTCAGTGATGGACACCAGGCACCTGCACGCGTCTGAGGTGAAGTAGCGTTCAGTGATGGACACTAGGCACCTGGACACGTCTGAGGTGAAGTAACGTTCAATGATGGACACCAGGCACCTGGACACGTCTGAGGTGAAGTAGCGTTCAGTGATGGACACTAGGCACCTGGACACGTCTGAGGTGAAGTAACGTTCAATGATGGACACCAGGCACCTGGACACGTCTGAGGTGAAGTAACGTTCAGTGATGGACACCAGGCACCTGGACACGTCTGAGGTGAAGTAACGTTCAATGATGGACACCAGGCACCTGCACGCGTCTGAGGTGAAGTAGCGTTCAGTGATGGACACCAGGCACCTGGACACGTCTGAGGTGAAGTAGCGTTCAGTGATGGACACCAGGCACCTGGACACGTCTGAGGTGAAGTAGCGTTCAGTGATGGACACTAGGCACCTGCACACGTCTGAGGTGAAGTAGCGTTCAGTGATGGACACTAGGCACCTGGACACGTCTGAGGTGAAGTAGCGTTCAGTGATGGACACCAGGCACCTGGACACGTCTGAGGTGAAGTAGCGTTCAGTGATGGACACCAGGCACCTGGACACGTCTGAGGTGAAGTAGCGTTCAGTGATGGACACCAGGCACCTGCACACGTCTGAGGTGAAGTAGCGTTCAGTGATGGACACCAGGCACCTGGACACGTCTGAGGTGAAGTAGCGTTCAGTGATGGACACCAGGCACCTGGACACGTCTGAGGTGAAGTAGCGTTCAGTGATGGACACTAGGCACCTGCACACGTCTGAGGTGAAGTAGCGTTCAGTGATGGACACCAGGCACCTGCACGCGTCTGAGGTGAAGTAACGTTCAATGATGGACACCAGGCACCTGCACACGTCTGAGGTGAAGTAGCGTTCAGTGATGGACACCAGGCACCTGGACACGTCTGAGGTGAAGTAGCGTTCAGTGATGGACACTAGGCACCTGCACACGTCTGAGGTGAAGTAGCGTTCAGTGATGGACACCAGGCACCTGCACGCGTCTGAGGTGAAGTAACGTTCAATGATGGACACCAGGCACCTGCACACGTCTGAGGTGAAGTAGCGTTCAGTGATGGACACTAGGCACCTGCACACGTCTGAGGTGAAGTAGCGTTCAGTGATGGACACCAGGCACCTGCACACGTCTGAGGTGGCGTTCGGCAGCTTATGGACCGGGTGACCAGGATGTTTAGTTGATAGAACTCAAGCAAACACTCAGCCTACTTAAACCAACTGCGCCCGACAAACTTAACCAACTGTACCCAATATAGATGGAAATTTTGCCGGGAGGAAATTGATATAAAGAGACAAGGGTCGCCTCTCCCGTCAAAACAGACGTCTAAAACCAGACGCCATCTATTGACCGTCGCCGCAACTAGCGGCCTCGGGTCGGTGACAAAGCCACAACACCAGCTTTGGCAAACTGAAAAGCGTCCACCTAGAGACCATGGTTTCGGACTAATGGCCCTCGTCAGTCTAGGGCGGACTTTATTCCATGAGATCCACACGGGATCTAATGGAATCTTGACAATCTGCTAAAGAGGTGTTTAGCTGGCAAAATTGCTGGGCCAAATCTATTGTCTCCCGGCAAAATTTCCATCTATATTTTAACCATAGATTTGGCCCAGCAATTTTGCCAGCTAAACACCTCTTTGGCAGATTGTCAAGATTCCATTAGATCCCGTGTGGATCTCATGGAATAAAGTCCGCCCTAGACTGACGAGGGCCATTGGCCCGAAACCATGGTCTCTAGGTGGACGCTTTTCAGTTTGCCAAAGCTGGTGTTGTGGCTTTGTCGCCGAGTTGCGGCGACGGTCAATAGATGGCGTCTGGTTTTAGACGTCTGTTTTGACGGGAGAGGCGACCCTTGTCTCTTTATATGTACCCAATATAGTTATGCAGGCTCTTTTCAACACACTTAAACCAACTGATTACACACTGGAACCCTAAATTGCACTTTTGACCACGGAAATTAACTTAATAACATTAAAGTTATCGAATGATACGAGATATGTAGCAGCGAACATGTGGGACAGCTGTTGGCGTTTTTTGTGCCGCTGATAAAAATGCACTCGTCGGAAGATCTTATTTAGAAGGAAAGCGCTAATTAACAGCGGAGGTAAAAAACAACGCCGATGTTTTTGTTTGGCGCGAGGCCAAGTGGTTTAATAGCAAACCTTGCGACATGGCGGCAGATGTCGGCCGAAACTTAGTCGCCCTCCATTCAATTGCCTTCATCACATCTTGTGGCATCGTCAGCACACACCGGGTCAAAATTAATTAAATTTAAACGATTGCAGAATAATTATGAACACACACAATCGCCTATATCTATAAGTACTTCTCCTCGGCGTGGAGGAAGACCCGTCCTGGTCTGGAGGAGGACTCTCTCAAGATGGGAAGCCTTCCTTGCTGAAGAAATTTGTACAGAAACAACTGTATATATTTCCCCTAGTCTTCACCCAGCTCTCGACGAGTAAACACCTATCAAGACCTGCTCCTGAAGGAAGGTAAATTTTCTATACTTTAACTTTGAAACCTACCCCAGAACATAGAAGAATTTATTCGCTCAATAGCGACTACTAATATACTTATATTTTATTTACAATTTATTTGCCAAAATTTTAAAAAATGGACAAGCGCCTTCTCACCAAGGTCCAATCGGTATTTCCTTCTTTTTGCCCTCTTCATGGAGAACTTAGAAGACATCGTGGCCTTGAAACCTAAAATGCTGGAAGATGCGAACATTAAAAAACTGTTTAAATCTACTGTTACTAATGCGAAAGCCCTCCTAGAGTCCATGCCCCAGGATATAGGACAACTCGTCATTCATGAGCGCATTGACAGAACGTCAAAGAACATGCAAACCATAGAAAACAATGTAAAAACCACCTTTTTAGAGGTGAAGCAACTAGGCGAAAAGTGCGATAGGTTCGAAAAGACCCTAAATGAAGGTTTTGGGTCTCAAAACGCCGAGGTAGCCAATTTGATTCAAGAATCGGTACAGGGCGGGATCGATGAAACAGTGGTGCCACTGCTTAAAGAGACAGAAAAGAAATGCAAGAGCAAGATAGAAAAAGTATTTTCCTCTAAAGTTTTAGAAATAGATTCGCTGATTGAATCAAAAAATGAAACCATTATGTCCCGTCTGGAGAGCCTCGCTATGGAGGTCTCCAACATAAAAGGAGTTATGTCGTCTTGTTCAGCGGAGATTTTGGAGAATTGCTCCAAAATAGTTAGTTTACCGGACCAGTCAGGTATAAAGGAATCCATAAAAGAATTAGAAGAAAAGACGATTTCTAACCTCGCGAAGGAGCTGAAGGAGCTTAAACAAAATAACCCTACAACTTCATCCAGGACCATACAGCACAACGAACGGCCCCATCGCAATGTTATGAAAGGAAGGGTCACTGTGGATGCAAAACATCCTGACCATACCGACCTGCAGGCAATAATAAAGAAACGTGTCCCCCTAGTTGAACTAGGGATAAGTAGGGCCAAACTATCGACCCTCAAAAACAAAGGGTGCCTAATTGAGGTCCCTGAGTTGAAGGATGCGCAAAAAATTGGAGACATTCTTATGAAATCTGTAGATGCCTCAAAATTGATAGTCAAGATACCAAAAGGACCAGTTCCGGTCATAAAATTGATCGGAATTAACAAGGATATGAACAGGGAAGATTTAATTGATTACGTTAAAAAAATGAGCAGCCTCCCGAATATCGACATCAGACCTTTCAGGCACCACGAAGATAGGTTCAACAGGAACACCTGGTTCGCCACAATTGATGGAGATTCCTTCACCTCACTGAAGACTGCCTCAACCCTGGAAAATGGCCTGCTTAGGCTACATGGGAACTGGACCTCCCTTAGCTGGACGGAAGACTTCTCTCCACGGAGATGTGGTAAATGCGCTGGCTTTCACGGAACGAAGGTCTGTCAAAAAGAGGAAACATTATGCCTGAACTGCGGGGCTTCAGACCATCAGAGCGCCAATTGTAAAGAGGCACCCAAGTGCGTCAACTGCACCAAGGCCAACATTGCCAACCCAGCTCTGAAACTTGACACTAACCACCACTCAATGGCATATAAATGTCAATGCTACAAGAACAAGGTCTCGGCACTAAAACACTTTAGACTTTAACATATAGGAACGAATTAAGAACAAAATGAAGAATACCCCACAGAATGCCAGGACTTAATAATATGAAAGTAAATAAAAAGGCACAAAAACTTAATAATAAAGCCATGTCTAGCCTAAACATCTTTTCTCAAAACCTGGGCAGGAGCTATATCAGTATGGATAATCTCCTGCATCACGCCGCCCTTGGTGACGCAGATATAATCTTGATACAAGAACCTCCACCTAATGATGACCGATACAAAATGACGTGGCAGAGGATTTCAAGCCATGATAAGAAGTCGCTGATTTTTATCAACCCCATGGTACGCAGTTTCTGCGTTCATACTTCCACACATACTTCCACCATCCAAATCCTAAAAGAGGGAAGATCCACCTTCATCACCAACTGCTACGTGCCCCCTGTGGACCCCACGCAAGAGGACAGCGCCTTCTCCACTCTCTTAGATGACCTGGAGGCTGCATGTAACAAGGTAGGCCTAGATAACCACATAATAATGGGAGACTTCAATGCTCACAACAGTCTTCTTGGTGGCAATCACAACGACCTTAGAGGAGAAAAACTTCTCGACTTTGTTTACACAAAACAATTAGAAATAATTTCGGATATATCTCGCCCTACCTTTGACAATACGAGACATTTGTCTCATATTGACCACACATTCTCCTCCTTCAACATCTCACAGTCCCTCTCGTGGACAGCAGAACCATTTTTAAGCACTAGCGATCATATTAGCATTCTCTTAAAACTCACTACACCAGACAGCCAAGAAACACCCTCCCTGGATAGACCCAGGTTTAACGTTAATTACGCTAAGAGACAACGTTTCATGAACCTACTTAATACACAAATCAATAACCTACCCATAATTAACCCACAGAACTGCAATACTGGCAACCTAGATGTATACATAGATTTACTAACAAACATCATTGGTTCCTCTTGTAAAAAAATAAATAAACAAACTCTCAACCCTCCAAGATACAAAGAAAGACACAACCCTTGGTGGAATGAGAATCTCCAAACATTAAAAAATAAGGCAATGGCTCTTAAAAGATTATACAAAGCCACAGATAATGACGCAACACTAAGACTTAACAGGGTCCAAAGGTTTAGGGTAGCTCTGGCCATATATAAAAAAGCAATCAGGAGGGCCAAAAATTCATTTTACAAAAAACATTTTGAAACTATCACAACATCCAATCCGTTTACAGGTCCATACAAAATCATCAGTGGGAAGAAGCTTAGGCCAACAACCTTTCACTCTTTTAGAAAAACCAACGGGGAATTAACCAAAACAGCTGACGAAACTTTTGCATACTTTATCTCCCAAAAGTATCTGGACACAACATCTGACACAGATACGACACCCTTTGAGTTACAAGACTCAGGCCAGCGACACTACTATCCCCTCATCTCCATGGTGGAAATATCCAGTGCCATCAGAACAATGGGTCACAAAAAGGCCCCTGGGCCTGACGGTATTATGAGAAACCCCATACTATTCCTTAATGACGAACACCCCGTGATACTTAATAACCTATATAACGCCTGCCTGTTTCTGGGTTACTTCCCACAAGCCTGGAAAATTGGTCACATGATATTTCTACAGAAAAAAGACAAAGACCCTCGCGACATAACCTCCCTGAGACCTATCACCCTCCTGAACTTATTTGGGAAAATCCTCGACAAAATTATTGTCAACAGGATTACATATCATCTACAGGTCACGAACCGTCTAAACGACTCTCAGTTTGGATTTAGGTGGGGTAAATCGTGTGAAGAGGCCCTTAGGAAAGTTAAGGACATCCTACACAAATCTAGGTTGGCTAATAACCACTCGATAGTCATCTCTATGGATATCGAAGGAGCGTTTGACAACGCCTCTTGGGATATCATCAGAGAATCTCTAAAGGAAAAGGAAGTCCCCCCTTATCTCAGGACTATGATACACAGCTACCTGTGCTCCAGAAAGGTATCCTCAGACACTAGCCCACAGAGTCTTATTGACCCATTACAAATCACAAGAGGCTGTCCACAGGGCAGCAATAGTGGCCCTCTGTTCTGGATTCTATATATGGACCCGATCTTTAGTATCCTTAAAGACGAAAACGTCCATACAATAGCATATGCGGATGACCTGCTTCTCATTTGCACAAGCACAAGCCGCGTTAAGGTCGAAAATATTACCAACAGAGCTCTGGAGACCCTCCATACCTGGATAACCTCGAGAAAACTAAATATCGCCCCGAAAAAAAGCGCTGCCTTATATGTCGCTCCAGCAGGCCGAAACAAAGGTGCGGGAAAAGGAGGCGTCAGAAATCCAGCTATAAGAATGGACGGCAACCGTATTCTCTTTAAAAATACCCTGAAATTCCTCGGGGTAACATTTAATAGACACCTAACATGGGTCGATCACGCAAAATCCATAAGGGATAAGGTTCTATCCAAGGGAATGGAATTGAGGAGACTGACGAGGGAGAACCGCGGCCTGGCGCCTTTGGTCACAAAAAGACTCTATAAAGCAGGCTTCGAAAGAATCATCTGCTATGCCGCCTCGGTTTGGTGGAGACAGGAAAACGACAGCTTGACGCACAAGATCCTTAGCTCAGCGCAGAGACCATTCGCTCTTGCTATATGCAGGGGCTACAACACTCTTAGTACTGACGCCGCACTGGTCCTATCAGGCCTGGTACCTATTAACAATATCCTAACGCTCGAATCCAAGAGGGCGGAATTAATACGCCCAGGCTCTGATATGGATACAGATCCCACCCTAGAACAGGTTGACTTACCCCCTCTACAATGGTACTGCCATCCAGCAGAGGTCCACCTCATTACCTATGATAAATCCATTCCAGACTCATCATCTCTTACCATCTACACTGACGGCTCAAAGTCTGATGATGGGGTGGGTGCTGGTTGGTGCCTATATTCCAGAAATATCCCTCTACTGAAAAAATCGTACATTCTCAGAGAAGAAAATTCGGTTTTTCAAGCAGAATGCTTGGCAATATTCAAGGCTCTTGAATGGTTTTTAGAACAACCACACCAATCAATCACGTTAGCGTCAGATAGCCTATCTTCCCTTGAATCACTGGCTAGTCCATACACTAAAAGC
Source organism: Cordylochernes scorpioides (assembly GCA_030710605.1). NCBI lineage: Eukaryota > Metazoa > Arthropoda > Arachnida > Pseudoscorpiones > Chernetidae > Cordylochernes > Cordylochernes scorpioides. The sequence continues at coordinate 104,063,344 of CP092869.1, read as the reverse complement.
TGGTCGGTAATGAGAAATAAGATTCTTGTTAATAATATTATTAACTCGGGCAAAACAGTCTCTTTCCACTGGGTCAAGGCACATGTGGGACTGGAGGGCAATGAAATGGCGGATTCCCTGGCTAGATTTGCATTTAAATATCCCGCCCCATACGTCCCTATCCCCACCCCTAAATCATGGTTTAATTACTCCGCCCGCAAAAAAGCGATCTCAGATTGGCAAACATCTTGGGATGCCTCCCTCAAGGGTAGATCCCTGTTCAATTGGATCAAATTCGTCAGGGCGGACAGGATCTACTCTTCCAGCGCCCTTAACTCCATCCTAACAGGCCATGGCCCCTTCTCTAACTACTTTCAACGCTTTAAAATAAAAACCCCATCCCCCTGCAGGTGCGGATACGCGAACCCTGACTCTGACCATTTCCTTTTAGCGTGTCCTCTTCTGGACTCGAGCAGACCAAGGTGCCTTAAGAAGCCTAATCCAAACAAACCACATCTACTATCAGATCATAGGAAGGCTCTCACAACCTTCTCAGAAATCGCCGTAGCATTCTCAAAGGATCTATACCCCCCTACTCATCATTGAACACTTTCATCGTAATATAAGGAAGGTCCATCTGCGTCTTTATCATCATTAACCTACTCTATCCCGCAAAATATTTAAACCCCTTCAAATATACCAGATGTATATATCAGGAGATTCACGTGCAATTTAATAAATTCCCATGTACTCAACCAGATTCGGAATTAATAGGACACGTTCTTTCCGGTTTTATAACTATGGTACAGTTGAATTCTCTTTTTCAAATTCCCTATAGTTCGTGTGTACCGTTTTATAAACATATAAATAACACATCTTTAAAACGTTTTAGTATTTCGACATTAAAAAAAAAAAAAAGTTCAAACGCACTTATTAAATAACAAGTCACTTGTTATGATGACGCGGGCCGTTTCTGATGACTCGATAAGAATCGAAACCGCCTACCCCATGATTTGCATATTACATATTCTGCGTCTTTGTATCGACCATATTCAACATATACATATACTTCAAGACACAGTATATGAGAATTTAAATAATAGACCTTTAATAATAGATAGTTCACGCATTTGCGTCAGGAAACCATAAAAACATGACCAAAACACAAAGGGTTACACATTGATGCTGCATGATCACCTAGCATCCTCCAGCTTTAGGTTCTACATATACTATTTAAAATACATACTTTCAATAAGAATACACCTGTTGGGAATATGGTTTTCCACTATGCTACCACATATACTGCTATTAACCACATTAAATTCTCTCCCATTATCATGGAGTTGTCTAGACCTTTCATGTTTAGTTTAGTTTACCCTGATACATCCTAGAATAAGATCCTCCTTATATGTACAAATCCTCTATACCTATATAGCTGCTCTCTCTTATATGTCTTTGTTACTTGTACTCTGTATATAACACAATAGTTAGGCAGCCATTAATTAACAGCCCTCCATAGATTTCTACCTCCCTTTTATTATTATTATTTTTTGTTCCATGCTGTCTTTATATATTTCACTTCTTTCATCAACACCCCTCTTAACTTGCCAGTTCAGTATATCTTCACTTTACTACCTATCTTCAATTCTAGATACCTCTTTGCCTTCTGTATATAAAACTTCACTTAGCAATACCCCTCTTAGCTTGCTGCTTTAATATGTTTTCTCTTTTACTATTTATTTATACTTCTAGCTACTGATTTGTGCGGGATGCAAGGACATTACTGTCTATATCATCCCTGGTCTTCGTTGTATGGAGCCTAAATAAATTTATCTGTATATATTTCCCCGCGGGGGAAGCTAACTCCCGCGTCATGTAGGATCACTGGCGGTGGGTCAGCCAAGAGTTCTGAACTCTTGGGTCTTCGCTCTGTGTGCGCGCGATTGGGAGCGTCCTTGCCGAACGCGCCATGAAATACCAAGGTGTACACACGGCAGTACCACCCCCCGCCTTCACGAGGTTCCCCGTGTCAACCTCAGAGGTCCCTGATTCGTCGGCAGATTCTGGGAGTACTGGGAACTAGGGGCACTATTGGACCGTAGGACAAGTTTTCCCAAGTCCGAACGAAAGAACGGCAACCTGGCTAAGTAACTCTCGAAGACGGCTGTGGTCGACTCCACTGAGCTAGACCATAAAGACTGGCGCGAGGGGCCATACAAATGGCTGCTCGGTGCATGTAGAATCTATCATTCTTTTGGCTGGGTGACTGGAGGAGGGGATGCAAGGACCACAGGAGTCTATATCATCCCTGGCTCTACTTCGCAAGGCCGAATCTCTTTTCTGTATATATTTCCCTGCATTTTTTATTTACCCCTTTATTATATATTACCCCTTATATTGCCCATTTATTTTATAATAATATTTTTCTAAAGCAATTGATTAGAAGTCGCTAAAATTGTCTTTATTCTACACCATGAAACTTTTTACAAATCGCTAATGTAATATTTCTATAAATTTACTTTCTATATTAATTTCTTAGTTAATGTAAATTAATTTTTTGTCAAAACATAAGATATACTCAAAAATTTGAAAGTTTAATTATCTACTATAAAAATTAGAGAGACGTTATTAAATATTTAAATTTGACGAGAGAAAAAAGGAAGCAAGTTCCGGTGAATAAGGGGGCGGGGGTAATGTTTGCCAAGAGAATATTGACAAGTTATCATTGATCCATGCAAATTTCTGGTTATCCACCGCTCCGTTGACAAATGGTGGCCAACAAAGGCCCGGATTAATGACACAGCTATGTCCCATCTGTCACTCCTGAGAGTCTATAGTCCAGTGGCCACCTACGTTTTGATAACTTAATTAGTCGGTATTGATTGACCGTCAGAGAGGGAACTACCATCGTGGAGCTCACACTGGACAACACTCTTACAAAATAAACGTTAATAACTTAACCAAAAGATAACTAGATGTTTAGTTATGTGCTTCTTTTTTACCAAAGAAATTCTTGAAGTTATTTTTTAAAATATCTGGTCATGAAGACAGAGCGGCCAATTAGTTGTTCGCAGCTGGAAGCTTGGCCCCGGTGTTATCTCAACGTCCAGGAAATATAATTAATATAGTGGGCAACGTGAAGCCTTTGTAACCAGAAGTGATGCCATGTTTTAAAATGGAATCCAAACAACTATTGAATCCAAGCTGAAGTGTCTTTACTAAAATCCAGTTTGATGTTTTACACTGGTATACACAAGTAGCCGACAGTGTGAGATAAACTTTATAAATATGGAGGAGAAATATTTTATAAGATTAGGTTTTGCCTGGAAGCCACTCGGAGACAACGACAAAAGAGAAAAAAAAAGTCGATTGCGAGGTTCGAACGGTGTTGTTCGCTCTAACCCCGGAACTCTACAGCAACTTGGCAGCACTGTTCCCGGGGAGAATTCCAAGGCCATCGCAGATTTAATAATTAAGTAATTTGAAAAAACGGCTTTAAAAAGACTTTTATCAAAATGTACTAGAAAGGAGAAAATAAATATTCCAGCCATTGAACAATTCCATTTACTATAGGAGGCAAAACCCGCGTGGGACGATCATAAACAATTTCAAACTCAACGTGATTTAATAGGAACAAGTTGATTATCCACTAAACATTTTACCTCAATATCGCCGCTATAAATGGAATTGTTCAATGGAGGTAGCTGATATTTTCTCTTTTAATGTATTTTGATAAAAGCCTTTCTAAAACTATTTTAAATAAATTATTTTAGTCACATGTTCTAAATTAAATTCTGCCAAGCTAGCTTCTATTTCTGGATTTGTGGGAGGGATACATCCGGGTGACATAGAGCCTCAGTTTGACACGAGAAGACATCAGTTAGATGTCGTTACCTCAGTATCTGTCCTTCCTTCCTTCTATCCTACTCTATAAATCCTTCAACCTGGAATATTTAAAATAGTAAATATGTAACTTTTTATTCTAGGAATTTAAAAGGTTTATATAGGTTTGGAAATCTGCTCAAAATTGTTTTATAGCTTTTTACTTATTTTTATGTGAGGCCACGCTCATCACGCTACAGAAAGTCTGAACTTCGTTTGAAAGGAAATATAGAAATTCTATTCACTGGCCGACTGGCCGGCCACCTAGAAGTCTGACATTTTGTACAAGATTCTATAAATACCAGATCTGGAAGTATATTGAAGATTGATCACAAGATTTGAAAGGAAATATAGAAATTCTATTCACTGGCCGACCGGCCACCTAGAAGTCTAACATTTGTACAAGATTC
>CP092869.1:103987879-104058973 GCA_030710605.1 Cordylochernes scorpioides | reverse complement strand
AGTTGTTCTGTAATACGAGGAAAGGTTGGCTTAAAATTATGCCAACATTATTCGCATTTCTTTATTTTATTTAACGATTTATTTTTGATTTTTGCTATAGGCAAATTCTCGATTTTAAAATCTAACCTCACTTTAAAAGAAAAAAAAAAAAAAGGATTATCTTTATCATTACAAAAAATTTCAGTAATTAAAATAATTAATAAAATAGAGATAGCTGATTATTTTTTCCTAAAATATTATTTTACTGATTTTTCAATTTGATTTTTATTGAGCTTTCAAATTAAGATTTAATCTTCTGCAATTAAAAAAGTTTTCCCTAACAAGAAGGCAATCAACAATTCCCTTAATGAATACGGCTAAGTATTTGACGTTTTTTTTTTCCGAATTAAATATTCTATTCAATAATTCATTTAGAAAAGATGAGGGGAAAATTAAAAAACTAAACTAAAAAAGATAATTTCTCTCCATTCTTTTAATCTATGAATCGATTAAAGTAAAATTAAAAGAGGAAGTTGTCTCAGGACTTTTTTGGGGCAGAAAAATCTATTGTTTACTAATGAAGGCTTCTGGGAGTTTGCCCTGTGTTTCTTATATGAGAGGTTTAATCAGGGATCGCCCTTTTATGTAATAAATAAAGTCTTTATTGGGAGAATTCCTGACCGAGCCTGTGAAGATCCCTCCCTGCAGCTGTGGGACACGAGCCTAATTGGTTTAACAAAAGACGATCTATTGTCGCAACTGGCGTCACGTATTGGGGCCGTTCGTTATGCTATTTCCGTGCCATCAAAGCTCTGGCCACTTAACCCAGCGTGATTGAATAAGGTGACCGCACCTCATTAATGGGTCGCATTTTGGTCCAGCGAAGAAGTTTCTATAGAAGGCTGCAATAGCCGATGTAATAAGATGCTCGAAACCACCTCTGGACAGGAATGCCAAGTGGCTGTTGTTGACACGCTGCCCGTGGAATGTCAAAGTAGGGAAGGAAAACTGGGGGAGGGGGAGGCTAATTCTTCAAGTGGGGGGAGGGGAGAGGGGCATCCATCCCGCGGGGGAGTTGACAAAGACGGGGGCTGCCCAACAATCGCTGTGTAATGCGACGACCCTGTGTAACGACCCTGTCCGGTGCTGCAGATCCAGGACCTTCGAGACGAGGTCCGCCAGAACTCCTACCTCCTCACCATGCCTCACCCCACCGACCCTCCGCCCGCCAAGCGCAAGAGGTCTTCACCGCCGCGCCACGCCGCTGGTAAGTCCTGCTGTGATAAACCTCTCTGTAGGAATAAGATATCTCCTTCAGATAAGATTTCTCGATAGGATGTATTTTCGGAGCAAGGTCAAATTGTCGAAAATGCTATCACTTAAACCAAGAAAAAATATTGAATCCTTGAGAAGAAACTTTTTTTTTTTAGTCAAAGTAATTTTAATATATTTTTACGCTTGTTCAGTTCGTGCTCTTTAATGGATCAGGCAACAAGCAGGTTGAACCAAAGCTGACAATGGAATGTGTTCGCAGAAGAGGCCCATCTACGCCACACCGGCCATCACTTCAAGAAAGAGCTGGACCATCTGCGGCGGCGGATGGAAGCCGTGGAGAAACGGCAAGAGCAGCTACAGACGGAGCTGCTGCTGCTGAAGAAGCAAGAGCGCGGGCTGGAGGACCAGGTGGAGGAGAAGCTGCCGGTGCCGGAGACGGTGTCCAACACCTCGGCCATCGCCAAGCTGCACGCCTCCACCGTGCAGCTTTTCGAGGCCTTGGAGACGCTGGAGACCAAGGTGGACCGCGAGGTGGGCGAGCTCCAGAGAGAAGTCTCCAAGGTGGAGTCTGGGGCTGCCAAAGTGAACGCCGCACTGCAGGAGGTGCGCGAGGCGCGCTCCGAGCAGGACGAGCAGCTCAAGGCGCACGCACGTTCTATCACGGCTCTTCAGAACCGCGCGGCCAATACCACGCTGTGGCTCGCGCGCCTAGAGACAGAACACGCCTTGCGCCACACCGGAGACCTCCTGCGGGAGCCGCGCAGCAGCCTGGCCGAGGAAGTGAGAGAGATCCGCAAGGACTCTCTTCGCCTGAGCCATGATGTCACGCTGCTGGTGGAACAGCTTCCTAAAGGTGAGAAAAGCTCTCCTCACCTCATGTCTCTTGAACCCAAATGTGAAATGGGTATATATGTCTTTAAGAATGCTTTATCGGATTTTAATTTATTTTGGTTTGGTCCAGATTGCAGTGCTCGGGAGTCCAAAACTTCTGGAGCATTTCTGATGCACCTCCCCGGACTCACTCAGCAGGTGTTCTGCGACGAGGACTGGACGGTGGTTCACCGCCGCGTTGACGACTCCGAGGACTTCGACCGCGACTGGAACGCCTACAAGTCCGGGTTTGGAGACCGCACTCGCAACTTCTGGGTGGGCAACGAATTCCTTCATCTTCTGACCCAGTCTGGGAACTACACGCTGCGTGTGGACATGTGGGACACGACGGGAGTGTACCGGTACGCCCAGTACGCCAGCGTGGCGGTGCACGGCGAGGAAGACAACTTCCGCCTACAGCTGGACGGCTTCCACGGCAATGCCAGCGACGCCCTGGCCTACCACAACCAGATGAACTTCAGCACGGCCGACCGGGACCGTGACCAGAGCGCATCCAGCAACTGCGCGCAGTACTACGGCAGCGGCTGGTGGTACAACCAATGCCAGTATGTCAACCTCAACGGCCACTTCGCGCGAGGCATCACGTGGTTCGACCGGGAGGCCCACGAGTGGTTGCAGCTGGGCCGTGCGGAGATGCGCCTCAAGCCCAGGTGAAGCGGGATCGCCATCTCAGCAGCAATATTTCCCAATCCTTTGTTGTACGTTTTAGAGCGGGAAGTGTTGTAGCATGGCCTACATGTGCCAAATCACCATTTCCCCGAATTGTATCATTTCAAATTTTATTTTATTGAAATATTTTATAGAAGACTATATTTTATATCCTTGTTTTCTAAATATTTATTTAAACAAATCAAACCTCGTTCCATCCCAGCTGACGATGCAATGACCCAGCTAGTCTATACGACAACACAGAGTATTATTTATGTCATGATCTCAACTGTACAGCCGCCAGTTGTAAATATTTGTATGGATGTAGAAACTCTAAGTCAAGTAACGATGAGAATAAAATTATATATCAGAGCCACACCCCGTTTCTTGACTCACACCACTTGTTCAGCAACAGTTTGACAAATCCAAAAATCATAATTCCTTGCATCGTACCATTTATAAAATAAGGGGAAAAAATCATCCAGTGATGTATATTTCTTATAATGGATGAATTTTTTTTCTCTCTCAAAAGTTTGACAAATTGTAGCTACGATTTCAAACACCACAACCCATAAGGCAACAAATCTGGAGTTTCATTCTTGTTGCAATCTCCAGACCCCTGTTGTTGCCTTCTTACACAAGGGATTCACATCGTTTAACAGTTCACCGTAGCAATTGACAACATTTTGTAATAGAAAAGCTCTCAGGAAGGCCATTCTATTTATCAGACGGTAATTAAGGTTGAGTAAAAGGAAAAACGTGCAGGACGTTGAGAAGAAACAATTGGTGCCGTTGAAATCAAGATAATTAAAGGTGGAATTTTGCCGGGGAATGTTAATTAATTAAAACCTTCCTCCCAGCAAACTCTAATCTCTAGATTCCATTAGGGACATGGCGTGCTTTGGCAAAAACATTGATGCTCGGTCTGAAGGACCTGTCTGGCCTTCAAGAAAGAGCCTCAAATTAGTGGAAGGTGATCAACACGGGGGGAGATGGCGACAAGCACGCCAAGGAGTCATCTAGAGATTTAAAAAAAAAATCCTCCATAACATGTCGAGGTAAACATTTTTGAGAACATTTAGTCTCTCACACAAATATATATAAACATGGTATCATGTTCAGAATGGCGTCGAGTTGATTCCAGATGGAAACGGACAATCCTAGAATTTAATTGATGGTGATTCTGAGTGTGGTCCCCAGTACTTGTGTTTTTTCCATTTATAACAAATGGCCATGTATAGCTGACCACACACAAGTTTTCTGCTCATTATTTCCTCGGCAGCCTTGTGAACAAATGCCCGAAAACGACCAAAGTCTCCGCCGTAATCTTTGGAAAACAAAGGCGGGAATCGACCGAGCGACAAACGGAGGTAAAAAAGGAAGGGAAGCATTATATGCAAATTAATCCTGCTAAAGTATCGGAAATCAATTCGGCAACCTGGCAATTATTAAACCCGGGAGTTCTTAGAGAGATTATTGAGGAAATCGACCCACGTAGAGCAGAGACCGAGCAGCCATTACAACAGACGTTTCAGCAGATCCCCGGGTTCAAACATTGTGAACTTCACATCTCGGGGAATCCAACACACCTCCTCCACGTCACTCACAGGGCGTACAGTACTGTAGCCGGAGTTCTAAGCACCACTTCCTCCATAGGGACACAGAACAATTGTGTTGTTAAAAGCCAGCCATGCCCTCTCAAAGATGGTCGATATTTTAAAAAGTCGTCACAAGTATTTTAGAGGTCCTCTATTCTCAGGAAACCACCTCGCTAAAAAATGCGCGGCTAAGCCACGAGCGGCATAAATGCCACAATAAAAGGAGGATTTGGCCGGGCCGTGTCAGCATCCTGGCTGCCCATACATTATTGAAAGCCCACACCATGAATATTTAACTGGGATCCTTCCAAAAACTCATCGGGCTCGGGGAAAATAAATTGGTTTTATTTAAATTTATAGATAACAATATTTAAATAGAGATTTTCCCTGGGATTTAAAATAAAATTATAAATAAGTGTTGTGTGTTATATATTTTAATATACAAAAACAACCCAATTTAAATGTTTGCAAAATCAACTCTAATAGCGAGGTAGGGAATAAAATTAAACTCATTGAATTTGTTTGCGTTTCAAACCATTGAGGAGCCATTATTTGCGATATGTACGGCGTTTACATTTCTAAAACAAAATGGAAAAAAATAGATTTTTTAAACAGGTGGCAAGGTATAAAATAGCAGTCAGTCAAAAATTATAACTGAATTAAACAATAAATTTATAAATATTTATAAGAATTTTGTTTCATTTATTTTGATATTTTTTCACAGAAGCCATTAACCTCGAGCGCTCCTCTCTGAAGGTAATAACCATAATTTTAGCAGCAGGTCCTTCATTGACCGAGAAGCATATATTTTTGACATCACCTAATAGACATCAATCTGGATTAGCGCTATTTGACCGAAATACCATCGTCGGACAGAGCGACAGGCGAAGATCCCATCGATTCTCTGCCGGCGGCGGCGGCAATTGTAAGCCATCATTCCGATCAAAGCCCTCCCTCCAGACGACGTTCAAGAAGGAACTATTGATCCGACACCTTACTATATACATTTCTTTTTAAATCGCTTTTCGATAAAAAAAAATAAAAAAGGAGAAGGCCTCTAGTCAATAAGTTTGTTTACAAGAGTAGCTCCCGGGCTTCTTGAACTCTGTGGATTTTAATATTTCACCTGTGCGAGAGTTGTAGTTGTTGGTAGCTCTGCTTTTTAAATAAAGTACCATGTTCCCATTTTTATATATCCCCTGGTAACCTTCGCCGTTTATACACTGCATTCCAAATTTCCATAATGATCTTTTCTGAAATACTTTCGAACTCGTACAAAATAAATATAATTTTCTAAAAGAACAACAGTGGGCTCAACTGGATCATTCGGGGACCGTCTGCCAGTGTGGGATTGTTCCATCGACCGTGGTATGACTGTTTAATGCCGAGCCACAGTTACGCCAGTGTTGCGACAGTCATTGTTGGGACTGTTATTGTGGCGACTATTATTGTGGTGCCTGTATTGTGACTGTCATTGTTGCGCCAGTGTTGCGACTATTATTGTGGCGACTGTGTTGTGACTGTCATTGTTGGGCCAGGGCTGCGACTGTTATTGTGGCGACAGTGTTGCTACTGGCATTGTTATGCCAGTGTTGCAACAATTATTGTTGGGACTGTTATTGTTGCGTCAGTGCATTGGTAATATTTTTCTAAAGTGTAATACTTCTTGGTGAAAATATTTTGTTTGGCTTGGAGGGAAAAGGAAAATATTTCAGAAAAGTTTCCAGACCAGTGAACTTAAAAAAAGAATGCGAAGCCCAATGGAAACATTTCCGGCGTCATTTTGCCTTAAAAGGTTTCGGCCATAACCACGGCCCTCAGTTAAATGGCTCGAACAGTTGTTTGAACTGCCGTTCAGTGGGAGACCGTCTCAATGGGTTTCTGACGACACAGGAGAGAGAGGGAAAAAAACTTTCCTGGAATTATGCAATTAATCAGTCATTTTTTTAGGGGAGCTGTTGGTCAAGGTTGCGGCTGTTTTTTTCCTGCACGCGGTTCTCGGTCATTGGTCCTCCTCTTTATCGATCTCTTTGTTGTCTCCGGCACCAGGGACCACTAGCTCTGCCGGACTGACACCCTGGACCATCTAGCTCTGCCGGACTGACACCCTGGACCATCTAGCTCTGCCGGACTGACACCCTGGACCATCTAGCTCTGCCGGACTGACACCCTGGACCATCTAGCTCTGCCGGACTGACACCCTGGACCATCTAGCTCTGCCGGACTGACACCCTGGACCATCTAGCTCTGCCGGACTGACACCCTGGACCATCTAGCTCTGCCGGACTGACACCCTGGACCATCTAGCTCTGCCGGACTGACACCCTGGACCATCTAGCTCTGCCGGACTGACACCCTGGACCATCTAGCTCTGCCGGACTGACACCCTGGACCATCTAGCTCTGCCGGACTGACACCCTGGACCATCTAGCTCTGCCGGACTGACACCCTGGACCATCTAGCTCTGCCGGACTGACACCCTGGACCACTAGCTCTGCCGGACTGACACCCTGGACCATCTAGCTCTGCCGGACTGACACCCTGGACCATCTAGCTCTGCCGGACTGACACCCTGGACCATCTCTCCCCTACTCGTTATCGTCTACTTCTGTGGAAACACAAATCGAATAATTTCCTCAAATCGACAAAAATCTCTTGAGGGAGAGAGATTATTTTTAAATTTATTTTCGCTTGAGAAATGCAGAGGACGTGTAAATTTTGAAATAAATTTTTATATGAATTATTATTTATTCCAAATATCGTTCAAATATAGAAGAGGAATAGCACACCCGTGAGACAATTCAGGTCCAAGACTGCGTGTCGAAGGCTAATGCAGCCAATTCTTGCAAAAAACAGCAGGCGGGAGAATTGGAAGAAAGAAGCTCCAAAGTGATAATTTACCAAACAATGTCTCCAGAAGAAATTGCCGCAGGGCGCAGTTTTTATTTCAACTTCTGGAAAGTTCTCAAACAACTAATTAATTAAGAATATCCTACAACTAATCAACTTCTGTGGAGGCAGATTTGGACTGAGCCATTCGATTGACACAAGTTTGTAGGAAATATTGAGGATGACATTTAGCCAGCGTCAGTTGGGGTCGACACCAGTGTTGACATTTTTATGATGATTTACTTTAATGGATGCACAAGTTCAACCATCCCAGTAATTGCAATTAACAAAACAATTAAAAACATTGAACTGATTTCTACGCGTGGAAACATGCGCTGCACTTACAGTAAAAGGCTTTATTTCCGCGCGCATAAAGACCACGAGAGATCTGTATAGAAAGAGAGAGAGGGTATGTACATGAGGGTATCTTTCTAGAAATCCCATATTTACATACGCAGCTCTGTCCGGGTTCACTCAACTAGGGATAGGTACAACAGAAATCTTATGTTTCGGCCTGGCCCTCGACGGGCCACCAAGTAGCACATCGCGTATATCTTTTAACTTAGGGCTGAGCGATATCTGGCTGCCCGGTACAAACAAATACTCTGGGTGAGTACATTTGCCTCTAGAATATGGCCTCGGGAAATATGATTGGATAGAAATATAATAAAAACAAGTCTTTATCGGAGAGCTATGTCCTACAACGCCCATAATTGTTAGAATTAGTTATTTACATCCTTCATTTACATATCCATTTACACGCGGCTCTCTTTTCTCAATATTTATTGTCTCGCGCAGTCCTGTGTACAATGCATTGAATTTGTTCTTTGTCATCCTAGACAACAGAGCCTCCAGAGCAAAATGATTTGATCCGATGGAAGTTCCCTTTCATATATTAACTCTAAACATAAAACATGTATTGCTCCGAGTCGGTAAATTACATAATGGACATATTCGGTCAGTTGAGTTAAATATTTCAGCTGGTTTTGTTTAAACAGTGAACAGAGTTATTTGTGCGATACATCACTGTAATGGGAGATCTCGGTTCAAATATGTTCTGGTGTTATAGAAGGGGCATGTAAATATATATATATATATTATTGTTTGTATAGTTCCTAACACAACCAACGAAGATGGCGGACTGAGCCGAATATGGAAACAATCGATGGCGGAAGCACTGACACTTCGCAGAGAAATTACGGGAGAGAAATCTATTTTTGACCAATGACCGAGCGTTATGGCGACTTGGCCAATAGCAGCGAGGTATCGACGGACGAATCAAACTTGTGTGAAGGTTGCCACGAAATTTCTTTAACGGAGTTTCTTTTACTAAGTTCGGGAACTAACTGTCTTTATCGAGCCAATCGAACTCTCTGTTTTTGGAATAAACTTAGCTAATTAACTAATTATAACTAATTACTTTGTTAATTATTTTCTCCCCTTATCAAAACTCGGGGAGATAAGCGTAGTTTGTAAGTGACTGCTCAATCCAACAGATCCATCGACCGGGGAGTTCCCCTTAATGCTCCAATAAACCACGAAGCTCTACCAGGAATAGGTCAAAAGTACAAATATTGGAATATTGGAGAGTTTCTACCATCTCGTGTACTGGCAATAAGACTCCGAACATTGGCGTCCGAGAGTCCCCCCCACCTGGCTGCCAGGTGGCCGCCGCCAAGAACGGGACAATGCGAGCCGCGGTTTACCCTCGTAAAAACTGACATCTCAGAGATTGTGTGAAGCCTTGACTGAAATTTCGACCGAGTTGAAATGTATAATATGAAGGCAACTTGTTTTTTTCCTAGCAAGCAAGTTTCCACGAAATGGGAACCTACAAGTCACAGTTGGATGGCGTCATTTCTTCAGCTGAGAAGGATGATTCGAGCGAGAATCACGTGACCGTTTAAAGCAAGGTTGCGGGTGATGGAACCGACCTGTCATCTGAGACATCGATTCTGGTAATTGAATTACGAACGGACGCATTAGCGGGATTAGTGTCTGGAGGCGACGGAATTAATTCATTTACAGATGCACGACTTGTCAACAAATTGCCCGAGGAACACCTTTAAGTCAAAGTTCACCGAGTTCAAACCTTGTAGTTCACATTCGGCCAAAGTTTCACAGAGTTCTCACCCTGTAATTCACAGTTCGGCCAAAGTTTCACAGAGTTCTCACTCTGTGGTTCACAGTTCGGCCAAAGTTTCACAGAGTTCTCACCCTGTAGTTCACAGTTCGGCCAAAGTTTCACAGAGTTCTCACTCTGTGGTTCACAGTTAAGTCAAAGTTTCACAGAGTTCTCACTCTGTAGTTCACAGTTCGGCCAAAGTTTCACAGAGTTCAAACCTTGTAGTTCACAGTTAGGCCAAAGTTTCACAGAGTTCTCACTCTGTAGTTCACAGTTAGGCCAAAGTTTCACAGAGTTCTCACCCTGTAATTCACAGTTCGACCAAAGTTTCACAGAGTTCTCACTCTGTGGTTCACAGTTAGGCCAAAGTTTCACAGAGTTCTCACTCTGTGGTTCACAGTTAGGCCAAAGTTTCACAGAGTTCTCACCCTGTAGTTCACAGTTAGGCCAAAGTTTCACAGAGTTCTCACCCTGTAGTTCACAGTTCGGCCAAAGTTTCACAGAGTTCTCACCCTGTAGTTCACAGTTCGGCCAAAGTTTCACAGAGTTCTCACCCTGTAGTTCACAGTTCGGCCAAAGTTTCACAGAGTTCTCACCCTGTAGTTCACAGTTCGGCCAAAGTTTCACAGAGTTCTCACCCTGTAGTTCACAGTTCGGCCAAAGTTTCACAGAGTTCTCACCCTGTAGTTCACAGTTAAGTCAAAGTTTCACAGAGTTCTCACTCTGTGGTTCACAGTTCGGCCAAAGTTTCACAGAGTTCTCACCCTGTAGTTCACAGTTAGGCCAAAGTTTCACAGAGTTCTCCCTCTGTGGTTCACAGTTAAGTCAAAGTTTCACAGAGTTCTCACTCTGTAGTTCACAGTTCGGCCAAAGTTTCACAGAGTTCTCACCCTGTAGTTCACAGTTCGGCCAAAGTTTCACAGAGTTCTCACCCTGTAGTTCACAGTTCGGCCAAAGTTTCACAGAGTTCTCACTCTGTAGTTCACAGTTCGGCCAAAGTTTCACAGAGTTCTCACCCTGTAGTTCACAGTTCGGCCAAAGTTTCACAGAGTTCTCATCCTGTGGTTCACAGTTAGGTCAAAGTTTCACCGAGTTCTCACCCTGTAGTTCACAGTTAGGCCAAAGTTTCACAGAGTTCTCATCCTGTAGTTCACAGAGTTCTCATCCTGTGGTTCACAGTTAGGTCAAAGTTCCGTAAACACCATAAATGTGTAGCGTGACAGGGTTTGGTTCACGAAGCCGAAATCACAATGTGAGCAAAGAACAGCCACGCTATCCAGTGAAGCCCCCGTCGCCATCTTAGAGAACACCGCCGTTTCACCTGGCGCAGATAAGAAGGTCGTAATCTTATCCCAGCACCTGTCTCTCTCTGGTTTTATTGATTCCTTCAAGTTGTTCTCCAGACTGAGTGCAAGCATGGAACTCCAAACATTTCTCTTCGCCGGAGAAAAACTACAAGTCAATAATTCAACTAGTCTGTCCGGGACTTTTCACACTCCGTGACACGATGTTTTAGCCATTATCTAAATACCGAACAAATATTTTAAACGCAATGGATATGCAATTAAGTATTTACATATTGATGCGCGCAAACCATACATAAAGATAAATAAAATTAATAGTTTTTCTGAAGGTATTCTCGTAAAAGAGAATTAATTCAAAATTTCCCTTTAGTTCCTATTTTAAAGGCATTATATAAATTTGCTCATGGCCGGCCGGGCTGCGAGAGCACTCTTTTATCCCAAATGTAAGCAGCAGCGGGCTTAATCCACTTAGAGCGCCGCCTCAAATTGGGCTCATTTTCAAACTTTCTAATTTGGACTCGGGGATTAGAAAATTAGTGCGGAAGAATTACTCGCCGAACTGTCTGCCCAGCCAGCGCAATTTCTACTGAGTTAGTGGGACGATCTTTGCCAGTCTGGCTCTAGCACAGGCCGACTTCTATCTGTGACTAGAGACGGCTGCACTATCGACCCAGTTCATTTTAGTGGGATGATCTTTGCCAGTCTGGCTCTAGCACAGGCCGACTTCTATCTGTGACTAGAGACGGTGCACTATCGACCCAGTCCATTTTAGTGGGATGATCTTTGCCAGTCTGGCTCTAGCACAGGCCGACTTCTATCTGTGACTAGAGACGGCTGCACTATCGACCCAGTCCATTTTAGTGGGACGATCTTTGCCAGTCTGGCTCTAGCACAGGCCGACTTCTATCTGTGACTAGAGACGGCTGCACTATCGACCCAGTCCATTTTAGTGGGACGATCTTTGCCAGTCTGGCTCTAGCACAGGCCGACTTCTAGCTGTGACTAGAGACGGCTGCACTATCGACCCAGTCCATTTTAGTGGGACGATCTTTGCCAGTCTGGCTCTAGCACAGGCCGACTTCTATCTGTGACTAGAGACGGCTGCACTATCGACCCAGTCCATTTTAGTGGGATGATCTTTGCCAGTCTGGCTCTAGCACAGGCCGACTTCTATCTGTGACTAGAGACGGTGCACTATCGACCCAGTCCATTTTAGTGGGACGATCTTTGCCAGCCTGGCTCTAGCACAGGCCGACTTCTATCTGTGACTAGAGACGGTGCACTATCGACCCAGTCCATTTTAGTGGGACGATCTTTGCCAGTCTGGCTCTAGCACAGGCCGACTTCTATCTGTGACTAGAGACGGTGCACTATCGACCCAGTCCATTTTAGTGGGACGATCTTTGCCAGTCTGGCTCTAGCACAGGCCGACTTCTAGCTGTGACTAGAGACGGTGCACTATCGACCCAGTCATGTTAGAGGGACAATCTCTAACAGTCTCGTTTGATCACAGAACAGCTTCTAGCTGTGCGTAGAAACTATAAATCCCCCCCCCCCCCTTTTTTTTTCGCATCAGCAATATCCGAGCAGCTTTCCTCGCCACAGGATGAAGCCAGAGTCCCAGCACGGATTCATCCAGCCAGCACGGGCAGACGGATTGAGTTGAACATCCCTTGTTAACAGATAGTCATAAAATACTCATTTTTATATTCTCAGCAAATAATTTTCGGGTAATTCATTGAAAAAACGCAAGAAAACCTTTTTTACCCTACAAGCGTTAGTCACAAAGAAGTCTTTGCGATTTTCAAAGGTGGAAGAAGGCCTCAAGGATTAAAAGGCCGAGTTAACCGGAGCGTGGAGGAGGGCCACCTAATAACTGTAATCCAAGAAGGCAATTAGGCGCTACGGCAGCCTGAAGTTCAAATTGGAATAGCCGCTGGAAGGATACAATCAATCGGCTTGAAAAGCCGAAAATTGTTGCCCGTTCAATATGATCCATAAAGCCACCGCTATAAAAGCCCATCAAGGGCCAAGTTATTTGCCGGCCAAGTAATCCCATTGGTCAAGCTCGATAGAGAGCCCTTGAAACAACAGCCTCGTCAATAACTCGATAACTTCGGGGGATTTTTGATGGAAAATCTATCGGTGAGGTCATGATGGACCCACTCCGTATTTAATGGCGCATGCCCACGTCCTATGTCTCGCCTCTCTTCTCTGTGACCAGACATCAGGGGGTTCTGCACCAGCAAAGGTTCCACACACAAATCAATCGAGATGCCCCATCAATACGGACCGGAATGTTTGTACAATAGATTACAAGTTGGGGGATGAAAGGTTTCGGATTTCTAATTATTTTCTCCTCGAGCGTCTTAATTATTTGCCGCCGGTCGAAAGGTAATTAAGGGCTCGAAACAATGTTCTTCCTCTCTGTTGTTTGACGTTTTACAAGATGTTCTCCAGTGGTGACAAAACTGGAGAGACCGTCCACCACAAGTACTTGGACAATGCCATTAGATAAATAGCGGTTTCTTCTTCCAACAAAAAGGCGCCTGTGGATTGAACGGCCAACGCGGCATCTCCTTCAGAGCAGATATTGGGTCCTTGCTACAACTGTGTTTTCCAAGGCACTAGACATTTTAGAGAGTTTGCACATTGCTAAAACAAATAAAATCCACAGAAGTATTGTAACTCCTCAAACATCCTGAAACAACGTAATTCACTCCACCGAACTCTTGTAGGTTGGGTCTACTTACATCGACCTCAGGCGGACCTAGGTGTCTCTAGACTTATCTCAATTTATTTTTTACGCGAAATTACTTCATTATAAAGGAACAACGCACTATTTCTATATAAAATAAATTAAACCACGAATGTTTCTTTTACACATAAAACAAGCTTTCTGTTCTCCTTACTGCGATGGAAGATAATGTGATGGCAGTGAGGAACCCTCCCAGCGGTTTCCATGTAATCCACCAGACCAGATCTAATACTGTACAACAACAACCTTTATTAAGACACTATTGTCTTACAAGGGGATTCCCCTAAAGGTTATATATGTACATGAGTGAGGAGGAAAAGCAATCTAGAGGGGAGGGGGAGCAATCAGCTGTTGTCTGTGGAGTTGAGCACCTCTTCTCTCATTTTATCAATCGCCTTGAAAAATTTAAAATATTTATAAACAAATGTTTTATCCAGCAGGAGAGCATTAAAGATTTTATATACATGTTGTTCATTGTAGTGAGCTAGCTCCGAAATTTCGCGAATTTCCAGTCTCTTTTCATGTAGGAATGGGCAATGGAATAGATAGTGGACCAAATTGTCTTGGATGCCAACATGTAATACTGTATTAAACGATATATGCGACAATGAAGGATTGAACATGGTATTTTTAGAGCAAACTATGGCCATAAAATACCAAGGAAGAACAAATATATCAGGAGAGTGAACAATTATTTGATGATATACCGGCTGTGTGTAGGCCCTGATGGTACCCCAGTTTCAACCCGCGCGTTCGTAGGTTCTCAGTCGCTTCTGGCTCCAGTGATCCATCGCCAGGTTACCTAAGTCAACATTGTGTATCGCTAGCACGGGGATTCTGTGTGAGGTAAAACCTATCGTAAACATCCGAGTGTACGCGAGGCCTGGTCTGGCTCAACTCGGCGGTACCATCTCAACCTTGGTTCATCACTTTCCGCCGAGCTCCTTGCCAGATAACAGTGAATTGAACAGTGTGAGATGAAGAGTGAAAATTTTCTCAGGTGCCTTTGGTGAGGGAACTCGGCATTTGAAAGAGAGCTCCACAATTAACAATTCCAACTTGTTGATAAAGGAATCATTGGAACTTTGCCGTGTTTGAAGCTGGCGGCCATGTTGACGTACCTGGAAGGGGACGCAGTCGAAGAAGACGGCGAGGAACCAGTTGAGAGTGACTGTGCAGAGCTGGATGTCGAGGTGCTGGAGGTGTCGGCTGAGGGCGGGCAGTTTGTCGGCCACCATCTCCCGCAGCACCTCCTGGTCGGCCTGGGCCCCGGCCAGGTTGTGGTCGAAGTAGTTGGGGGTGAAGTAACGTTCAGTGATGGACACCAGGCACCTGCACACGTCTGAGGTGAAGTAGCGTTCAGTGATGGACACCAGGCACCTGCACGCGTCTGAGGTGAAGTAGCGTTCAGTGATGGACACCAGGCACCTGCACACGTCTGAGGTGAAGTAGCGTTCAGTGATGGACACCAGGCACCTGCACGCGTCTGAGGTGAAGTAACGTTCAATGATGGACACCAGGCACCTGCACACGTCTGAGGTGAAGTAGCGTTCAGTGATGGACACTAGGCACCTGCACACGTCTGAGGTGAAGTAGCGTTCAGTGATGGACACCAGGCACCCTGCACGCGTCTGAGGTGAAGTAGCGTTCAGTGATGGACACCAGGCACCTGCACGCGTCTGAGGTGAAGTAACGTTCAATGATGGACACCAGGCACCTGCACACGTCTGAGGTGAAGTAGCGTTCAGTGATGGACACTAGGCACCTGCACACGTCTGAGGTGAAGTAGCGTTCAGTGATGGACACCAGGCACCTGCACACGTCTGAGGTGAAGTAGCGTTCAGTGATGGACACCAGGCACCTGCACGCGTCTGAGGTGAAGTAGCGTTCAGTGATGGACACCAGGCACCTGCACACGTCTGAGGTGAAGTAGCGTTCAGTGATGGACACCAGGCACCTGCACGCGTCTGAGGTGAAGTAGCGTTCAGTGATGGACACCAGGCACCTGCACACGTCTGAGGTGAAGTAGCGTTCAGTGATGGACACCAGGCACCTGCACGCGTCTGAGGTGAAGTAACGTTCAATGATGGACACCAGGCACCTGCACACGTCTGAGGTGAAGTAGCGTTCAGTGATGGACACTAGGCACCTGCACACGTCTGAGGTGAAGTAGCGTTCAGTGATGGACACCAGGCACCCTGCACGCGTCTGAGGTGAAGTAGCGTTCAGTGATGGACACCAGGCACCTGCACGCGTCTGAGGTGAAGTAACGTTCAATGATGGACACCAGGCACCTGCACGCGTCTGAGGTGAAGTAGCGTTCAGTGATGGACACCAGGCACCTGCACACGTCTGAGGTGAAGTAACGTTCAATGATGGACACCAGGCACCTGCACACGTCTGAGGTGAAGTAGCGTTCAGTGATGGACACTAGGCACCTGCACACGTCTGAGGTGAAGTAGCGTTCAGTGATGGACACCAGGCACCTGCACACGTCTGAGGTGAAGTAGCGTTCAGTGATGGACACCAGGCACCTGCACACGTCTGAGGTGGCGTTCGGCAGCTTATGGACCGGGTGACCAGGATGTTTAGTTGATAGAACTCAAGCAAACACTCAGCCTACTTAAACCAACTGCGCTCGACAAACTTAACCAACTGTACCCAATATAGATGGAAATTTTGCCGGGAGGAAATTGATATAAAGAGACAAGGGTCGCCTCTCCCGTCAAAACAGACGTCTAAAACCAGACGCCATCTATTGACCGTCGCCGCAACTAGCGGCCTCGGGTCGGTGACAAAGCCACTACACCAGCTTTGGCAAACTGAAAAGCGTCCACCTAGAGACCATGGTTTCGGACTAATGGACCTCGTCAGTCTAGGGCGGACTTTATTCCATGAGATCCACACGGGATCTAATGGAATCTTGACAATCTGCTAAAGAGGTGTTTAGCTGGCAAAATTGCTGGGCCAAATCTATTGTCTCCCGGCAAAATTTCCATCTATATTTTAACCATAGATTTGGCCCAGCAATTTTGCCAGCTAAACACCTCTTTGGCAGATTGTCAAGATTCCATTAGATCCCGTGTGGATCTCATGGAATAAAGTCCGCCCTAGACTGACGAGGGCCATTAGCCCGAAACCATGGTCTCTAGGTGGACGCTTTTCAGTTTGCCAAAGCTGGTGTTGTGGCTTTGTCACCGACCCGAGGCCGCTAGTTGCGGCGACGGTCAATAGATGGCGTCTGGTTTTAGACGTCTGTTTTGACGGGAGAGGCGACCCTTGTCTCTTTATATGTACCCAATATAGTTATGCAGGCTATTTTCAACACACTTAAACCAACTGATTACACACTGGAACCCTAAATTGCACTTTTGACCACGGAAATGAACTTAATAACATTAAAGTTATCGAATGATACGAGATATGTAACAGCGAACATGTGGGACAGCTGTTGGCGTTTTTTGTGCCGCTGATAAAAATGCACTCGTCGGAAGATCTTATTTAGAAGGAAAGCGCTAATTAACAGCGGAGGTAAAAAACAACGCCGATGTTTTTGTTTGGCGCGAGGCCAAGTGGTTTAATAGCAAACCTTGCGACATGGCGGCAGATGTCGGCCGAAACTTAGTCGCCCTCCATTCAATTGCCTTCATCACATCTTGTGGCATCGTCAGCACACACCGGGTCAAAATTAATTAAATTTAAACGATTGCAGAATAATTATGAACACACACAATCGCCTATATCTATAAGTACTTCTCCTCGGCGTGGAGGAAGACCCGTCCTGGTCTGGAGGAGGACTCTCTCAAGATGGGAAGCCTTCCTTGCTGAAGAAATTTGTACAGAAACAACTGTATATATTTCCCCGCGGGGGAAGCTAACTCCCGCGTCATGTAGGATCACTGGCGGTGGGTCAGCCAAGAGTTCTGAACTCTTGGGTCTTCGCTCTGTGTGCGCGCGATTGGGAGCGTCCTTGCCGAACGCGCCATGAAATACCAAGGTGTACACACGGCAGTACCACCCCCCGCCTTCACGAGGTTCCCCGTGTCAACCTCAGAGGTCCCTGATTCGTCGGCAGATTCTGGGAGTACTGGGAACTAGGGGCACTATTGGACCGTAGGACAGGTTTTCCCAAGTCCGAACGAAAGAACGGCAACCTGGCTAAGTAACTCTCGAAGACGGCTGTGGTCGACTCCACTGAGCTAGACCATAAAGACTGGCGCGAGGGGCCATACAAATGGCTGCTCGGTGCATGTAGAATCTATCATTCTTTTGGCTGGGTGACTGGAGGAGGGGATGCAAGGACCACAGGAGTCTATATCATCCCTGGCTCTACTTCGCAAGGCCGAATCTCTTTTCTGTATATATTTCCCTGCATTTTTTATTTACCCCTTTATTATATATTACCCCTTATATTGCCCATTTATTTTATAATAATATTTTTCTAAAGCAATTGATTAGAAGTCGCTAAAATTGTCTTTATTCTACACCATGAAACTTTTTACAAATCGCTAATGTAATATTTCTATAAATTTACTTTCTATATTAATTTCTTAGTTAATGTAAATTATTTTTTTGTCAAAACATAAGATATACTCAAAAATTTGAAAGTTTAATTATCTACTATAAAAATTAGAGAGACGTTATTAAATATTTAAATTTGACAAGAGAAAAAAGGAAGCAAGTTCCGGTGAATAAGGGGGCGGGGGGTAATGTTTGCCAAGAGAATATTGACAAGTTATCATTGATCCATGCAAATTTCTGGTTATCCACCGCTCCGTTGACAAATGGTGGCCAACAAAGGCCCGGATTAATGACACAGCTATGTCCCATCTGTCACTCCTGAGAGTCTATAGTCCAGTGGCCACCTACGTTTTGATAACTTAATTAGTCGGTATTGATTGACCGTCAGAGAGGGAACTACCATCGTGGAGCTCACACTGGACAACACTCTTACAAAATAAACGTTAATAACTTAACCAAAAGATAACTAGATGTTTGGTTATGTGCTTCTTTTTTACCAAAGAAATTCTTGAAGTTATTTTTTAAAATGTCTGGTCATGAAGACAGAGCGGCCAATTAGTTGTTCGCAGCTGGAAGCTTGGCCCCGGTGTTATCTCAACGTCCAGGAAATATAATTAATATAGTGGGCAACGTGAAGCCTTTCTAACCAGAAGTGATGCCATGTTTTAAAATGGAATCCAAACAACTATTGAATCTAAGCTGAAGTGTCTTTACTAAAATCCAGTTTGATGTTTTAAACCTGTATACACACGTAGCCGACAGTGTGAGATATACTTTATAAATATGGAGGAGAAATATTTTATAAGATTAGGTTTTGCCTGGAAGACACTCGGAGTCAACGAAAAAAGAGAAAAAAAAAGTCGATTGCGAGGTTCGAACGCTGTTGTTCGCTCTAACCCCGGAACTCTACAGCAACTTGGCAGCACTGTTCCCGGGGAGAATTCCAAGGCCATCGCAGATTTAATAATTAAGTAATTTAAAAAAACAGCTTTAAAAAGACTTTTATCAAAATGTACTAGAAAGGAGAAAATAAATATTCCAGCCATTGAACAATTCCATTTACTATAGGAGGCAAAACCCGCGTGGGACGATCATAAACAATTTCAAACTCAACGTGATTTAACAAGTTGATTATCCACTAAACATTTTACCTCAATATCGCCGCTATAAATGGAATTGTTCAATGGAGGTAGCTGATATTTTCTCTTTTAATGTATTTTGATAAAAGCCTTTCTAAAACTATTTTAAATAAATTATTTTAGTCACATGTTCTAAATTAAATTCTGCCAAGCTAGCTTCTATTTCTGGATTTGTTTACATCCGGGTGACATGGAGTTTGACACGACATCAGTTAGATGTGGTTACCTCAGTATCTGTCCTTCTATCCTACTCTATAAATCCTTCAACCTGGAATATTTAAAATAGTAAATATGTAAATTTTTATTCTAGGTATTTGAAAGGTTTTATAGGTTTGGAAATCTGCTCAACATTGTTTTATAGCTTTTTACCTATTTTTCGGTAAGGCCACGTTCATCACGCTACAGCAAGTCTGAACTTCGTTTGAAAGGAAATATAGAAATTCTATTCACTGTGGCCGACCGGCCACCTAGAAGTCTGACATTTTGTACAAGATTCTATAAATACCAGATCTGGAAGTATATTGAAGATTGATCACAAGATTTGAAAGGAAATATAGAAACTAGTCCATTACCGACCACATCTTTAAGGAATGCCAGAGAAAGCGCTGCACCTTTTTTTTTTTTTTCACCTGAAAGGAAACGTAGAAATTCTATTCTCTAGCCGACCACCCACAAGTCTGATATTTTATACACTTCCGCTGTTAGTAGGTTTGAACATTGAATACCAGACAGGAAGTATATAAAGAATTGATCACAAATTTGAAAGGAAATAGACCATATTCTGAGATTCTGTTAAGTTTCAATGTCGTCAGATGAACCAAGATGGTGTACGCTCTAACTATAGTAAAAATTATCACAAAATTTAAAAAGAAACCGGTCCAATCCCAATCACTCCGACAACCCAGAAGTTTCGTCAACTCTTTCAATGTGTTTAGGATTGAAAAATTCTATCAAATTTCATACTTCTAGGTGCTCTGAAAGTATAATAAAACACAAAAGAAAGCATTCCCGACCTTCCAGAAGTTGGAAATTCTGTCAAAATGCATTGTCATCAGGTTTAAACAAGTGTACCAGACATTTAGGTGTGCGCTGTAAGGATGTTAAAAATCGATTACAAGATTTGTGGGCAGAAAGACACGGAAGCAAGTGAAGCTTTCAAAAATGATCGCACTCACTTCTACAGATCCCACGCCATGCTACAGGAGATCGCTATACAACTGTTCTATAAACAAAGCCTGTCGGGATTCGAACCTGCAATCTTCTAACCCAATTTTGCCTGAAACATCAGCCTAGATATTTACGGAGGTATTCACGACGTAGACAAGTAACAATAAGACAAGAAGTCCAACAGAGCAATGTACCATACTTTCAGACGTAATAGGTAAATAGAAGTGGCCGGGCGGTCCAGATGAAATCTGTCCCCTGCCATAGGGTGAAGTTCCTTGGGAAGCGCAGGTTACCTAGGGATAAGCCTGGAGAATATTTGGGCAGTTGAAGGTCCAACTTGTAGACCGATTCCCGCCGCGGTTCTCCACCAAATTGAGGAACATCGCGCGCCAACAATCTCTTGTTACCTTAGGAATCGTTGAGAATCCAGGTCACAGGCAAACATTTCTATTTGCTTGCACGGTTTTAAACCAACACTTGAAGCCATCATCGAAAATTCTGGACGAGAAAAACAGAATATTTGCGACTCCCTTGCTGTCGCCGTTCCAACAGGTTCCTTTATATTCACAAATTTCTTTCAACGGTATCCTCAACTCTAGAGCAAATGTTACATCCTGTTTGCAGGGAGGTTGGTGGCACCGGTCTGGCATCAAAGTTTGGATGGAAGGAAGAGTTCTTTCCAAGGAGACAACGAGCCGCCCAAATCTAAGCTAACGACGATTCTGATCACCTTCATTGTGCCACTCAGATCGTCGATCAGACTCTTGAAACTAGGCAGAAAAGAGCTGATCACGGCGGGAGCTGTGGTGACACAAATTTGACCCAACATCCGCCTAATATCCCCCCCCTGGACACCTAATTCCTCTTTTCAGAGATTACTAATGAAAGACATTTAGAGGGAAGTAGCAATCAACTTGACAAGGTGACTTCTCGCGGAGGAAATTTCGATTGCCTCCGAATGAAGCTGCGTATGGACAGACAGGGGCCTTTTTGATTTAAGGCGCTAAATGTTTCTATTTCGATCTAATCACCTCGAGGTCCCTGCGCAGTCTCGACACAAGGTGGACGAGGGATATAAACCGCCGACAGGTACAACCCGGGTCGAATCCTGCATGGGGCACTTTTTGTATTCAAACGTGGAGTGACGGTAGCCTACATGGCTTGGTATTCTCGACAACCTAGGTGTCGAAACAACACCTCGACGTCTGCCGAGGAAACAAACCCACAGAGACATTCTTCAAATTTCTGACATTTCGTGGCTTGGAAGCTGCTCGAAGGAAAACCAAAAAGAAATGTCTGGCAGCTAGAGAAGAAATCTCCGCGTTAGAGTGCCACTGTTTGAAGAAATGCAAGGTCTAAAAAGGTAGATGAGTCCAGCCAAGCTGGAGGAGCCATTGCAAATTTCCCAAGAGAACAAAGGATTAACGGAGGGGCACACGTGGGAAAGCCGAGCCAGACAGGTTTGCCAATGTTTGCCGTCGACCGCTGTCACAAATCGGGGCAGCTTTGTTTCCCGAGCGACCTACCGCACTGAGAGATTTGAATACGACGTTTGAACCCTGGGAGAACCCAAGCGAGGATCTATATGACCTTGAAGTAACTTAGTGTTGGACGGCGTTACAAGGGCCTGACAATATTAGAGGAGATTCCTGTCGTCACATTAACTCCAGAGATGTAGCGGGACATTCTTTAATGAAACCAATTAATCAACTTATTTATTTCACTGCATGATCTATGGTAGTTGACTGTTATCAACTTGGGTGATCCAGCCATTTCTTCGGTTTCTCTGCAGTTGCCTAGTGGCTCTTTATTTCCATAGCTTCAGTTCAAAATATTTTCTCTTCCTTCCGTTCTCACTTCATTTGACCCTCCACACAACTTTCTTCATCAAAACCCGTTAACGCCGCTTATTTCAAACGATTTGCTACAGGTCCTGTGTGTGCCAGAGAGGAAATTATATTTTGGACACACGAAAGGTTTTCTAATTTTCATCGCTAAATGGCTCTATACGTGGTTGCCTCCAATTCCTCGAAGAATCGGCTGGATAAGAAAGCGGCGGGGGCCCACGTGTCCTAGAGCAGCCGGGACGGACTCTAGAGTGGATCTTGTCAGGAGATTCCACAAAAAACTTAATGCAAATTAAGCTGGCGAGGTGTCAGGTCAATTTATGCCTTAATTACGGTCGGGTGATGAATTTTAATTGGGCGTGTGTGCGACACCTGTGAGATCTGCTTTTTGTGGGATCAGTTTAAATGTAATTTACATATGCGCTAGAATTGGCAGCAGGAGGATTTAACTCCCCGAGACAGCGGCGACTTTTATTCCCTCCTCGAGCTTCCCGGCAAAATAAATAAAATCCCCAGCAGAGCTTCTTTTTTCTTTACGAGCGGAGCGGGAGTCTTGTGTTGAGAATTTTGTTAAATTTGATTGGAGGATCTCCTCTCTCTTTGTTTTGTTTTCACTCGACTTCCTTCTAAAGGACAATACTTCGCCATTGGGAAATTGTTTGTCACAATTTTGTACAAAGTTCCCTCGGGTTGTGCCATTTTACTAAATATTGTCGCGTTGGACGGCATAGAGGGAGTGAGACAAATATCTTTGATTCATTCCTCTGTCTGCACAGAGAACTGCGCGACTTGTTTTATTGGAAACTATTCCACCACAGAGCAGTGCCGTAAGCAAAGTTTACATTCCAATTGGTTGGATCTAATGGCCAGTATCTGCGCTGGGAGCTTCCACCCGCGCGAGGGAATCCAATAAAACATATCAAACGATAAATCAAACATCGTCTGAGACATCGTCGTTCACAGCCCTCGTCCCACAGCGTCACTGAGGCTTGGAAGCAGCAGCCGAAATGGTCACTGAATCGAAACATTTCCTTCAACGGCGGTCAAGAAGAGGAACAGACGCCATGTGTGAATACGACGAATGCAACCTTTTGTTTTCCCCGTTCCTCGCCAGCTACGACGTGGGATGTTCCTCGCGGATGGGGCAAATAATGCGCTCCTGGGGATTACAATTTCTCCCCAGCAGAAAATATTCGGAGATTTGGTTCCTTTCAAGCGGCGAGATTGGAAAGGTTTATCGACCATCTTTTATAGAAAACTATTTTGGAGAAACCGGCCGTTACTGCCCGCCGACATTTCATAGAAAGTCAGATTTGACTCCAGTTACATGGATCACAACAAACTAAATGTCCCAGGGTCTGTACAGCCGGGCTGAGGTTCAAGTTGTGTGGTGCGGGGCTCTCACGTGGGGGACTCCCACCACTTATTTGACCACGGACTTCCGTAGTATTCGTTATCAAGCGGGTTTTAAGAAGTTTTTGTTCCGGGGTCACCATTCGTTAAGATCCACATTGAACCCGAGCAGCAATTTGCGTAAAAAGATTTATTAGTCTGACGTTGTTTAGGGATGATTCCATTAAAGGAGCCACTTGTGTCAACTCTCGCCGCCAAATTTGTAAAACTCAATATTTAACGGCAGGCTTCCATGTCGCATTTAGGAAGAACGCTGCGCCGAGGAACAACTTTGAACCGAGTTACAAGGCCGCACCAAGGAATAAGTTGAACAAAGGAACAAAGCAGCACCAAGGAACAACGTTGAACCATAGAACAACGTTGAACCAAGGAACAACGTCGCACCAAGGAATAACGTTAAACCAGGGAACAACGTTGAACCAGGGAACAACGTCGCACCAAGGAACAACGTTAAACCAGGGAACAACGTCGCACCAAGGAACAACGTTGAGCCAAGGAACAACGTCGCACCAAGGAACAACTTTGAACCATGGAACAACGTTGAACCAAAGATCAGCGTCGCACCAAGGAACAACGTTAAACCAGGGAACAACGTCGCACCAAGGAACAACGTTGAACCAAGGAACAAAGTCGCACCAAGGAACAACGTTAAACCATAGCAACAACGTCACACTAAGGAACAACGTTGAACCAAGGAACAAAGCCGCACCATAGAACAACGTTAAACCAGGGAACAACGTCGCACCAAGGAACAACGTTGAACCAAGGAACAAAGTCGCACCAAGGAACAACGTTAAACCATAGCAACAACGTCACACTAAGGAACAACGTTGAACAAAGCCGTACCATAGAACAATGTTAAACCAAGAAACAACGTTGAACCAAGGAACAAAGTCGCACCAAGGAACAACGTTAAACAATAGCAACAACGTCACACTAAGGAACAACGTTGAACCAAGGAACAAAGCGGCACCATAGAACAACGTTAAACCAAGGAACAACGTCGCACCAAGGAAGAACGCCGCATCAAAGCGCGCCACTCTCTACAAAGAAAAAAAAATCTATTTAATTATTTACGCAGGAGCAACCAAAGAACAAATATTTAAATGAGCCTCCAAATTAGGCTGCCTACATTTTTGCTAATGTCTACGGGAATGTATAAATTAGACGTTTTTCTCTTGAAATAAACAACTAAACGTTTAATTTCCTAATGTTATGGATATTTTAGCAGAATGTTTTTCAATTAATTGTCTTGATACCAATTGATTGCGGGTGGCGCTGCTACTGGGACGGGACGGAGCAACCGTTGGAAAAGTCAACAGTCTGTAGAGGCGCTGGCAGGAGTTTGGCTTTAACAATCTAGCTAACATCGAGGTTTCATTGACGTTGTTTTTTTATAAGGGTTTTATTGAAACTAATAAAAAATAACAATGAGTATATATTTGATGGGTAAAAAGGCGATATTTCGAGCAAAGATGCTCCTCTACTGGCTTGTCAAAGCTAGGAGAGGAGACTGTTTATAAAATCAAATGTTTATCTGCACGCGCGCGGGCTTGCAAAGTGACCATTTGAAATAGAAACATTAAGAAAGGTATTTTAAACATTAATTATCTTGTGAATTTACAAATTTGAGAAAAATTTAAAAAAAAAAAAAAAATAGGGGTTTTATAACATCGAGGTTCGTAGATGGAAAGGACCGAAATCGAGGAAATACACGGAGGCCAATTTCCACTAAATGGTTCTCCCATGTACGCCACAGCGGGGAGATCCTCATGTAAAAAACAACAGATCGAAGGCTTTTTCTGCCCAAAAGAATATTTTAGAGATATTTTAATTAAGTAATGCAAACTTTGTTGTTTTGTTTTTCAAAGGGAAAATTGGAAATAAGAAAGCTAATTAAAATATCAAATTCAAAAGAGAATTAATTTTCTTTGTAAAATTCTCTCTAATAAAAAAAGAAGGCTAACATTTCTAATTTATGCTTTAATTTATAAACGGGGAGATATTCTCCGATAGCATCATTTCTCAGCACAGGAAGGTTGTCTACGAATTCTTAGCTTTAAAGAGAAGGAAGGAGCAGAAGTATAAATTTGTCGGTTTAATATTCCGAAACCAAGCGATAAATATTTAGTCAAGAATAAATAAAACAGAATCATTGATTTAAGTTCGTACAATGTTAAACAAATGGGTGAATATTTCTTGCTATAATATTTAAAATTCTGCTTTAGTCCCGGCTTTTTATACAATTATTTTACGGCGCTGTGAGCGTACAGAATTTTATCTAATTTATTTATTTCTTTATGCAAAAAGATTTTTTTTTTTGGGAGGCGGTGGTGTAAGAATATGTATCGCCTGCAAATTAAGAAAGGCTTTTGTTGCGCGCTAAATCCACTTGAAAAATGAACAGTTTAAAACTTGCCATTTGTAAAACATTGTGAAATAAATGTTTAGATTCGCCGAAAACTATTTTTACATTTACTTAATCAAACTCAATCTTAAGAAGCTTTTTTAAAATTAGTTTATTTACAAAAATGGCTTTGGCAGAGCTCGCTATCTGATTAGTTATGTTGGCCCGCGCAACGGTGTTTTCTTAGCGCTTCCATACTTGGTGGAGAATAAATATCTGCGATGTCATCAACCGCAGCAACCATTAGCATTTATATTAAAAGAAGTAATTTCAATTAAAAAGCTGTTTTAAAACCTGGAGAGGTAGAATTCTGAAATAGTAAAGCTATGCAAATGGATCCGCCCAGTTTTTGTAAGTATCCGAGGTGGGGAGAATAAAGGAAACTTTAATTAAAGATGTCTCCGCGGGATTTGGCCGTCAGGACGGTCCTCTCACAGAGTTGTCCTGATGTGCCGTGGCTGTTTGTCACGGCCGGAAGTGGCCATCTGGTGAATCCCAACGACTTCCGACCCCCCACCCCCGCGCGTGCCCCCCCCTCGATGTTATCATCGGGGACCACGGGGCGGGTGTTTGGGTCGGAAGCGGAAATGCGCCTCCCACCTACGACGCGGTGTTTGTCGCACTACTTCCGATATTGTGGGTCAGGCGGCAAACTCTTGATTTCCGCGAGGCCCCCCCCTTACATCATAGTTATGTCGCCGGCAGAACTTCCGATATTGTGGGTCAGGCGGCAAACTCTTGATTTCCGCGAGGCCCCCCTTACATCATAGTTATGTCGCCAGCAGAACTTCCGATATTGTGGGTCAGGCGGTAAACTCTTGATTTCCGCGAGGCCCCCCCCTTACATCATAGTTATGTCGCCGGCAGAACTTCCGATATTGTGGGTCAGGCGGCAAACTCTTGATTTCCGCGAGGCCCCCCTTACATCATAGTTATGTCGCCGGCAGAACTTCCGATATTGTGGGTCAGGCGGCAAACTCTTGATTTCCGCGAGGCCCCCCCTTACATCATAGTTATGTCGCCGGCAGAACTTCCGATATTGTGGGTCAGGCGGCAAACTCTTGATTTCCGCGAGGCCCCCCTTACATCATAGTTATGTCGCCGGCAGAACTTCCGATATTGTGGGTCAGGCGGCAAACTCTTGATTTCCGCGAGGCCCCCCTTACATCATAGTTATGTCGCCGGCAGAACTTCCGATATTGTGGGTCAGGCGGCAAACTCTTGATTTCCGCGAGGCCCCCCCTTACATCATAGTTATGTCGCCGGCAGAACTTCCGATATTGTGGGTCAGGCGGCAAACTCTTGATTTCCGCGAGGCCCCCCCTTACATCATAGTTATGTCGCCGGAAGAACTTCCGATATTGTGGGTCAGGCGGCAAACTCTTGATTTCCGCGAGGCCCCCTTACATAATAGTTATGTCGCCGGCAGAACTTCCGATATTGTGGGTCAGGCGGCAAACTCTTGATTTTCGCGAGGCCCCCCTTACATCATAGTTATGTCGCCGGCAGAACTTCCGATATTGTGGGTCAGGCGGCAAACTCTTGATTTCCGCGAGGCCCCCCTTACATCATAGTTATGTCGCCGGCAGAACTTCCGATATTGTGGGTCAGGCGGCAAACTCTTGATTTCCGCGAGGCCCCCTTACATCATAGTTATGTCGCCGGCAGAACTTCCGATATTGTGGGTCAGGCGGCAAACTCTTGATTTCCGCGAGGCCCCCCTTACATCATAGTTATGTCGCCGGCAGAACTTCCGATATTGTGGGTCAGGCGGCAAACTCTTGATTTCCGCGAGGCCCCCCTTACATCATAGTTATGTCGCCGGCAGAACTTCCGATATTGTGGGTCAGGCGGCAAACTCTTGATTTCCGCGAGGCCCCCCTTACATCATAGTTATGTCGCCGGCAGAACTTCCGATATTGTGGGTCAGGCGGCAAACTCTTGATTTCCGCGAGGCCCCCCCTTACATCATAGTTATGTCGCCGGCAGAACTTCCGATATTGTGGGTCAGGCGGCAAACTCTTGATTTCCGCGAGGCCCCCCTTACATCATAGTTATGTCGCCGGCAGAACTTCCGATATTGTGGGTCAGGCGGCAAACTCTTGATTTCCGCGAGGCCCCCCTTACATCATAGTTATGTCGCCGGCAGAACTTCCGATATTGTGGGTCAGGCGGCAAACTCTTGATTTCCGCGAGGCCCCCCTTACATCATAGTTATGTCGCCGGCAGAACTTCCGATATTGTGGGTCAGGCGGCAAACTCTTGATTTCCGCGAGGCCCCCCTTACATCATAGTTATGTCGCCGGCAGAACTTCCGATATTGTGGGTCAGGCGGCAAACTCTTGATTTCCGCGAGGCCCCCCTTACATCATTATTCGATAACTCTCGTTGAAGAACGATACACACACGTGATTAATTTACTTGACTTAATTCAAACTTATATCGGAAATAGTTATCCATTGCAGCTAATTAATCACACGGCGCTATCAATTACGGCATACCCCCGAGCCATAACTCCATACAGCGTGTAACCTCTCTGATTGTCCCCCCCTCTGTGTGTTCGTAATGAAGTCGTCCCATCTCTCTGACAATTCACCAACTTTGCCAAGAGTAAACAATAATTCAATATGGCCGCTATTACAAGCCATCTGACAGATGACATTCTGACAAAAGCGCTAATAGAATGAATGGTCGCTTGCTGTCTCCTGGCACGCACAAGGAAGAAGTATTCGTTCGTTCCGTCTTGCAGTCAATCTTTCTCAGGCATGACGCCGGCCGAAGGAGACACCAATACTAGAAATGGCCAATCACTAACTGGAAACTCCAGGAGACTGGAGACATTATGGAAGATGTAGCGTTCCGAGGACAGTATCTACCTGTTGCGTTATTTAATTAGTATCAAAATCACCGACTGCAGAGAGCAACTTTTGAAAGAACTAACGACCGAAGGCGACATCAGCTCAAGTTGCCAACAACGGAACGTCAAGATAAAAACAACGGAACACCAGGAGACCAACAACGGAACACCAGGAGGCCAACAACGGAACACCAGGAGGCCAACAACGGAACACCAGGAGGCCAACAACGGAACACCAGGAGGCTAACAACGGAACACCAAGATGCCAGCAATGGAACTCGATGGTACTAACTATGGAACACCAAGATACAACAACGGAACTCGAAGATGCCAGCAATGGAACTCGAAAGTACCAACGATGGAACACCAAGATACAAACAACGGAACACCAAGATAAAAACAATGGAACACCAAGATACAAACAACGGAACACCAAAATACAAACAACGGAACACCAAGATAAAAACAATGGAACACCAAGATACAAACAACGGAACACCAAAATACAAACAACGGAACACCAAGATAAAAACAATGGAACACCAAGATACAAACAACGGAACACCAAGATACAAACAACGGAACTCGAAGATGCCAGCAATGGAACTCGAAAGTACCAACGATGGAACACCAAGATACAAACAACGGAACTCGAAGATGCCAGCAATGGAACTCGAAAGTACCAACGATGGAACACCAAGATACAAACAGCGGAACACCAAGATACAAACAAGGGAACACCAAGATGCAAACAACGGAACACCAAGATACAAACAGCGGAACACCAAGATACAAATAACGGAACACCAAGATGCAAACAACGGAACACCAAGATACAAACAACGGAACTCGAAGATGCCAGCAATGGAACTCGAAGGTACCAACGATGGAACACCGAGATACAAACAACGGAACCCCAGGATGCCAACAACGGAACACCAAGATGCCAACAACGGAACCCCAGGATGCCAACAACGGAACAACAGGATGCCAACAACGGAACGTCAAGTTACAAACAACGGAACACAAGATTCCAGCAATGGAACTCGATGGTATCAACAACGGAACACCAAAATGCCAGCAATGGAATATCAATATAAAGCCAACAATACAATAATTAAAATTCCATCAAAGAAATAATAAACTACAAATGTGTGTGTTGAGTAAAAGATGCCAAAAATTCGAATAAATGGAATAGGAAAAATTCGTTTAAATAAATATAAAGCTTCCACACACGCCATAAATGACACAAAAAAGGACGCCAACAATGGGATATATCAACAAATACAAACCAAGAAGGGATGATAAATACAACAAGAAACCAAGGCGACAACAATGACAAGATCACGATACGTAACCAATAAAATAAAACTTAACAAGATTACTGATATCGTAAAACCAAGATACTAACAGCCGAGAAACCAACAATGGAACACCGAGACCGGCATATCAAGACACCAAGATATGAACAAAGAAACACCAACAATAGATTTCCAAGGAGCACAACCATAACAAAGTTCTAACCAGGAACAATGGAACAACGGCCGTTGATGCTACAAGTTGTTTGAAGAAAGGGCCATACAAATCTCACATTTCCCGTACCTACGATGGAAGATTCGATTAGCTCGCCACCGGCTCTCGAGTCCAAACTCTGCGAGAATTCTACCTCGGGTGACACCTCGATAAACACCTTCATAGAACTTACTTCTTGCTAGGAAATGGTCATTTATCGGCTCCAGTCCCAGTGTGTCAGGGAAGGGCGACACCAGTAATTGCTGTCAGACCGGCACCCGCCGCCGCGGTTTTGTTGTTTCATCTGCGCGGGGTAATTGGGAAAACAAACTTTGCAACAACAGAGTTGTGAGTGCGGGCAAATCTATGTTCGAGGCAGCTGGCTCAATCTGGCTCAGTTGTCCCGATTCTGCAAGGCCATGGCTGTGTTGTTCTACAAGGCCCTGGCTGTGTTGTTCTATAAGGCCATGGCTGTGTTGTTCTACAAGGCCCTGGCTGTGTTGTTCTGCAAGGCCATGGCTGTGTTGTTCTATAAGGCCCTGGCTGTGTTGTTCTATAAGACAATGGCTGTGTTGTTCTATAAGACCATGGCTGTGTTGTTCTATAAGGCCCTGGCTGTGTTGTTCTATAAGACAATGGCTGTGTTGTTCTACAAGGCCATGGCTGTGTTGTTCTACAAGGCCATGGCTGTGTTGTTCTACAAGGCCGTGGCTGTGTTGTTCTACAAGGCCCTGGCTGTGTTGTTCTACAAGGCCCTGGCTGTGTTGTTCTACAAGGCCCTGGCTGTGTTGTTCTACAAGGCCCTGGCTGTGTTGTTCTACAAGGCCCTGGCTGTGTTGTTCTACAAGGCCCTGGCTGTGTTGTTCTACAAGGCCCTGGCTGTGTTGTTCTATAAGGCCCTGGCTGTGTTGTTCTATAAGGCCCTGGCTGTGTTGTTCTACAAGGCCCTGGCTGTGTTGTTCTACAAGGCCCTGGCTGTGTTGTTCTACAAGGCCCTGGCTGTGTTGTTCTATAAGGCCCTGGCTGTGTTGTTCTACAAGGCCCTGGCTGTGTTGTTCTACAAGGCCCTGGCTGTGTTGTTCTACAAGGCCCTGGCTGTGTTGTTCTATAAGGCCCTGGCTGTGTTGTTCTACAAGGCCCTGGCTGTGTTGTTCTACAAGGCCCTGGCTGTGTTGTTCTATAAGGCCCTGGCTGTGATGTTCTAAAAGGCCCTGGCTGTGTTGTTCTATAAGGCCCTGGCTGTGTTGTTCTACAAGGCCCTGGCTGTGTTGTTCTACAAGGCCCTGGCTGTGTTGTTCTACAAGGCCCTGGCTGTGTTGTTCTATAAGGCCGTGGCTGTGTTGTTCTACAAGGCCCTGGCTGTGTTGTTCTATAAGGCCCTGGCTGTGTTGTTCTATAAGGCCGTGGCTGTGTTGTCCTACAAGGCCCTGGCTGTGTTTTCCGGAAAAGTCCTGGCTAGGTTGTCCTGGCTGTGTTGTTCGGCAAGGTCTTAGAATTTCCCTCGGTACATCGTATCATCTTACACAGAACATCCAGGTTTGATAGAATGAATTGGATTGACATTTGATACCCTACTAAGCTGGTTACGTTATTTTTTCAGCTTGTCTTTTTTTTTTCGAATAAAAAATCCACCGAGCCAGCAGCAGCGACTTAGCAGCCACCAGGACTTTCTCCATCTTCCCCCACACCGCTATTGTGGACAACGACCCCGCGCGCTGACAAAGCCCTACTCCCCCGTTACTTCACCCTAAGCCTTTCTCCGAGCCCCTTCCCCAGCCGGGCTGCTCTATTTTTACAGAACCTTGGCATTCTTCGGCCCAGCTGACTAGGCCGTGATGAGTGGCAGATGTCTGCGAAGCAAGGCTTAGTTTCTGGCTTACAGTTGGCTACCCAGTCTGCTGCATGCCACGTGCACTCAGTCGCTACTGAGTCATTGTTGGCAACAGTTGATAACATTCTATACGAGGTAAATTGTAGACTATGTTAGACCTCCGTGTTGTGATTGGAAGACGATGATGCGCTATATGTTTTGATGGGGCGACACAATAAAACTGAAGAAATCCCGCTGATGCGACATCCCGTGGGGACGAGGCTATGTATGAGCGAGAATGCCTTCAATTTCTCAAGTCAAGCCTTCTTTAATACCGCTTCCAGATTGAAATTTTCGCTATGAAAACCCAAAATTGTTCCTCTCAAGAACAACCCGTTATTTTCCCCGGCTCACAAACCTCACCTTCCCCTCCCTTCAGTCCAACCTCTCGGCAACTCTCTCTCTCTCTCGTAGTTTATTTTCACAAATAAAACAACTGTCCTTGCAGAAAATATTGGAAAGGCTCATCGCATAAGGAAGTTATTTATTTTTAAAAAAGGATTAAGAGAGAGATTGTACTAAATAGTTTCAATTGTCATTGGCAGATGGGGACTCAGTCTTTTTATTATTGGAATAAGTCACGTAACTTTCAGCTGGCTCTCGAGATAATTCTTTCGTCATTCACAGCCATTTGTTTAACAAACAAATTCAAGGTTAAATTGGAATCTTTAACATTCTCTATAATTTCTCGTGCCAATCTAAAAATAGCTCTTCATAAATAACCAAATGTTTTGTGTCTTCAAGGTGTCGTGTCTCCCGGGGGCCACTTCGCCGATACACGTCACGTGGGCCTATAGAAATCGCTGCTCAGATTGGGATCCATCGGCGCCGACAAAAAGGAATATTCGAGGAAGTTCCAGCGTGGGCCAATAAAAGAGCGATATTGCTTCTGGTGGGGAAAATAAATATCTCGGCGCGGAATTTTTTCTCCCACAACTGCCTTTCTAAAGTTTCGCTTTATTATCGCGTCGTCCAGATGGGGCAGCAACCTGTACTTCACTGTGCGAGCTTGTGCAGAAAAACTTCTTGAATTAAAAAAAAAAATCACATTATCTCGGTATCATTCCCCCAATCAAGACTAAAATGGACATTTGACGTCTTCACTCCTGTTGAGAGGATTCACCGAAACGTTGTGGTAATAAAACGCTGCCAGCGGTGTCAATTCCGATTTCAAGGACGTCTCTCGGCCACACTCCCTCAACACCCTTCTGGAGTCGCAGTCCTGGGCAAGTTACTGAGGACTTTACATTCACAAACTTTTTTTCACAAAATAATTTTAAAACTGTGTGAAATTTGATCTGTATCGATAAGGTGAAGGCGTTATATTTTATTTGTATCTATGTGAAGGTTTCCATATTTCACCGCCAGGTGACACCCTGCTAGGTGACGAGGGAAGAACTAATTAGACGACAGGTGCCGCCACTGTCGAGCAGCCTCCAGAAATCAGCGCGGAAATTATTCGAGAGAAATTTGCATAAAAAATACATTCTCGCCAAGAAGTCGTTAGCGCGCTGCAATAATAATAATTTGGGGAGGAGAGCAAATACTCGGCGGCGTGTTTGTATTCTGATTGGTCAAACTTCTACATCTGTATCCAACGTGGGGATTTCCAAACCCCAGCTCAAAAGATGTCTTTCTCCTTAGCAATAATGGAAAAATCTAAATTTATTTGTAAACTATTCTTAATTAATTTCTAACATCAGCTATCTCGAAGGTATCAAGTTCCCAGAGACGCTAGGAATAATAGGCTAGACTGCAGAAATAACTTTTGCGTCTATTGCCATTTTTAGGATTCGTTCTCTCCCAGAATTTTCCATCTTTATTTTGCCCATATCCTTGAATCACATCGAAGCCATGTCGCGGACTCTCAGATTGCACGTGCACATAGGTTTGACGAGGGAGATCTCTCTCATTTACTTTAAGATGGATTGATATTCTTCCGAGAGAACGTTTCCATTGAACATACTTAGTTCGTAGTTGATCCAAGCCAAGCTGCTGTACCTCACGTAGTAGCAAAGCAGAGGAAAGACATGTGGGGTACAGTGGAAAGACATGCAATGCAGTGGGAAAGACAGATGTAGTGCACACAGTGGGAAAGAAAGACAGATGTAGTGCACACAGTGGGAAAGACAGATGTCGTGCACACAGTGGGAAAGAAAGACAGATGTAGTGCACACAGTGGGAAAGAAAGGCAGATGTAGTGCACACAGTGGGAAAGAAATACAGATGTAGTGCACACAGTGGGAAAGAAAGACAGATGTAGTGCACACAGTGGGAAAGACAGATGTAGTGCACACAGTGGGAAAGAAAGACGGATGTAGTGCACACAGTGGGAAAGAAAGACAGATGTAGTGCACACAGTGGGAAAGAAAGACAGATGTAGTGCACACAGTGGGAAAGAAAGACAGATGTAGTGCACACAGTGGGAAAGAAAGACAGATGTAGTGCACACAGTGGGAAAGACAGATGTAGTGCACACAGTGGGAAAGAAAGACAGATGTAGTGCACACAGTGGGAAAGAAAGACAGATGTAGTGCACACAGTGGGAAAGACAGATGTAGTGCACACAGTGGGAAAGACAGATGTAGTGCACACAGTGGGAAAGAAAGACAGATATAGTGCACACAGTGGGAAAGAAAGATAGATGTAGTGCACACAGTGGGAAAGAAAGACAGATGTAGTGCACACAGTGGGAAAGAAAGACAGATGTAGTGCACACAGTGGGAAAGAAAGACAGATGTAGTGCACACAGTGGGAAAGAAAGACAGATGTAGTGCACACAGTGGGAAAGAAAGCAGCCACCTGACAAGGCCTGCCTGGTATTGACCTCTGCTCAATTAATTACTGTTTGCTCCACGCGGGTAATCAACTCCAGCTAATTATTGTAAAATCTCCGGCAACAAATCATGTTCAATTAATTCTCTCTTATTTCTGCGAGGGATTAATAAGTCAGAAGCTTAATTCTAATTAATTTGCCGCCGGAACATTGAAGGAATTCTACGGTCGACGGTGCTGCGCAAAGAATGCTTTAAGCAACCAGGCTGCCCCGGCACAGAAGGCCTGGGCACCTAGAGTTAGTTTTATAAAACTACGGTTGGTAGATTCTCTCCGCATGGCGTGTACTTACAATTGCAACAAATAGATCATGGGGTCGAACTTTAAACATATGGAAAACATTTTATTGGCGTTTTATCATAAGGCTAAATATTCATGGACAGCCATTCTAATAAGGCTAAACCTTCTCAATTCAGGAGGCGAGTCAGTCTAGAGGTCACATGACTTTAAAAAGAATTAGAAAAATGTGTCGACACCAAATTTATCCGCTAGTAATGACGCCTACAAGCTACAAGTGAAGTGGCCGCCACTCCACTCTACTGCCTGCACTACCGGCAAGGACAGCCCACCGTTGTCACTCCAGCGGCTCCACGGTATTTCGATCCGCTCACCTCTGGAGTGACACCAGGGACATGCCTGGGTTAAACCAACGACCACGTAACAAAGGTGAAACATCTTAATTCCTGCGACCGCAAGAGATTCGAGAATTCAAGAGTGTGATTCCATCTAAAGCCTGAAAGAAGATTTCACCCATTGACAAAACTTAGCATGTATTACTGATACTACTCAGAGTACTCATAACTCTGAACAGTGACCTTTATTGAAGACACGAGATAACCAAGTGGAAACAAATTTGTCTCTATCTCCTTCAAAAAAAAAAACTTTTGTTTTTTCCATGAGTGTGTATTACTGGGGAATTCCGGATTGATGCACGTTAGGAAACCGCTCCATTCCGATAGGATAACAAGGCCGTAGCGGATACAATTTTTTCAAACAGGGTGGAAAACCAGGTTACCAAAACTTGTCTCGTGCGATCGCGAACAATTCTTCAATAAAATATCGAACTCAATCTATATCGGGAGATTGGAGGTTGTTTCAGAGATGTAGGTTTGATGATCAGATCGATCACCATCGCACTAATTGTGCTAATACAAGATGGATGGTCGCCGGCCATCTGCGCGAGAGACGCCCACCAATTTGGCCATCCCCCAGAGGGCCCCCGGGACCGCCGCCATCTGTAATTTTACATCCACTCACCCGCCTAGCTCCCTTTTTATTGGTCTTCGGCAGCTTTTTAATGGGCCGAACAACATCAGTGACTCACCGTCAGTAACAATGGCTGATCCCCACATTGTGGCCACTCAAGTGGCTCGGACGAATTTACAACTTGCACATGGTACGATGTCCCTGGCCGCTTCCTTTAATTAATTCGTCACAAAACGTTCATTGCAAATAGCTTTCCTTTGAGAACAACAACCTGCTACTGGGATATCCAGGACTGTGGTGTCGCCATGTTGGCAGTTAACCCACTGAGAAACCAAACATTTGCCCCATTTGGCCGAGGGAATTATTGTCCGCACACAAACTATTAAAATCGAGGACAGGCAAACAGCGACTGAGAATTCATGTGCCGTTGTGGAACTATCGGCCTGCTCTCATCAATCCTTCCTTTCCTATTGACCCGGGAGAGATTATCTGGGCTGACAGGCTAGGTTAAAAGTGGAATAGGTGAAAATTCCCCAAATTAAACTACATCGAATTTTTGGAGGTGCAAAAAGTGTTTTAAACGTCTTAAGATTTTTGAAACATTACACTCGCTCATTTTGGTAAGAAAGTAGAATTCGACATTTTAGAAAGCTAAGAAAAATCGCCAAAGTCCCTTTGGGTCCAGGTAAGTACTCTCTAGCAGAAGTTGGCTCAGAAATCCAGGATTCAGGCTGTAATCTGCCATATCGAATCCCGACGGCAATTGCCCAACTGCCGAATGCCACGAGAGTGAACAAACGAGGCTTGTAGGAACCCCCCACATTGTCGTCTCCAAGTCCCGAGTTGGCTCAGACATCCCAACGTGTGTGGCCCAGCGACAACGGCCACCTAGTGAACAAATCGACCACGGTGTAGACACTACTTTGTAGATAGTCTCACCTTGTTTACAAGATCGCTGGGATGAGAGTTACAAGAGTTCTACGAGTGAATTTCATCTTCAATTCGTTCTATGTTTTAAAAAGCGCAGAACAATTAAACACACAGTCTGCACTATGTTTACCTCAACTGGCTTTTGTGTTTGTCCTTTGAGCGGAAGAGCTGAGCTCGAGACAAAAATATTGAGTGAAATTTCTACAATTACAGTGGCTGTCCATAGTTTCGTTAAACACCAAAAATAAACCTACAGACAATAATAAGTAGATTGAACAATACAAGATCTGGTGGACTAAATTTGTGCAATCCCCGGGAAGGTTCATCACTGATGAGTGATCGGTAGGTTCATCACTTCCCAAATCTTTTTCAATTTCAACTCAGCATCCTCCAGACTGAGAAGTCCACTTCCACAGCCAATCCATTCCTGGCTGACCACATCGTGACCTCCAACTTCTTCTACCATTGATATTTGCCAACTTCTGCCAGGTTGCACAACTTATTTAAGGTAATCGTGTAGTGGGCCACAATGTATTTCAGAGTCAGTCTCCTCCACTTACCAGAAGGCGTCCTCGGGCTCCAGGAAGAGCAGCGCCATGCCGGCCAGGAAGTTCATGCCCTGGCAGTACCCCAGCACCGGGTTGTACACGCAGAAGGCCTCCAGGACCTCTTGTAGCTTGCGGACCTACAGAACGGTCAGGAACAGTTCTCAGGGATGAAGTCCTCGGACTCACCCCCTCGGCGTCGGCGCTGGAGAACCGCAC
The DNA here is from genome assembly GCA_030710605.1 of Cordylochernes scorpioides. NCBI lineage: Eukaryota > Metazoa > Arthropoda > Arachnida > Pseudoscorpiones > Chernetidae > Cordylochernes > Cordylochernes scorpioides. The sequence goes on along the minus strand of CP092869.1, from coordinate 104,021,038 downwards.
GTTGTCCGGCATAGTGCGGAGGAGGTCCAGTGCGATCTGCTTCCTGTGTAGGGCCAGGACCTGCGCCAACCTTCTGTGACCATTGCTAGCACGACACAAAGTCTACATGTTTCGACTTCCAGGTTCTCAATGCTGGATTAACGACGCAGGTTGGCGATGGAGATTTCTAAACCTAGCTGTCTGCGTGCTGCTGAACAAAGGCGTTTATGCAAATTTTATCTCCGTGATTATGTAAATTTCCTTGATACTTAGTCCTGAGAGATGAAGCTAATTATTTAAACAATATTTTAAAACATTTGGAAGAGAAGTGGTCATTTTGTAATTTAGATATATAGCTGCTATTTTATATCTATATCCTGTGGAAATAGGTTTTAAAGAGTTATAGTACGGGCTCTGTAGGCGTGTTCCCACAAACAGGTGCGGAACAACCTACTGAGAAGGTGGTAGCAGAGTTCCCACCGAATACTTGGGACATTTGATCCGGAGTTTCCATTTGCCTCGACCTTTGGAACTCCAAGCGTTGTAAATATTTCAGCCTTGTCCAAAGTGGCTCGCGCCGCACCAGTTTATAAGGCACAACTTGGATAAAATATTAAGCCTAGAAACAAATCGATGATATCCTAGCCACTTATACAAACTTACTTATTTACACACGCGGCGGCGCCGCCCATTTATAATGCAACTTAGAGTTAAGATATCGGGAGGAATTATTGATTCCACCGCTGCGTGTCAAACACCGTCAATCCGTTGTCTTCTTGGCTGTTGGGTCGCTCTCTTCAAATAATCCAACATCATTTTTTCTCAAAGTAACTTTCTACTGTCCAAAGTGCAATGAAATAAAAAACTATTGGTAGGGTCTGGCTCATCAGTGGTGAAAGTGGTTTCGCCAGTTTAATCTACTAGTGCTTCTCCATTATATATTGAGAGGAATTCTTGGGGAATTATGGAGGCCTTGGAGCCTCTAGAAATATTTCCCTCGCGCAAACAATTCCTGTTGGGCTGCATCAATATCATGTATGCCCAATTTATGTGTGGAAGGACAGACAATGCATATACAGGTTTCTACAGCGTAAACTCCTACAATGGCAGGTGAGCAAAATGGCAGACGAAGGGTTCACCACAGATGGCCCTCCCAGCAGCTGACAGTTTCAATCTGATGTAGAATTGTTGGAATCCTCGCCCACAGATGGCGCTGACACCTTCTAATATTTCAGGAACCTCTGTGAGAGAAGCCTCTCCCTGGGAGGCGGCATTTGAAGAAACACGAGTTTCAACTGGCTCGAGTAAAAATTATAAAATACTTAAGGCTTTTGTTTCTTTTTTTAACTACATCTCTTTTCTTCATACTTACTGCTAAAAAAATATATTTTTAAATTAATAAAAGCGTTAAAGATATTTTCTAAGAGCGACTCGGAACTTGATGGTACCTCGTTGTCGTGGCTGCGGGCGCAGAGGTTACGGTAGAAGGCCGGGCCCTTGCTGTCCATCAGGTCCTGCACCCGGCGCCGGTACATCGCCCGCCACAGCCGCGGCCGCAGGGACTCGGGGATCCCGCCGCGGACCAGGCTCTTCAGCTCCTTCTGCCACCCCGGTCTTACTACATGGTTGACATTTGGAGAAATATCTATCTAGAGAACACAGTCTCCCACCATTTATCTGAATAAATGGTGTGTACTGGTGGATACATCTCCTGATCGTGACACTAAAAGTTGCTGAGCGCCATCTGTCGGAATAAATATGAACTAATCGTTGAATTATTCCAATTCTGTTTAATTTGACCAATTCTGTCTAATTTGACCAATTCTGTCTAATTTGACCAATTCTGTCTAATTTGACCAATTCTGTCTAATTTGACCAATTCTGTTTAATTTGACCAATTCTGTTTAATTTGACCAATTCTGTCTAATTTGACCAATTCTGTCTAATTTGACCAATTCTGTCTAATTTGACCAATTCTGTCTAATTTGACCAATTCTGTTTAATTTGACCAATTCTGTTTAATTTGACCAATTCTGTCTAATTTGACCAATTCTGTCTAATTTGACCAATTCTGGAATAATTTGACCAATTCTGGAATAATTTGACCAATTCTGTCTAATTTGACCAATTCTGTCTAATTTGACCAATTCTGTCTAATTTGACCAATTCTGTCTAATTTGACCAATTCTGTCTAATTTGACCAATTCTGGAATAATTTGACCAATTCTGGAATAATTTGACCAATTCTGTCTAATTTGACCAATTCTGTCTAATTTGACCAATTCTGTCTAATTTGACCAATTCTGGAATAATTTGACCAATTCTGTCTAATTTGACCAATTCTGTCTAATTTGACCAATTCTGGAATAATTTGACCAATTCTGTCTAATTTGACCAATTCTGTCTAATTTGACCAATTCTGTCTAATTTGACCAATTCTGTCTAATTTGACCAATTCTGTCTAATTTGACCAATTCTGTCTAATTTGACCAATTCTGGAATAATTTGACCAATTCTGTCTAATTTGACCAATTCTGTCTAATTTGACCAATTCTGTCTAATTTGACCAATTCTGGAATAATTTGACCAATTCTGTCTAATTTGACCAATTCTGTCTAATTTGGCCAATTCTGTCTAATTTGACCAATTCTGTCTAATTTGACCAATTCTGTCTAATTTGACCAATTCTGGAATAATTTGACCAATTCTGTCTAATTTGACCAATTCTGGAATAATTTGACCAATTCTGTCTAATTTGACCAATTCTGTCTAATTTGACCAATTCTGTCTAATTTGACCAATTCTGTCTAATTTGACCAATTCTGTCTAATTTGACCAATTCTGGAATAATTTGACCAATTCTGTCTAATTTGACCAATTCTGTCTAATTTGACCAATTCTGTCTAATTTGACCAATTCTGGAATAATTTGACCAATTCTGTCTAATTTGACCAATTCTGTCTAATTTGGCCAATTCTGGAATAATTAAAATCAACGATTAGTTGATATTTATTCCGACAGATGGCATCAGCAACTTTTAGTTGAACAATCAGGAAAGAGATTTCTTAATAATTATCTTTCTCAACAACAATCTCCTTGTATAAATAGCCACCTGTAAGTTTGAAAACTCGGCGTGTTCTAACGATTAAATAAATTTTTAAAAACTTTTCTCAGTTGTTCTTGGACTTTCTACTATAAATGTTCATTGTCGTTAAATTGAAGTTCTGGTTTAGAAAGATCAAGAATGGGAACTAGAGCAAAATGTTCCTGGAATTCAAACTCTGACGTTGGGCCACTTATACCACAAAATATGATTTTTGTAGCTGCTGCAAACCAACCACAAGAAATTGGTATTGTAAAGTTGGGTATCTTGGGCTTGAAGATGAGCGTTAAAACTTCCAAAGGGAAGATCTGAATGCTCCATTAGCGACCAATCAAGAGCTGGAATCTTCAACCAAACTGCAGCTAAACTTGACTAAGTATCATATCTGATTCTCAACTCAACCTTATTTGAAACCAATTGGTGTGATTGCTTCAAGCCTACACAACAAGCAGCGTATGGCAGAGTTGGGAAACCCTTCACCAAACCGAGCTCGAAGATGTTGGTCATTGCTTCATTGTCGTATGCTTGATAACTGGATGACCGTGGAGAATCCACCCCGCCGTGAACTGCCAAGTGTAGTGCCATGTGCTCTACCGTCTTTTATAGAATTACATCTAGGCAGAAGTGCTGTGGAGGTATATATCTAATTTGCTTTACTGAAAAACACTGTTTTGGCCTGGCATGGCTTCTTTAAAGGACTTCCATTTAAGCAGCCATTACTTATGGAACGACCCAATAGTCTGTCCATTCGTTCTGGTAGCACACCTAACATGGCTGCGGAAACCAACATCGGCAAAGAGATATCAGCACAAAAGGCGAATGGTGGTTCAGGTTCTAAGGAACAAGTAGATTCACCGAGGGCGCGGCCGCCAGCGCGGGGTGGCGGTCCAGGAAGGCCTGCCAGCGGGCCCGGTGGGCCGAGAAGGTCCGCAGCGACGTGGCGGCCTGCAGGTGCAGCTCTCCGCTGAGGTAGTGCAGCAGGCGGGAGTTCTCCCGGCCGTGGCGGTGCCGGAACCCCAGTCCGTCTACGCTCACGCCGTCCCCGCGGCACAGGCTGCGGCAACACGTCACTTGACTGCCTGGCCAGTGTCACTTTAAATAAATGTAGAGCATTTGTGTACAAGGATTACGTCATATTAAAGAAAGAAGTTGTTTTTATATTTATAAAATACTAGACGGGTGACCCGCGGGCTTCGCCCCGGGATTGACCCGTGTGCATATCTACCCGAGTGATATATATTTATATAAGATTTTTTTAAGAATTGTTTGTTATTAGCATTATCTATTTGTTTGCATCAGCATAATTTAATCTAATCTTCGATAGAGGGCGCTGTTCGTGAGCTAAGTAGAATAATTTGAATATATAGTTTTAATAATTGATTTATATATATTTTTAAAATAGCCTATCATCTTCCCCGTATTTTTTTACCATGTATGGAAATTTTGGTTTGAATTAGTGAACTACTACGAATTTGTATACCGGACATACAAACAAACAAACAAACAAACATACAAACATTGATTTTTATATATATAGATATGAAAATTTTGTCAGTTTTTTTTTTTTAAGAGCGAGATAGGCTATTTCACTAAGATCTCGCTTGGTGTCGTACCTGTCGTACGAGGGGAGGGCGGGGTTGGTCGCTCGGAAGTCCTCCAAGATGGCCATCACTCTGGCCTTGTGCTGGAACACACCGCTGTAATAAGCACCAGAGATGCCACCGAGGCTATTAATATTCCGCAGCGCTCGGGACCTCATTAGCTGTCGCCACAATTGGCTTTTGCAATGACATGGCGCTCTGCCGAGTAAATGTGGAATATGGCATGTAGTCGTGCACTTTGCTGGCAAATGTTGCAGGGCTTAATACTGACCGCCAAGAAGTAAATTCTCTTCAGATTTGGGCTGGTCGTTATCGAGGGAAGTTCTGGTCCGATCAACAAATTGTCAAACAACGGAACCGCTCATTCTACTCTCTCTGGCCCGCAATAGCAGATCGTCCAACAACGGAACTGCTAATTTTACCCTTTCTGGCCCGCAATAACGGGTGGTCCAACAATGGAACTCTTCTTTCTACTCTCTCTGGCCCGCATTAACGGGTGGTCCAACAATGGAACTCTTCTTTCTACTCTCTCTGGCCCGCAATAACGGGTGGTCCAACAATGGAACTCTTCTTTCTACTCTCTCTGGCCCGCAATAACGGGTGGTCCAACAATGGAAATGCTCTCTCTACTCTCTCTGGCCCGCAATAACGGGTGGTCCAACAATGGAACTGTTCTTTCTACTCTCTCTGGCCCGCAATAACGGGTGGTCCAACAATGGAACTGCTAATTTTACCCTTTCTGGCCCGCAATAACGGGTGGTCCAACAATGGAACTCTTCTTTCTACTCTCTCTGGCCCGCAATAACGGGTGGTCCAACAATGGAACTGTTCTTTCTACTCTCTCTGGCCCGCAATAACGGGTGGTCCAACAATAGAACTGCTAATTTTACCCTTTCTGGCCCGCAATAACGGGTGGCCCAACAATGGAACTGTTCTTTCTACTCTCTCTGGCCCATAATTAGTGAAACTACCCACTCTTGGCCCGTTCAGCAAGTCCAACGCCTCTTCGTTGGTCAGGGCAAAGCGGCAGCAGCTCTGAAGGAGGTGCAGGTAGTCAATCTGAAGAAGTCCCAGCCTTTCCTTCATGTCTTCTTCCTTCCTGCAACACATTCTCTCGTTGTTCCGGAATTGTTTATAGCCTCACACTACGGCATCCCACTTCACTGAACTCGACAACAGCAGTCCTAACCTCTGGTGCAGGTCACAGAGCCGCCGCTGGTGGTGCAGGTGTCTGGAGATCCTCACCACCTCCTTGTTGAGGAACTCGATCTGTTTCTGGAGGTGGGCCTCTGGTGGAGGAGGTTCTTTGGCTGCGGGCTCCTCTTCTGGAGGCAGCTTGCCGTTCCTGCCACAACACCTCCAGAGTTGGGTGTGGGGATCTCGATGCCACACAGCCATCCTCAGAGTGGACGAGACTAATTCAGCAAGCGCTGAATCGTTAAAGTAAACGCACTCTCAGTTTCTTTGGCGCCAAGGCGAGATGACGAGCAAATCCACGGGCCTGATTATAAAAACAAACGAGACACCGCTCTATATGGTGCAACATCTTTAGATTTCTATCAATAGTGTCTAATACGCCTGTGAATTCAGATTTTAAACAAATTTATTGAAATTCATCAAAGCATACTCACTGATTTAGGAAATTAGTAATAAGAAACAAAGAGACTGAGTGTACACAGTCTCTCTCTGTGAGACTTCCTCCATCCCCCTTACCTCGGGGAAACTTGTGTTGACGTTGGAATGTCACTCAGCCCTCGACCCCTCAATTCGATGCTTGCCTTGTCAAGCTAAAAAGATCGTTTATCACATGTAAGAGCATTTTTTAAAACAAGATGTTCAGCTCACACAATGGACGCAGTATAGAATCCAAACGTATAGATCAGCCTGGAGGTCAAATTATATTGACAAACAATGCAGTTTTTCTGATCAGTTTTTAGCGGGAAGAATGCTGTTTTCGTTTATTAGTGAACCAATCTCTCACGCCTTCTCATTGGACGAATGTGGCCATGTTTGTATATAGGAGGGGGCTAACGGAATGCGAGGGGGCCAGTGTGGAGAATTGGTGTGGAGACGCTTAAAGTGTTTTCTGCGTTATTTTTCCATGTCTGGTGATCTCTTCGCATCTCGGTGTGACCCCAGTCCGATCCCTACCAACGCTACAATAAAGATAAGTACTGTTTTTATTTCATTTTACAAATTGTGAGTTTTTATTTACTTCCTTTTTGTTGTTGGTGTTGAACTCTACGCTTTTCTGTGTATTAAGTTACTCTTAATTTAGGCCCCAGTATATTGTATTTTTGTGTGATAACCCGTATAGTAACTTTTTTCAGGACCGACTCAGCGCGATGTACAAACATTTCACCCGGCCCAACTCGATAACGGCGCTGGATCCCCTGGCGCCATCTATGGAGACATTCTAGAACTATTCATCCACACGTGCGCCAAACAATCACTAAACCTTTATATTATATTCAGTCAATATCTGCTTAATTTTTAAAATTTACATTTGTGTTTCTATTTTTTTATTGTTATATTTAAAAATAATTTTAAAATATATTTTAAAAATTAATTTTGTATATATTTAAACATTAGGTCTATGAGCTGGATTCACTCTTGCTCTAAATGACTGTTCTCAATACAGAGATGGTGCTGTTCCACCGGGCCGACACTAAGTGAGACGCGAGCTTCCCGAGTTGGCCCAACGTGAGTGCAGACAGACGGGGCTGCCAAGTGCAAACTCACTTACAAGGGGCAGCAGTCGCAAGCCATCCCCCACTTCGAAAGAACTTGGAGAACTTGTAGCCTTGGGACAAGAAAGGAGATTGTGCGCTGCTATGTGACGTAGGAGCGAGTGGACTTACGGCGTGCCGGGGGGCGAGTTGTTGTTGGGGTCGGTGTCCGCTGGGTCCCGCGAGAACACTGCGCGTCCAGCGTCAAGTCCGTGGCCAAACGCCGCCGCAGCGAGCTAACTCACCGACGGACGACACCATCTCGGGCAGCAGGGTCGACCTCCGCTGCTGGATGCGGGGAGACGCTGCGGTCTGCTCTGACTTGCTGCGGCACAGCTTTGGCTTGGACCGCTCCTGTCACAACCTTCCCGTGAGCAGCGAACCCCGTACCTGAAGCCATCGCTCCAATTGGTTTTGCACATTCAAGAAAGAAAAACACAAATGCCGGTGTAAACCAAACAAACCCATATTTTTTATTTAAAGGCCCAAGTGTTCCTAGGTTTCTGTGAGTCATTCCATCAACAAATTACTTGGAAGTTTTAAACCCGAATGTCAGTAACGGCCACATTCCCGGCGCTAAACAGCTCCATGTGTTTCACGATGTACTGCTGCCCATCCTGACTGATACTTTCTGTACAGATCCTTTCTTTGTCTCAAGAGTTCTGCCGAGCTAAGCCAGAGTTCTGGTGAGCTGTGCCGAGACGGATCAACGGCACAATATTTGGTCGCAAACATGTTTGGCTGCCTGGGAGGATCTGTTTGGGTGCCTTGAGAATTACGCGTTCTACTTTTAGAAATTCCTCTTACGCAAGTAAGGTAACAATCCCGCATGGCGGCTTAACGTCGTTATTCTTCTCTCTGCACTGCCAAGGTGGCCCATGTTCTATCGGGTTGAACGCCGTCTCCAAAAGAACGCGCATGTTGTCGCAGTAGCACATACGGCGGATATATAGGGTTTTTATCTCTTCATTTGCCCTATGGTTTGTATATGGAGTGGCGCGAACCAATGCAAGCCAGCGGTCTTGAACAGGTCAGGCCGGGGAGACGGAAGAGTTGAGCTGCATGGTGACGTGGAGTACAGCATGGCTGCCGAACACAAACGTTTATCACCAACCCGTGTTGTAACTGAGCTGTGGTCTGCACGGCGGTTTGCTCTCATTCAGGAAAACTTTCATCAGAAAAACATTAGGAAAACTTTGGAGAACTTAACACTTGTTTATTCAAAGCCCGAGGAACATTTTCTTCTCTCTTTGAAAGTGTTTCCATATTTTTATGGAAATTGACTTCTAAACCACACAACACGACGAACAAATGGGATTTATCACCGAACGAAGGGATGGAAGAGAGGAGCCATGTACACATAACGGCTTAGACCAGAGTAGGACTGAGATGGCAGGTTTTGATTAAATTTCTCGTTTATAGCATTTTGGATCCCAGAATACGTCGAACGTTGCCTCGCCCGGTCAGACTGTGACAATGGCGAAATAAAGCAAAATGTGATTTGGTCAAAATACAAACAAATCCGTTTGCCACTCTGCAGACAGACAGTTCCTAAACGTACGCTGTTTGAAATAGCAAATGTAAACGCCCAGAAAGAACAAGTTGGCATGAAGGTATACAGCCGTTACTAGATCAAATGTTTGAAAATGAAAGGTAATTTAACTATTTTAGAAGTTTTGGATCCAAAATTTTATCATTCATTACACGTACCCAGAAGTTAATTTGAGCCAATTTTTTTTTCTTCAACTCCTTCTGGGTGTAACACTGGGTCGCCGAAACGTCAAAAGGACAATAAACTTTTATAAAAAGGTTGAAGAGCTTGAATTACATTTCTTTTTTGTCCGCTAGCGTATAAGGATGGCCGATATATTTGAGCTAAATGCTTCAAATGAGTAAAGTTGAGAGGAGCATCGCGAATTGAAGCCGTCCAGAAGGACAACAAGGAGCCCACAGCACATTCCTGCTGATATCTGGAGCTCGGGAAGTTTTTATTTTATTTTTACATTGCGAGACCACATCTCGAGTTCTGAAAAAATAATTTCCCGAAATAATTCGAACCTCAATCTAACAAACAATTCGATAAACTCTTCACGACACCTAACATGAGGATTACTCGCTTTCCGATATTTCACTTCGACTCAGAATGCCTTTGACCCAGAACAGGGCAATTTGGCCGTTTTCTCCAAAAGTAGCGCCACATTTTAGAGAGAGAATTATGGCTAAAGTCGAGATTTGTGTGGGGACAGGACATCCCTCCTACAGGGATGGCAACTTCCTCACTACTTATATAGTACCAATTGGCGACTGCTAAACTAAGGATGTAAGACAAGATTACATATCACATGTTTATTGCTGAATCAATTTATATGACTTAATAATGGCTTTCTGCTCAGGAAGCGTTTCCTATAACTACTCTAGCGCCGGCTTCGACCCTGTAAGTGTCCAAAGGCAAAAATCCGCCAATACGCCGTCTTGGCTCAGTAATGGAAACTCTCAATGGAGAAGCTGGATAGAACCTTTGTCCATTGGTAGGGACAAAATGATGGTCACTACAAAAATATTATAGAGTAATACTTTGTCAGTACACACACATGTACTAATTTGATATAGCTTGAACGTTGGCTGAGAACCGCGCTGTGACGAGTTAGTTACCAGGCCAGAGGCTGGCACTGTATAATATCTGGGTGGTTATGGTTAAATAAAACCGGGACAAAGAATCATGCCGAATTATGAGCAGAATGGGTAGAAGATGGCGGCAAAGGTCGATGTTTAATAGCATTGCGACGTAAATGAGTAACTCCAGCTAATGACCTAGCATGGGGGAATATTTCAAACAAACATGCACAGTTTATCAGGATTGACATACCTGAGCGGTGCGGACTGTCAACTTGGACTCCAGGCTCTCCGGTCGGAAGCATTCTTCCATCTGGGCCTGGAACATCACACTGATGGACCGAGCTCTTCCAATGTCACGCTCAGGGCGGCGGACCTCGGCACAATATATGGAGGGACATACCGCAACCGCTCAAATTCATATTTTTACATGGCGCCATCTTTCGGTTTAAAATTCAACTAATTAAATATTCAGATAGCTCATTTTGACAGAAATATATTATTTTTAACACTACTTTTGTTTAATTTAAAAGAAAAAAATCATTAAAAATATTCGTTCGTAAGTTTGTGCGATAGAGGGCGCCGCCAAGTTGAAGATTTACTTAGAGATCCGTGTAAAACGCTATATGCGCCGCAAAGAATACTCTGTGAGTTTTCCCGGGAAAACCACATTCACAAAAAGACGCTCTACAAAGTGTTATCTCTGCAGACACCAGGGAACGTTCTTGTCAACGACTGCCAACTTATTCCAGCGACATATCAACCTCTTTACAAAGCTCCAATCAGCAGAACTTCTGTGAATGGAAACTTTTCCTATCTCTTCCTCTCTATAGACTCTATAGTTGTATGTATTTCTTTCTTTTGTAGAGTTGAGAGTTTTTAAACTACCCCATAACGGGAACATAAAAAAGAGATGTGATGTCGAAGTAACTATAGCTCTGGACCTACATACTATTCCCATATAACTCTCTATTTATTCCACATTTTCTCCATCTTTTCCAATATTTGCTGCTGCATCTCTCTCAAGTTAAACTATGTATATAAGACTAAATGTCTTAATAAAGGCATCGATTGACTGAATATGAACTGAATGTTGATTTAGGCTTATTCTACCATAATGGCCAAACCCTTTTCTTGACAAATCAAGAAAGCTAACCACGTTGCGGGGGGGGCTTGCTCCCGTCAGCTTCGTGCGGCCCTATCTGAAGAAGGTAGTTAAATCCATCTACAAGGCTTATTTGGGAGCATTGGAACGGGTTTTTATTGATTTTAACTGCCGGATCTTTTCTCTTCTTCATCACTTTTCTCTTTCCTTTTACCCCATTTTTTGAATTCTATAGTTTAGTTTTCACCATTACAACGTCGACATTCACACGCACAATTCCTCGCCACAACCGCCTCCCTACAAACCTATAACGTCAGAACTCCAGGAGTCGTGACACCAGTGCTGGGATCTCAATGCCTCTTCTCCATGTATTTCAATCCTCTCAGGACCAAACCTATCAGTCTCATTGTGTATTCACGTTGAGGTCATGTTTTCATTTCATTCAAAACTTTTGTCTGAATCAGAAAGAGATAAAACATTATGGGCCAATAAACGTACCTGTAACTCGTGCGCCCACTTCATCGCCAGCTCGGGGCTATCGGCCTTGAAGACGTAGGTCTTCTCTGGAGTGCTGCGGCACAACAGCTGCTCTCAGTGGACTGACTCAAGGCAATGAAGGGAAGGGATGCAACAAACAAATTGACAACAGACTGTGTGTGGGATTCACATCTGTGTTCCTACATTGAAGGACTTATTCTCCAGTGAATATTTGGGCGAAACGTCTGAAGGCTGACGCAACCGTAAAATTCCCAGGGTCCAATGGCGGTTTGACGAGGAATGTCAAACCAATTACCACGAGGTGGTGCGCTAATCGGCCAGCTGTCGCTATTGTGACATCGCCAAATAAATTCATCCAGGCTGGCACCTACCATCTTGTAACCTCGATTCACCATGTTGGAGTGAGAGAGCACATCCTGCCTACAAGTTATAGGAAACATCTAGAGAGGTATGGGTAAACGTCAGCTTTATAAATTTGGATTTCGTTTCGAATCCACCTTGTTCAGGCCGAACAAGTGAAGTTCGAAGAAATCGACGTGCCAAGGATTCATTTCTGAAACCGCGCTTCGGAAACAATTTTTACAACTCGTTATGCGGATAATGTTGGACTTACGGTGTTTACCTTACAACTCTGAACACTCGGATTTTCCTGGAAAATCTCTTAAAGATTTTTTGAAAAAAGCCATGGTCCACCTGTGCTGTGTGAGCAGAAGAGCTTGAATTGACTTGTTCCATTACATGTATGTTCCATATGTAAATACCTGTTTTTTCCTCTTTTCGCTCTCCACTTCTTCCATCCATATTTCCAATTTTTTTTCTTCCAAATCCATATTCTTATTTTCCATAGGATCATTCAAAAAATATTCTGTATATATTTATCATGTGTATATAATCTTTCTCAATTTTAACCCCTTTGTATATTTCCCACTTTCATAGGTATCTCCGTCTTGTAACCCCAAGGAGAATCCTCTGTAAGACCTGTGTGCCTTAATAAAGGTTTTTGTGTGTGTGATAATGTTGGACTTCTGAGGGGAATGGCTACCATTGTGTTCAACTAGAGACTCACTGCAAGGCCAGGCAGTCGCGGCCCTCCAGGGCGACAGCTGCTCCCTGCAACTCCACCCTGCCGAGCGGCGGCTTGCCCTTCTTTTCGTGCAGGTCGGACTTATGGCAGAGCAGCACGGCGGCGTCCGGGTCGTGGCTGATCCAGAATCGGCGCCGGGTCACCAGCCTCACCAGCCCTGCACCACCACAACAGACGTCGGCAACTTGCAGTTAGAGCTCGAAGGAGAAATTTGGCGATAGAAGTACCACCAATTGGAAAGTGACGGTTTCATAATCTCACTAGAGAAAGTAAAATATATTTTCAAATTTAACGAAAGCCGAAATAGACCCCGCTATCAGTACCTATATCTTCTTTCAACAGTTTCTCTAAACCATTAACTACTTGAACCGTGCGACGGCCGGGATACGGGCGAAGTTATTACATCCCGTTTATAGGTCGATATCTATCTTTCCAAGTTGACGGGTAAAACTGGTAACTCCTTCACCTACAGGATGACTAGGAACTTCACCTAAGTTTCTTACAGGATGACGAGGAACCTCGCCTAGGTTTACTACAGGATGACGAGGAACCTCGCCTAGGTTTATTACAGGATGACTAGGAACTTCACCTAAGTTTCTTACAGGATGACGAGGAACCTCGCCTAGGTTTACTACAGGATGACGAGGAACCTCGCCTAGGTTTATTACAGGATGACGAGGAACCTAGGTTTACTACAGGATGACGAGGAACCTCTCCTAGGTTTACTACAGGATGACGAGGTACCTCGCCTAGGTTTACTACAGGATGACGAGGAACCTCGCCTAGGTTTATTACAGGATGACGAGGAACCTAGGTTTACTACAGGATGACGAGGTACCTCGCCTAGGTTTACTACAGGATGACGAGGTACCTCGCCTAGGTTTACTACAGGATGACTAGGAACTTCACCTAAGTTTCTTACAGGATGACGAGGAACCTCGCCTAGGTTTACTACAGGATGACGAGGAACCTCGCCTAGGTTTATTACAGGATGACGAGGAACCTAGGTTTACTACAGGATGACGAGGAACCTCTCCTAGGTTTATTACAGGATGACGAGGAACCTAGGTTTACTACAGGATGACGAGGAACCTCTCCTAGGTTTATTACAGGATGACGAGGAACCTAGGTTTACTACAGGATGACGAGGAACCTCGCCTAGGTTTACTACATGATGACGAGGAACCTCGCTTTGGTTTACTACAGGATGACGAGGAACCTCTCCTAGGTTTATTACAGGATGACGAGGAACCTAGGTTTACTACAGGATGACGAGGAACCTAGGTTTACTACAGGATGACGAGGAACCTCGCTTTGGTTTACTACAGGATGACGAGGAACTTCGCCTAGGTTTACTACAGGATGACGAGGTACCTCGCCTAGGTTTACTACAGGATGACGAGGTACCTCGCCTAGGTTTACTACAGGATGACTAGGAACTTCACCTAAGTTTCTTACAGGATGACGAGGAACCTCGCCTAGGTTTACTACAGGATGACGAGGAACCTCGCCTAGGTTTATTACAGGATGACGAGGAACCTAGGTTTACTACAGGATGACGAGGAACCTCTCCTAGGTTTATTACAGGATGACGAGGAACCTAGGTTTACTACAGGATGACGAGGAACCTCTCCTAGGTTTATTACAGGATGACGAGGAACCTAGGTTTACTACAGGATGACGAGGAACCTCGCCTAGGTTTACTACATGATGACGAGGAACCTCGCTTTGGTTTACTACAGGATGACGAGGAACCTCTCCTAGGTTTATTACAGGATGACGAGGAACCTAGGTTTACTACAGGATGACGAGGAACCTAGGTTTACTACAGGATGACGAGGAACCTCGCTTTGGTTTACTACAGGATGACGAGGAACTTCGCCTAGGTTTACTACAGGATGACGAGGTACCTCGCCTAGGTTTACTACAGGATGACGAGGTACCTCGCCTAGGTTTACTACAGGATGACGAGGAACTTCGCCTAGGTTTACTACAGGATGACGAGGAACTTCACCTAAGTTTACTACAGGATGACGAGGAACCTCGCCTAGGTTTACTACAGGATGACGAGGAATTTCGCCTAGGTTTACTACAGGATGACGAGGAACTTCGCCTAGGTTTACTACAGGATGACGAGGAACCTCGCCTAGGTTTACTACAGGATGAGGAGGAACCTCGCCTAGGTTTACTACAGGATGACGAGGAACTTCGCCTAGGTTTACTACAGGATGACGAGGAACCTCGCCTAGGTTTACTACAGGATGACGAGGAATTTCGCCTAGGTTTTCTACAGGATGACGAGGAACTTTGCCTAGGTTTACTACAGGATGACGAGGAACCTCGCCTAGGTTTACTACAGGATGACGAGGAACTTCGTCTATGTTTACTACAGGATGACGAGGAACCTCGCCTAGGTTTCCTACAGGATGACGAGGAACTTCGCCTAGGTTTACTACAGGATGACGAGGAACTTCGTCTAGGTTTACTACAGGATGACGAGGAACTTCGCCTAGGTTTACTACAGGATGACGAGGAACTTCGCCTAGGTTTCCTACAGGATGACGAGGAACCTCGCCTAGGTTTCCTACAGGATGACGAGGAACCTCGCCTAGGTTTACTACAGGATGACGAGGAACCTCGCCTAGGTTTACTACAGGATGACGAGGAACCTCGCCTAGGTTTACTACAGGATGACGAGGAACCTCGCCTAGGTTTACTACAGGATGACGAGGAACCTCGCCTAGGTTTACTACAGGATGACGAGGAACCTCGCCTAGGTTTACTACAGGATGACGAGGAACCTCGCCTAGGTTTACTACAGGATGACGAGGAACCTCACCTACCACTCCCTCTCTCGGGGAGGGAAGATTGTTTTATGCAAGTTTCTTCCCACTTCCTGGAAGAAATCATCCCTGCTGCAGATTTTCCACTCCAGGCCGCTGTGGGATTCTGCTAAGTGATGACATAATATATGACACATCTAACATGGACGTCGTTTAGTGTATTTACCACAGAGTCGTGCTACCGAAATATTTTAGTTAAAATTGAAGAAATTAGGTGGACCATTCGAATTAAAGTGAGTCAGACAAACACAGCCTACCATAAGGTATACAATTTGGATTTTAGATTAGAAACACAAATTAATAAAACCAACTCTAAATAAATAAATAGCGGGTGGCGTTTCGATTACAACGTTGTTACCATCTATCAGACAAAAGTTCTAAATGGTTACCGAAACGTCACACACCAATTATTACTCTATGTAATCTGTTGTAACTAGAACAGTCCGCAAACTGACCGCAACTAAAGTCTGATAACTTTTTACAGCCCGCACAGCACGCCAGGTTTGGTGGCGATAAATCAATCATTTCTAAAATAAGATTTTTAAAATTTAATCGGTTCTAAGAGGCGAAGTGCCGAGATACCCTTCCAAGGAGCATCAGAGAAAATACGCAAATTTCAGAAACCTTTCTCGTTATAAATCCGGATAAAGTCTGTAAATCTAGCTCCATCCAACACTATCGTCCACTGCCTCGCTATATACGATGTCTATTTTATTCTTCCGTTGATTTCTCCTTCCAGCGCCATTTACGTGACCCATGCGCAGTTCATTTTCTTTCTACCACTGTTCGTGCGGGCGGTGGATGCCACCGACTGACGTCATGGTACACCTGCTGCTGCTGATTGGTTGGCAGGCTCATCAGCACTGAAACTTTGTGAATTCAAGGTGCAATGGGAGATGAAACGTTCTAGGCTATATCAACGTGGTAGCCTGGAGATCAAAGTAACACGTTCGGATCTATTTGGTCAAAATTGACAATTCTCGGTTGACATGAGATTGCTTCGAGCCGAATGTCGTGAAATTGGAACATTGTACAGTATTTATCATTGTACAGTATTTAACCTTGAAATTATATGTATGTACCTCTACAGACCTATAAGCTTATGTCCATAGTTCACTAAACACCCCTAAGCTGCCTTCCATAGAAAATGCAGGGTATATAACAAAACCAGTCCAATACAATAGTAGAGCGGTCTAGAGATTAATTTGGCGAAACCGCTGAGAGGGTTCACTACTGATGAGCCAAGCCCTCTCATTCAATAACTCATATCATTGCAGTAAGGTCTGTAGAGATTATATTTGATGATATTTAAAAGAAACGCATTGCCAGAAAATGTATTTGTGTAAAGTATTTATTATTGTACAGTATTTATCACTGTACAGTATTTATCATTGTACAGTCTCTCAATGAGACACATTAACCATCAAGGTATAACTCAGGATCCCCAATGAAAGCCGATCTCTGCGACGATCCCAGAAATATTCCGTAAATTCAACGTTGAAAAACGTTGGATGGCATTTCTAATAAATTAAATAAGTCACAATTATATCTGCAAAAAAATTTCCCGAAATTCTGGAAATGAAATAGTAAAATAATTGTAAGTTGACACCCACCCACACCCCGACAAAACTATGGAACAAATAGAAAGAGTCGCTCTCTCCTGTGGATCCCGAGACGACGGTCTGAGGAATTGAAACCATCAACTTCACCAAGTCTCGCAAATTCTGCGCCTAAAAATATCGGGAAGGTTTGGTCATGTGTGATGCTAGTTGAGAACATAGATGGATCCTAATGTAAATATAAATTTTGTATATTTTTAGGACAACACATGCTCTTTCTGCAGAAGAAGTAAACAAAGACTGTTGCCAACCTGTGACATCTGGTTAATGGAATGATGGCGGTTGGGAGGAGGGTCCATCAAATATTGTGTAGATGAAGGTCTATAGAAGCTAGATATGATGCACGGCAAGTTGTGTGGAATATATAAAAATACAATTTGTCTGTTGGTTTTTACTGCTGTTCTTCCCTCCACTAGTTCGGCAACACGACACAATGATGGCAGCCAGTTCCTGCTGTCCAACATGGCGGCGTAATCCCCGGGTTTGTTTTGTTGACACTCGCAGGTCAATTATCGCGCGCGCTTATTTTTATCTGCACATGGCGGACAAATATGGAGCATATTTCCTCCCAGTCTGTAGCCGGCTGAACCGAGGTGGCCACGTTATAGTACTTGTCTTCTACCCGGCCACAGATCAATCAGCGCATCAGGAAAGTCACCGGGCAGAAGTTTGCTAACACAGTAACACGGGTCCCTTTATTTTCTCCAATTCTGAGAAAGTACGGCGAGGAGGATCTTCAAGTCAGCCGAGACATAACCGAGCGGTGTCTTGGCGAATGTCAGCGACTTCTTCCGAGGACTTGGCTTCCCCTGGCAGCCGGTAGAGGCTGGTGATACTGCGGAGGAGTCCAGGGCCCAGCGAGATAAGTACGTTGGGTTGAATGAACCCCGCGCCGTCGCACGGACTTTACTTTCTGTACTGAGCAGTCTTGATGATAGCTGACTTCAGCCAAAACGGCCTTACATTACGTAAGGTCTCCAGTGCACAGAGTCATTCGCAAACCACGTGTTAGGATGCACAGATGTAACGTTGCCGTGCCTCTAAAAACCTATCAGAGGTCTTATCTTGCTTGTCAACATGCAAGACTACACACCTGCAAGTTTTTTGGAGGACAATTTTTTCCGAAGGATTTTTTTAGGCGTTTCACTGATATAAATACAGCTACGTGAGGTAACGCCACTCTGGAGAATGTTCTGGTGCTAGCCATTAACAGCACATCTGACTGGGCGAGGAGGACCAATTAAGATTCAATTTAAAGGCTGGCAGGGTGGGATAGACAGGAGCGATGCACAGGTTGGCCGCTTGACGTGACCGGTGTGCCGAGCGCCAGCTGCCCGACCTCTGTTCTTCTTCCAGGTGGACGGACGTGCAATACCTGAGCGATGGTGTTCCCGTCCTTCTAACACTTCAGGTGGACGCGCAAAAACTGAATCTTCGAATTTATCTCAAATTGTTGCGCCATTATTATTGCACCGCTCCTGGTGCCGACTCTGCAGAATAATTGGAATTTCTGACTCCCGACCTCAGATTGTTGCTTCCCGTTTACTTGGTGTCAAGAGGATGCGAACATCTCTAAGAAGATGGATTCCTATTTCAACCAAGTTTTGCTTACAGTTCTTCCTCCGAATATTTTGGAGAACACGGCACGATAGAAACTACCCTGCTGGGAGTTTGTTTATAGTGTCAGCGAACCGTCTTTCCACCAAATGACAGGAAAGAAGGACATTTGACATTTATAGACCCCACCTTGATGGAACACAGAGGAAAGAGCACCCACTGTTGGGAACTCTGTGTGTTGGGTGTTAGTTATTTAAAAGGTTATTGCGAAGCCTTTCTTGTAATTCTGGTCCCGGTAGTTGAGACAAACTATCTGGGAGAGATAATTTCGGATAGCTATCCTGAGATGTGACATGTCATTAGAGCACTGTGGAATTCTACCCAAGGACCAGTGGCCGTTGGGAAAAAATAAAAGCTGTGTCATCCGGGCTGGACTTACCTCCCGAGGGAGAGAGGAGGGTGAGGTATCCTGACAGAGTGCGGTCTCCGTTTTCCATCGACCTGGGCAGGCAGGCCTTGGTCACTTGTTGACTGTTGGTGGGTCCACGTGCCGGTTGTTTACTGCAGCGTGCGTCAGCCTGCTCACACATCGGGCAGAGCTCGCACACGTACTAACACACGATTACCAACACACGCATACAGGGAATATACACCTACAACCCTCCTCATATCTAACGTTCCTCACTCAGGCTGAAGACAACCAGGACCCCTAAACGAGAGATAAACACAGATTGTGTTTACCTATTCTATATTTAGCCCCTAGATTTTGCAACCAATTGTATCAAATATTTGTGTTGTGGCAGGAAGTGACGACCACAACACAACATGAGATAGCCCTCCCTGTCGTTGGTGTGGAGAACCGCGTTGATGGAGACGGGGGAAAACTCGGATAGTAACAGAAGGCTCTAGATTTACAAAGACATTCGTTGGCCATGTGCACACCGAAGAACACGTGCCGTACATTGCGTCATGAAATATCGCTCCAAACAGAACCACTACAAGCCAAACAAGGGAAAATCTGCGTTTATAAAAGTTGAAAAATCTTTTAATTATTGCTCGTGCCAATCAATATCGCCCTTTTGAATGTCGAGCTCTGCGGGGATTGTCGCTATCCGCCCACTCGCTGACCCGGTGGCAGAACGAACTCCCTCGTCGTAGCTGCCCTCTGGGTCGCCGGTCAGTCTAGTGTGAAGTGGCAACTTACCAGCTTGGAAGGGGCTCGAGTTATTTCCCAAGGTGTTATCGTGTGAGTTGTCTTTTACCGTGGCACATCCTTAAGCTGAGCTAGAGAGAGATAGACATAAGCCAAATGTGTTTCTAAATTATGTTAAGCGATTCTTTCAAATAAATTTGTTGATAAAATATGTATTAACAAATACAGTATATTTTAGACATTTTAAATATCCGAGTCTTGGGAATATCATTAATTAGACTTTATATTATTTCAGCTCAGTGTCCCAACGCGGAGGTAAGGATTTTGTGGGGGGAACAAAACGCTTGAGGTAATTTAACAGAGGTTGTCATTTCTTGGTTTCTCCAGTTATCTCACTTCTTGGCCGAGAGAGAGCAGTCGAGATAGGAACAACGTTCTAGCCCAAGGACCCGATATGTAGATGGCGGAGTTGTCATGGAAGCAATCATCGACGCAAATATTGACTCCGACTTTTCATCAAAGAAGATATCTCTGACGCCGCAGATCTTATTTCTCTTTCATCCAATGTTTGCCGAGTGAAGTCCAGATGGCGGCGACAAGTGAATTAAAACCGCGGGGAGGACACATCGATCCGTTTAAACCTCGTCTGGTGAGAGTCAGTACTTCTTCTTACACGGCAACTTCTAGATACACGTGTTGTCATAGCATGTTCTGACGACAATCTGTGCCGTGTGACAACTCCCTCAGCCTGTTGTGTTGTCACGGCATGTTCTGAGGACAATCTGTGCCGTGTGACAACTCCCTCAGCCTGTTGTGTTGTCATAGCATGTTCTGACGACAATCTGTGCCGTGTGGCAAATCCCTCAACCTGTTGTGTTGTCACGGCATGTTCTGACGACAATCTGTGCCGTGTGACAACTCCCTCAGTCTGTGTGTTGTCACGGCATGTTCTGACGACAATCTGTGCCGTGTGACAACTCCCTCAGTCTGTGTGTTGCCACGGCATGTTCTGACGACAATCTGTGCCGTGTGACAACTCCCTCAGTCTGTGTGTTGTCACGGCATGTTCTGACGACAATCTGTGCCGTGTGACAACTCCCTCAGTCTGTGTGTTGTCACGGCATGTTCTGACGACAATCTGTGCCGTGTGACAACTCCCTCAGTCTGTGTGTTGCCACGGCATGTTCTGACGACAATCTGTGCCGTGTGACAACTCCCTCAGTCTGTTGTGTTGTCACGGCATGTTCTGACGACAATCTGTGCCGTGTGACAACTCCCTCAGTCTGTGTGTTGTCACGGCATGTTCTGACGACAATCTGTGCCGTGTGACAACTCCCTCAGTCTGTGTGTTGTCACGGCATGTTCTGACGACAATCTGTGCCGTGTGACAACTCCCTCAGTCTGTTGTGTTGTCACGGCATGTTCTGACGACAATCTGTGCCGTGTGACAACTCCCTCAACCTGTTGTGTTGTCACGGCATGTTCTGACGACAATCTGTGCCGTGTGACAACTCCCTCAACCTGTTGTGTTGTCACGGCATGTTCTGAGGACAATCTGTGCCGTGTGACAACTCCCTCAACCTGTTGTGTTGTCACGGCATGTTCTGAGGACAATCTGTGCCGTGTGACAACTCCCTCAGCCTGTTGTGTTGTCACGGCATGTTCTGACGACAATCTGTGCCGTGTGACAACTCCCTCAGTCTGTGTGTTGTCACGGCATGTTCTGACGACAATCTGTGCCGTGTGACAACTCCCTCAGTCTGTTGTGTTGTCACGGCATGTTCTGAGGACAATCTGTGCCGTGTGACAACTCCCTCAGTCTGTTGTGTTGTCACGGCATGTTCTGACGACAATCTGTGCCGTGTGACAACTCCCTCAGTCTGTTGTGTTGTCACGGCATGTTCTGAGGACAATCTGTGCCGTGTGACAACTCCCTCAGTCTGTTGTGTTGTCACGGCATGTTCTGACGACAATCTGTGCCGTGTGACAACTCCCTCAGCCTGTTGTGTTGTCACGGCATGTTCTGACGACAATCTGTGCCGTGTGACAACTCCCTCAGCCTGTTGTGTTGTCACGGCATGTTCTGACGACAATCTGTGCCGTGTGACAACTCCCTCAGCCTGTTGTGTTGTCACGGCATGTTCTGAGGACAATCTGTGCCGTGTGACAACTCCCTCAGCCTGTTGTGTTGTCACGGCATGTTCTGACGACAATCTGTGCCGTGTGACAACTCCCTCAGCCTGTTGTGTTGTCACGGCATGTTCTGAGGACAATCTGTGCCGTGTGACAACTCCCTCAGCCTGTTGTGTTGTCACGGCATGTTCTGAGGACAATCTGTGCCGTGTGACAACTCCCTCAGCCTGTTGTGTTGTCACGGCATGTTCTGAGGACAATCTGTGCCGTGTGACAACTCCCTCAGCCTGTTGTGTTGTCACGGCATGTTCTGACGACAATCTGTGCCGTGTGACAACTCCCTCAGCCTGTTGTGTTGTCACGGCATGTTCTGACGACAATCTGTGCCGTGTGACAACTCCCTCAGCCTGTTGTGTTGTCACGGCATGTTCTGAGGACAATCTGTGCCGTGTGACAACTCCCTCAGCCTGTTGTGTTGTCACGGCATGTTCTGAGGACAATCTGTGCCGTGTGACAACTCCCTCAGCCTGTTGTGTTGTCACGGCATGTTCTGAGGACAATCTGTGCCGTGTGACAACTCCCTCAGCCTGTTGTGTTGTCACGGCATGTTCTGACGACAATCTGTGCCGTGTGACAACTCCCTCAGCCTGTTGTGTTGTCACGGCATGTTCTGAGGACAATCTGTGCCGTGTGACAACTCCCTCAGCCTGTTGTGTTGTCACGGCATGTTCTGAGGACAATCTGTGCCGTGTGACAACTCCCTCAGCCTGTTGTGTTGTCACGGCATGTTCTGACGACAATCTGTGCCGTGTGACAACTCCCTCAGCCTGTTGTGTTGTCACGGCATGTTCTGAGGACAATCTGTGCCGTGTGACAACTCCCTCAGCCTGTTGTGTTGTCACGGCATGTTCTGAGGACAATCTGTGCCGTGTGACAACTCCCTCAGCCTGTTGTGTTGTCACGGCATGTTCTGACGACAATCTGTGCCGTGTGACAACTCCCTCAGCCTGTTGTGTTGTCACGGCATGTTCTGACGACAATCTGTGCCGTGTGACAACTCCCTCAGCCTGTTGTGTTGTCACGGCATGTTTCGCCAGTTTAATCCACCAGACTGCTCTAATACTGTATTGGACGGTTCTGCTTATATGTGCGAGACACCGAAGGGTGGAATCTTAGTTATTGTATTTAAGCAAACTATGCAAATTAACCTTTAGGACTGTAGAATTACATATAAATATTTTAATCAAGAAATGATCTTGTGCAAACAACAAAAACAAGGTCAGTTAGGTATACATTATCATACGTCTATATATGAAAGATAAAACAATTAAGCTCGAGAATGCTGCGATGTTCTGGCAACAGCACGAGGTTGGAATGTCAAGTGACGTGGGATGGCGACAATATGGACGCACGGGAACCAAACAACGTTCTGTGCGGTCGGCAGAGAACTTTCCGGCATTCCCAGAGCGTCGTCCGTTTCTCAACCTTATGACTGATGTAGCACCTTACTGACTCGAATACCGTCGTTAGACGTGAGCCGTGTTCTTGACTCAGCCTAATTAATGACGGGATGCCGGCGGATAGAGGGAAGACTCGCGTTGCTTGAAATAAGATTTGTGAGAACAATTTATTATAATAGGGTTTGATGGTGTCAACCAATATCCGGCACCATTTGTACCCACAGTAAGTCTTTTGAACAATTCTGACGTTATAGGAGGCCGCTAGCAGTAAACTCCCACACACACTGGTAACTTGCTATGTTTGACAGGGTCAAAACCATCCATCTGACACAAGCCAGGTTAAGGAAGACCTAAAAGAAAGAACATCTAATCCACATTTTCAGAATATAAAAGAACTTTTTAAAATCCTTTCTCGTGACTACACACGATGTGACGTCCAGCACGTTCCTACATATTGTACGAGATTGTAAGCCACAACTACAGGAATCTACTGTTTACTTTGTAGACTCACTTTTCCAATCCACAAACGAGAAATGCATATTGTGTATAGTAAGAAGTCTCATTATGTCGATGATTATCCTTCTCTGTTATGTCGTTTGTTGCTTCCCCCTATGTAAACAAGGTTCGACCGACCGACTTGACGCCTCCCTCCACTTGAAGCGAGTGGAACCTCTTTATCAAGTATCAGCTTTATTAGATCAGACATCTCTGGTTCAACTACAGTCCTGTCGCCTTCCTGTGGTCATCAACACAGAAAAGATGAAGAATCCTGGCCACAGGCCGCTGACACAGAACTTATCTCTTCTGGCAGGTTGAATCTATCAGACACTCTGTACACCGACATACAACTGGGGATCTGACACTGGTGGGAGAGAAGCTGTCCTGTGTGGCGCCACTGTCAGACACCTGAGTCAGCCACCGCAGCTGGGAGCTATCTTTGTGGAGCAGATAAACTTGTCTCTCTGATGGCGGGCGACCTTGTTTGTCCTCCCGTGTCCACTGCAACCCTTCTTCGTGGCTCAGAATTTCCTATTAGTAGGTTCAGACGGCATGTCCCCCAGTGTCAAGCCCCTTACATCTACACGGTCGACCCTGCAGGACAAACGATGCCGCGAACATGCAATGAACCAGCTCGACGAGACAATACTATCGTAGAGCGCGATTTTCTGCCACCAGGAGAGAATTAGTAAAACCAAATTCTACCCGCGCGCACGCCTTATAGACACTTTCACTCAGCATTTCAAAGAGAAAAGTATCTGACCTTCCCATGCCGGCCGGCACAACTTCCAGGAAAATGGTTTCACTAAGTTGTCCAATTATCTCTTAGACTGCCAATGTTATAGAGGAAACATTTCTTCCAGCGCCTGTAATCTGACACGATACCGACGAGATAATAGCGAACATCTCATGTGCAAAGAGATTATTATATGATTTCATTTCTTGTCTTTCGCTTTCTATGAATGCAAACACTGTCTCCCGTTCTTTGGTTGATAATTTTTTCAAAAGACGAAAGGTCTTAATAAAGGCTCATGTATGTATGTACCATACCCGTGTTTTTATTCTTTTATTTACAAAGGCCACAAAAATTGAATCACCTAGAAATACTTATGCATATTTTCTGAAATTTGGTGAGATATATAATGGAAATGTGAAAATTACTGGTTCAAATAAAAAAGGAGTGTTCATCTATTGAGATACACAGCCTTTATCAATATCTGGTGTGTCCTCCTTTGGCACGTAAACAAGCAGCTACACGCTGAGACATAATGTCATCGTTTTTTTTTTATGGCTTCTTGGATTCTATGGCTTCTTCTCCCCATCATATCCCATACATGCTCAATTGAGGAAAGTTCTGGGGAACAAGCAGGAAGGATGTCAACATTTTGAAGAAAGACTCGTGAGATGTTGGCTGTATGTGGTCGGGCATTATCTTGTTGGAAAATGGCATTGTTAGCCTGCTCAAGAAATGGTAACCCATCTGAAATGTATAGTTGAGCAGCCATTGTGCCTTGAATAAAGACTAAAGAGGTCCTACTTTCATAGCTGATGCCACCCCACACCATGAAGCCAGGTGTTCTGGCTGTATGCCTCTCCACAATACAGTCCTGATAGTTCTTTCTTGGGGCCTACGTCTGACATACCGTCATGAACCCACAAACTGAATATGGATTCATCAGAAAAATGACAGAATGCCATTCTTGAACCCAAATATATCTCTCTTCACACCATCTGAGCCTGTCGCTTCTGTGTATGGCAGACAGTGAAGTTTTTAATAAAGACCGGCGACTACGGAGTTCTACTTCGATAAGACTAAGGGCGTTCAGAGATGGTCCATTCTGCACATGTAGAGCGGTACAGTCCTGTCTGCTACAACCATTCTTCGAATCCTCCTATCCACTATCTCTGTTGTTACTCTAGGACGCCCAGGTTTTCTTAAACGTTTCCTCTGACCACTGAGACCTTACAACACTACTTTGATTACAGCCTACTTCAAATAGCAATTTATCTAGTCGAAATTCCATCTTCTTTGAGGCCTATGATTCTGCCTCTTGTAAAATCAGAAATTTACTTGTATGACGTCTTTCTTTCTGCCTTAGCATTCCACAGATTAAATATGACCTTAAGAATTAAAAACAAATAAACAAGATAGTTTATGATACACTGGGAGGCTTCTTAAATACTCTATCGTCAATAACCAAGGCTATTTTTATGAATATTCAAGTTACGTTTTCAGATAATTGATCATTTACATGATGTTCTTATTAAGTATGCACATATTCTCAAAATTTGCTATTGTTTATATATTTTTGTGGCCAGAGTATCTTTTGTTCTCTCCTCCCCAGACTTTCATTATTATCATTAACTATCCTTTACTTATTATTTCCCATTGTAGAGACTCCGTGCGGCGAATTAGAGATTTAATGCATAGAGCAAGGCTCTTCCGCGAAATCTCAAATAGGCCTGTTGGACATTTAAAATATCAGAGGCGATATAGAATAGAAATTTATTTTAATTATATAGGCATAAATAAAAATGGCGCTTTAAATTTATTTCTCATTTTCAACTAAGTTGATATTTTACATAGGAGACCGCTAACAGTTTGCCAGTATGCTGCACATAGGAGATCGCTAACAGTTTGCCAGTATGCTGCACATAGGAGATCGCTAACAGTTTGCCAGTATGCTGCACATAGGAGATCGCTAACAGTTTGCCAGTATGCTGCACATAGGAGATCGCTAACAGTTTGCCAGTATGCTGCACATAGGAGATCGCTAACAGTTTGCCAGTATGCTGCACATAGGAGATCGCTAACAGTTTGCCAGTATGCTGCACATAGGAGATCGCTAACAGTTTGCCAGTATGCTGCACATAGGAGATCGCTAACAGTTTGCCCGTATGCTGCACATAGGAGATCGCTAAGGAGATCAGCTGTCAGCAAGGCCTGCGTCTGCACTGGACACAATATCGCACAACCCAAGTTGTCACCATTCCCCCGACAGCCAAAATATCGCACATCCCAAGTTGTCACCATTTCCCCGACAGCCACGATATCGCACCAACCCAAGTTGTCACCATTTCCCCGACAGCCACGATATCGCACAACCCAAGTTGTCACCATTCCCCGACAGCCAGGATATCGCACCAACCCAAGTTGTCACCATTCCCCCGACAGCCACGATATCGCACCAGCCCAAGTTGTCACCATTCCCCCGACAGACACGATATCGCACCAACCCAAGTTGTCACCATTCCCCAGACAGCCACGATATCGCACAACCCAAGTTGTCACCATTTCCCCGACAGCCACGATATCGCACCAGCCCAAGTTATCACCATTCCCCCGACAGCCACGATATCGCACCAACCCAAGTTGTCACCATTCCCCGACAGCCACGATATCGCACCAACCCAAGTTGTCACCATTCCCCCGACAGACACGATATCGCACCAACCCAGGTTGTCACCATTCCCCCGACAGACACGATATCGCACCAACCCAATTTGTCACCATTCCCCCGACAGCCACGATATCGCACCAGCCCAAGTTGTCACCATTCCCCCGACAGCCACGATATCGCACCAGCCCAAGTTGTCACCATTCCCCCGACAGCCACGATATCGCACCAACCCAAGTTGTCACCATTCCCCCGACAGCCACGATATCGCACCAACCCAGGTTGTCACCATTCCCCCGACAGCCACGATATCGCACCAACCCAAGTTGTCACCATTCCCCCGACAGCCACGATATTGCACCAACCCAGGTTGTCACCATTCCCCCGACAGCCACGATATCGCACCAGCCCAAGTTGTCACCATTCCCCCGACAGCCACGATATCGCACCAACCCAAGTTGTCACCATTCCCCCGACAGCCACGATATCGCACCAACCCAAGTTGTCACCATTCCCCCGACAGCCACGATATCGCACCAACCCAAGTTGTCACCATTCCCCCGACAGCCACGATATCGCACCAGCCCAGGTTGTCACCATTCCCCCGACAGCCACGATATCGCACCAACCCAAGTTGTCACCATTCCCCCGACAGCCACGATATCGCACCAGCCCAGGTTGTCACCATTCCCCCGACAGCCACGATATCGCACCAACCCAAGTTGTCACCATTCCCCCGACAGCCACGATATCGCACCAGCCCAGGTTGTCACCATTCCCCCGACAGCCACGATATCGCACCAGCCCAAGTTGTCACCATTCCCCCGACAGCCACGATATCGCACCAGCCCAAGTTGTCACCATTCCCCCGACAGCCACGATATCGCACCAGCCCAGGTTGTCACCATTCCCCCGACAGCCACGATATCGCACCAGCCCAGGTTGTCACCATTCCCCCGACAGCCACGATATCGCACCAACCCAGGTTGTCACCATTCCCCCGACAGCTACGATAACGCACCAGCCCAAGTTGTCACCATTCCCCCGACAGCCACGATATCGCACCAGTCCAGGTTGTCACCATTCCCCCGACAGCCACGATATCGCACCAGCCCAGGTTGTCACCATTCCCCCGACAGCCACGATATCGCACCAACCCAAGTTGTCACCATTCCCCCGACAGCCACGATATCGCACCAGCCCAGGTTGTCACCATTCCCCCGACAGCCACGATATCGCACCAACCCAAGTTGTCACCATTCCCCCGACAGCCACGATATCGCACCAGCCCAGGTTGTCACCATTCCCCCGACAGCCACGATATCGCACCAGCCCAGGTTGTCACCATTCCCCCGACAGCCACGATATCGCACCAGCCCAGGTTGTCACCATTCCCCCGACAGCCACGATATCGCACCAGTCCAGGTTGTCACCGCCATCAGCTAAGAGTTCCAAGCAATAATTACCTGTTTAAAGCAGGAAGATAGAAATTTATCTCTCTCGGCCGTTTTTGTCGCAAACTGCTACAAGATAACCGGCACCAGATGGGACTGCGGAAAACGGCGTCGGAATATCTTACGCAAATTCGGAGCTACCTCTGCATTCTGGGTGCCACATCTCTCACAATGTCTTGTATATCTTCTGGGTGTTGCTCACTTTGAGATGCTGGTAAAACTTCGCAGCCTATATCAATGACGGGCCAAAGAGAAGCTCCTAGTGATGCTATAGTATCAGGCCGACTTGGAGACATTTCCTTTAAAATAAATTTTGTTTGTCAAAAGTCACCGAAGTGTCTTATTGACTCCATGTCAACTCCTTATATTTCTTACTTAACCCATTCCATAAAGGCTATCAAAGCAGGGAGTCAATCCTGCTGCTATCCTGCCGGAATGACTACAGCGTCCTGTCGCCGGAGATCCAGCGAACGTCGCTCCTAACTCACTCACATCTTTTCCGTTTGTAACATCCGTCACCACATCAGCGCGTCCAGTAGCGGCCGTGACAACCAGTTCGCACGATAATGTCCAGTTACTGACACTCTAGGCCTTTTTTTTTTTTTTTTGCCGCAGTAGCAAATATCGTGTTGGCTCCCGCCGTCCATGGCGGAAACGTGCGGTCGGTCGGTCGGGCGACGGAAGGCGAGAGAGATCCTGTCTAGATATGTCGACACCCTTGGCGTGAATCAATTGCCACTGTCAGGCTGCCGGGGTTCTCTGTGCGCGTGTAGCTCGACACTTCGGTAGGCCACTTGGCACCAATACGGATTATCACATTTCACCGATTAAAAATTATTTGAATTTCCATTTAGTTGCTAGTCCCTGATAGCCGCCTCAGACACGGTCACTAGCCAAGGACTCAACTTGAGTAAGGCTCTCCCAAATTGGGTTGATCTGGGCGATGAAAGTGTTTTCAAAATTCTGTGCGAACAATCCCAACTTCGTAGAGAAAAATTACACAACGGATAGAGATGATTACTGCGTCTGCTGCCTGTTTAGCCGACCCTCGGTCATTCAGTGGCTCCGTGAAAACTTGGATTCTCGCCTCGCACATAAGCCAACTGTCCTGGTCAAGTCAAATAAGTTTCAACTTTAGCTCAACTAAGGAGAAAGACTCCACTGGGGCCCTACATTTATTTTGTAAACAACCTCTCGTATTTAGACAGTTGCACATGGCCACGGTGGACACTCACATCGATTCCCACTCTATAATAAAACATCGACGCACCAAGTTGTCCGATTCATTTAAAAATTGATATACAAAGACGGTTCGACAAAACATGGAAATGATTGAATTTTGTGGCCGATTTGTGCAAAGCAAGAGATCCAGCGCATATGAACTGCGCATCCAGCACGGGTATTCTAGACTCAATATTGAGCACGGAACGAACTGATTTTCAAAATCTCCGTTCATTTTTTGTAGTAAGCTTATTTCTACTGTATCAATGCCTCGCCGAAAGATTAGTGCTTATTGCGAACATATGTCAGAGTTTGAAAGAGGTCGTGCTATTGGATTGAAAAAGGCTGGTTGGTCAAATCGACTAATCGAGCGACATCTGTGTCGAAGTGATGCGGCTAGCAGACGATGTTTGTAAGAGTGGGTCGACAACGGAAGAATGCGATGTCAGGACGGCAGCGGTCGACACAACAGAACGGGAGGAAAGAGCAATTGTCAGAACGACCGTCGCAGCACCGGATTCGACGTTATCTACCATCCAACGTGAGACCGGCACACAACTGTCCAAAATTACCATCAACAAACGACTGCGGAATCTAAGACCTTTTCGACCGTTACGATGTCTGACCGTACACCGACAAGTCCGACTACAGTGGTGTCGGGAGCGATCAACTTGGAACTGCGCTGACTGGGGACGTATAGTCTTTAGTGACGAGTCCCGTTTCTTACTGTGTCCTGATAACCGTCGCAAACGTGTCTGGAGACGTCCTGGGCAGCGTGTTTCCTGGCCTTAATTTCGAACACCACACAGGTCCACAACAGAGGGTTATGGTCTGGGGTGCCATTTCATCTGACAGCAGGACCCCATTAGTAGTCATTCCTGGCACCCTGACAGCACAATGGTACGTAGATGACATTCTACGGCCTGTTTTGTTACCGTTCCTCTCACATCACCCCGGGCTTACTTTTCAACAAGATAATGCTCGGCCAGACACGGAACGTGTTATTAGGGATTGTCTTCAATCTTGGCTTCCGTGGCCAGTAAGGTCGCCTGATCTCTCATCCATAGAACACATCTGGGTCGTGATGGGAAGGCAACCATTCGGGGATGTTAGCCCGACAGTTGACACAATTTGACAAGAAATCCCGCAGCACACCATCCGGATTCTTCATCAGTCTATGACACACCGGCTGACTTTCTCAATTTCTGACGAACAAACTTTGAAATTGTATAACGAATCACAAGTTTTTACGAAGGAGCTTCTTTTATTGTACTTGTGCTAGCTTTCGAACCTTTCGGTTCTTCAACAGGCGTGGCTAGTATGACTATACTAACTAGCCACGCCTGTTGAAGAACCGAAAGGTTCGAAAGCTAGCACAAGTACAATAAAAGAAGCTCCTTCGTAAAAACTTGTGATTCGTTATACAATTGTACCAATTATACGGAGTTTACCTGTAGAAACTTTGAAATGTTTCTTGTTTAAAAAAAAAACACTTGTTTTGAAATTTTAATCATTTTTCCCTTTACATGTTCTTCACATACACCCATTTTTTTCAATCTGAAACTATTTCTTGGAGCGTCGATTTTTGTCATAGAGTGTAATTATAATTTGCTTCTCTCTCTCCCCATATTATGTCTACATCTTCGCTTACAAATACCGCGCTAACAGGGTAGCTCATTGTTTTTACCTAATTCTATAACATCAAAGTTTTCATCTCATTCTAATATCAAATCAAGGTTCTAATATCAAATTAATGTTTTCATGTAATTCTGACATCAACATGTCGAATCGGGAACCCTTTGCCGTCGGATGTTTTAGAAGGATGGATGAAGTACCATTGCAAGGCAAATGGTTTCAGGTTTGTAGGTAGCTGAGATTTGGTTTCAGGTTTGAAAGTAGCTGAGATTTGGTTTCAGAGCGGTTCGATGGAAAAGAAAAAAGCCAAGCTTGAAAATCCAAAGCCGCCGTAATCAAACTAGGGTAGGTGTTTCTCATCACAACAAGATGACAGTTTAATGGACCTGTGACATTTAATTCTGTCGCAATGTTTCAAACTAAATGTGGAGACATTAACTTTTCAAATTTTGGTATTCTCTCTCTTTTCCACTGTTTTTTCTCTCTCCAAGTTATCTTGTTCGTAAAACCACCAAACTGGGGCCTTACATGCGACACAACGTTCGCCCTCCCCAGGAACAACGAGACGTACGTTCAAACATCAGCCTGGCTGGACTCTTTGTAAGACAAGCTTTGTGACATGTGCAAAGTAAAATCCCTCAAGTTAATGAATGAATCTCGTGTAAAAACTTGCAGACTCGGGTCGGTACCAAAGTTACAAAACTAGTTTTAACACATTAAGAAGTGCTCACCCGGAGACTTGGGTTATGGCTAATGGCCCTCGTCAGTGGACTTTGATCTCACGAGATCCACAAGGAATCAAGTGAGGTATTCAGAATCTGCCAAAGAGATGTTTAGTTGGCAATGCGGCTAAGCCAATTCTATGGTCAACATTTTAATCTTATATATAGTTAAAATAAATTTGCATACAAAATAGTAAACGTTACAATTTATTTTATTTCATATATCATTGTCAATAACAGTAGCTCTACCTCACACAGTGTTTGATGTCCCGCCACATGCGGTCACTCCCAGCTGTTGCCATTGTTCGAGGTGAACGCACCGCCGCCGCAAGCTCTACCGCTGGATAGGACGGCCGTTCGAACCAACCGCGGAATTCTGGATTCATGGCTTTCGTCGTTGAAGTCTTGGTAAACTTGTCCTTTTAAAATACACCATTGAATAAGTGGATTTCGCGCTTTGTGCCTCTTGTTTCATAAACATTTTTATAAAATAACTTTCCTCTTCTTCTGTGCCAAAGTTCTGAAAGGTTGGAAGTAATCAATGCGTTATGTACATGTGTTGGATAATTCTGTAACGTCTTCACGTCCTGGCGATGACAAAGTAGGCCGGCCAGGCCATCTGCCTTTCTAGGTCACGTCAACAGTCACATATACCGTAGTGCTATCTACATAACTCTGGTGGTTTACCCACATCTTATGTCAAATTATCTAACGCTGTTCTATGTACACCCGCATGTCATTCTATCTAACTCTA